>VZRE01011967.1:0-426861 GCA_013396775.1 Cephalopterus ornatus
GCTGAGTTCAGGGGAAGAATCACTTCCCTTGTCCTGTTGGCCACACCATTCCTGATACAGGACAGGATACCACTGGCCTTTTTGGCCACCTGGGCACACTCCTGGCTCATGTTGAGCTTCCTGTCAATCCAAAGTCCCAGGTCCCTTTCTGCCTGGCTGCTCTTCAGCCACTCTGTGCCCAGCCTGTAGCGCTGCAGGGAGGGGGTTGTTGTGGCCAAAGTGCAGGACCCAGCACTTGGCCTTGTTGAACCTCATCCCATTGGAATCAGCCCAACTATCTACAGCTTTTTAAAAAAAAAATTATGAAGAGAATAAATGCAGATGATTGAATTCCTAAATCTAGTCTGCTCATAATCTGTGCTTGCAGATACCACTCAGCTATGTTTCATGGACTACTTAGTGATTGTCTGGCTTAGAATGAAAATATGGCTCTCTTTGTTTTTGCCACAGCATTTTTTTTCCCTACTCAAAGCACTGGGAAGACCTTCATCGCAAACAGATTTATTAGTCAGTTGGTTTGCAGCTGTGATTCCAGCCCTGGTCACCAAGTCAGGACACAAAATGAATGCCTGGATGCACACCAGGCTCAGTGTCGTGTACCCCGAGGCCCTTGAGCGATGAGACCAATAATGCATCAGTGCTTTCCACCTCAGTTGGTTTAGTGAGAGCTGCTCATACATATAACTTTACTTGGGTGAGGTGTTGCAGTTTTTGTTGTTGTTTTTACTAAATTGGGCATCTGGGCATTGGTTTGCTCTTTGAACATCAGATCCTGGTGGCATGGCAACACTGACAGGAGAGTAGAAGAAACTTTCAACTGGTATAAAACGAAATAGAGAATCACAGAATACGCTGAGACGGAAGGGACCCACAAGGATCATTGAGTCCTCTCTTCTGCTTCATGTTTTGTGGACTTGATAGATGCAGAGCTTGGAATGTTTGTTTACAGGAACTGAATAATTAGAGAAAATTAAGGCCCAGCTGAATAGCCTCATTCAGTTAAAGATTCCTTTTCTAGGATTAAAGGATAAGGAGAAAGAGAATGTAAATAAGTAATTTGAACTCCTAGTAAAATGTTTAACTCTTTCCATCTTGCTTAGTGTAATTTTTGAATATATTTCTATACCCACTGAGTGGCAAATCCAAAAGCAGATGATTATCAGTGTAGTTATTATCTCATTTTATTAGTACATTATCTCTTCTTTTAGTGGAAGTCGCTTTTTTTGGTAGTTAGATATCAAGGAAAATGTTCTCTTGCCTTCCTACAATTCTTTTAAAGTTAATTTAAAGGAACAATTAACTCTTACTGAACACTGATTTTTTTTTTTTTTTTTTTAATTAATTTCCAGGAAAAAAAAAAAAAAATTGCAGTCAACAAATACTTAGGAAAAAAAAAATCCAGTTATTTATTGCAAGAGGAGACTGTTAGTTCTCTTCTTCAGAAGCGTCTTCTGGTCTTGCTGTCTAATAAAGAGACTCTTGAAGCTGTACATTGAGGCAAATAATGTCATAGGATGTTGCTCAGACTGATGTTAAAGAGGATTAAAATTACAGTGTAGGAAGCTTTGAGATTAGAGAAAAAATCTGTTTACGTACGTGTACATTGCATAACCAGCTGTTGACTCCCTAGTGTGGAGGGTCGAGAGGGAGTGAAATGTCTGTTATCTTATTTTAGAAATAGCAGTCGGACCCATGTATTACAGAGAGTAAATGCAAACTATTCTTTTGTCAGGGATGTTCAAAAAGGAAGAGTAAAACTGCCTTGTGCAGTTTAACAGAGGCCCACAGATGTCTGTGTATGCAACACGTTTGTTTGCTATGCTGCTGTTTTTTTCACAAAGTACTCTAGACAAAAAAAATGTATTACCTGTGTTTCAACTGCTTAAATTAATATTTCCTTACAGGTCATATTTTCAGCACAGAGAATTTGAATAGTGATGGAAAGGAGAAGTGTGGGAAGGCAAGCAGGGCCAGCTAAGGAGCACCAAGGAGCAGTTAAAGGACCACTTGGAGTGCTCAGTGGTCACAGCTCTGCCTGACAGGAACTACTGCAAAACCCTGATCCAGTCAATCTTCGCAGTGACTCTAGGTTTGGCCTTTAAAGTTGATGAAGAATTAAAGTGTTTCTACGAGATGAGTGGGAAAATATTTTTAATGATGGGAAGCAATACCAGAATAGCAGGGGAGGGAACCTAAGGGTCTTTTTTTTTAAATAACTACAATAGGTAAGAAGTGCATGAAGTCATTGACTCTGTATTATCTATTTTACCCTTTTCTGCTTCAAAGTTATTACAAGCCAACTTGATTTTAGCAAGTAGCCAGGAAAATACATTCACCAAAATCAATGTGAACCCTTTGAAATTTTGTTTGAAAGATTAATTATGAAGCTGTGTGACCAGCCTGCATAAATCTAAGTGCCTGTCTCTATTTCAGGATGCTTCTGTTACTGTACTGCAGAATTTCGCTCATGCACCTTAGCAGGTGACACTGACTTCACATTAAAAAGAACTACTGCAGAACAGAAAATGCAGTGATTGCAAGGAAAGACATCTGGTATCAAATGTTATTGCAGGGAAAACTGTGCCCAAAAGCTTATTGCATCCTTGAACAGAGAAATGATCTGTTTATTTCCATAAATAGGTATAGTTCTATTAAGGCAGATTACTGTTGACCTCTGATTTGAATCAGGTGAGGGTCTGCCCAGCGATGTATTAATTAAGTGCTCTGGAGGCATTCAGTGGGAGAGCTGACACATGGCATAGGAAGAACAAATCAAAGTGCATGAAGGAGAATCCAGCTGTGCCAGAACAATGTTGAACCTTTGCATTAAGCAGTCAGCAAATCAAAGCTGAATATTTGCAGTTGGCCAGTGGCTACTGCGGAATGCAGGCAAAATACACACTGGTTTTGGGTCAGCAAAACATCTTAACTGCGAAAGGCAAAACTGGAATCAAAAACTAGAGAAAATGCATTGTCTCTTGACACAAAAAAAATGTACATCCGGAATTCACTTGATACAGATGTGTGGAATCTAGAAACCCTCTTGGCTGAGTGGCAGAGTTGTTTTTGTGGGGGGTTTGTTTGTTTGTTCTTCAGTGGCTTTCCTCAGTTCATCTAACTTCTTCAGTCTGCATTCTGACGTGTGCAGGGTTTTGAATAACTTCTTGATCCTTCTGATTTCATATGTGGGGTTGATTTTGTCTTGATCTTGACCTTGAAGAGTTTGTGTATAAAACCTGATAATAAACCACCGAGGGAAACAGTAAACTCATTTCAAAGAAGGAACATTTAATAGTCCCAAACTCTGCAGTAATATCAGCAACATTCCAGAAGCAGAAGAGCAAGCAGAAACCTCAGTGTTCCCCCTAAGTCTCTCCTTTCTGTTTCCTGCCCGGTAAACAAGGTGTTTTCAAATCTGGAATTATATGAGCTGTTTGGAGGAATCGCTGTTTCTGAAGTGCACAGAAGGTACACTGAGTGGCTGCGTTTCCCCCACCAAAGGCACTGAACCAATGCAATGTGCTATTGTAGAGATGCTCAAATGCAAAATTAGCTGTCCCAGGGCAGCCAGCACTTTACCAGGAGGAGGAGGGGAAGAGAACCTGTCGATGGCTTTCCCCTTTGTGCGTTGCATCTCAGATACTGGGTAGAACAGAGGAAAGAGTAAACCACAACTGATATTTTTCTGTTTCCTTGCACAGAGGCTGGAAAACATTGATTGTAGGCATTTTTAGCCATTATTAATCTATGCAATTGTAACCTTCGTAATTTTCTCCCTTCAAAGTGTGGAAGATGCTGAAATAACAGCCTAAGGAGGTTTGGAAATTGGGACTTGGCATTTAAAGCCTAGTCAGCTTGCATGGCATTGTGTAGTAATTGCTAGTTAATGTAATAGCAAAACCATTACGGTGACAAAATCTTAGAGTGCATTTCTCTTTTGATGTGTAAATTAAGACTGTCAGAAAGCAGTCCCAATATTAAATAGGCCCCCTTATCCATTCTATTTTGAAAACACTTTGCTTAATCACTGGCAGCATATATATACTCTTTTGCTTGTGTCTGCCGTATTCACTAATATTATCTTTCATCCAGACCAAAGGGGAAAGATTTAGAGGGGCTGTGAGATGTTTTTGAGGTTATCTGCTTAGACAAAGGAACAATAATTTTTAACTCAAATTCTGCTAGTGTCTTTTGCAGCAAACTTCTTAAGCCTGAGTATTTTGGTACATTATTTCTTTTTTTAAGTAATACTGCAAGATTAAAGAAATTCAGAAAAGATAATGTGTTTCCAGGGAATTGGAGAGAGATTTTGAAATAAGCTGCTAGCCTACTTGTAGAAATTACAGAAGCTTCAATAAAACCAAACAGTAACCATCTGTTTTTCCATTTTGTAAATCTTAATTGCTTTTATTATGGTATAGACATCAAATTATAATTCACTAACCTATTTTTAGTGACCACATAAAAATGTTAAAATAAACTTTCTCATCATGCTTTCTCACTTTAGCGGAATCCTTCATAGGTATATTTCTTCTACTAAAGATCTCAAATGGTTTTGTGAATTACCAGAAAAAGTCAGTATAATATTTCTTCATAGAAGAATGAAGTATTAATGACTCTAGTGCTCTTACCCCTCACATGCTTGGTTGAACATCTCTGTGCTCTTAAAATCTCCACTTCCTCTTCTGTTCTTGACAAACTTTTAAAATAATAATTATGGCTCAGTAGCAAGTGAATCGGCTGGAGATAGTTTGAATGTAAGTTGTGTATCTTACCTTCGGTTAGTGTGCAGTGAGGAGCTTGGAATGCCTGTGGTACTGTGACCTATTTCAGGGTCACTCAGCTTGCTCCTTGTCTTGTCGTAGTTGTTGTTTGGTTTTGGTTTTTTTCATATATCCAAAAAGAGCTGCAAACTAATTCTGGCGAAGTTGGCATAGGCTTATGTAGTCTCCTAAAGTGTTTTTGTGAAATAATGGGTCACCTCTAGGGAAGGAAGCAAAAAAAGCCAACCAAAAACCACCCCATGGCAGTACATTTACCAGAGCTAGCAAGCGTGCAATATTAATTGCTGAATGCCGAGGAGGAAATAAGCCTCCGTGGAGGAATTAAGTAGCTAATATGTGATGTTAGGTCAAACAATAACTTCAGCTGGGATTAGTAAAGACAGGAATTGCTGCTCATTCTTCTCCCACATCACATCTCTGCTCTACCACTCTGCTGAAGGCTGTGCTATGCAAGCCCCGAGACTCTGTGGCATTGCCCAGAAGTCCCTCTAATTCCCAGTGTGGCACATCCTGCCTGGGAAACACCGGCTCAAAGGGCCTCTGCAACCACAGCCTGGGACTACAGAGCTGCTCCAAGTGCCATATGCCATCTCACAGGTCTGTGCAATCTTCCTGCATCTCCAGTCTTTTTTCCCCTAGTGGTTTCACTGCAGTGGGATGAACTGTTTTTTCCTTTGTCCTGTATGAAGGATGAACAGGTCGTTTGTCATTGTGTTGCCTAACGTTGCCTAATGAGGAACACTTCTAGTGATTCTTTGATCAATGTATGCAAGGTAATCACTGCGAGGCAATTTAAAAAAAGGCCACTTTGAAGTTGCTGGCAGAAAAAGGACTTCTTCCTCAGAAATTGCATTCTTATACTTATTTTTGGTCCAGTAGAGGAACTTAAATAATTATTGTGCTAATACAATGGTATTTAAATGGCCATTTCTCCTACTTGAAAATGAACAGGTTATTCATTTCCTGGCCTGTACTTTTGATGTGCGAAAAAATGTAGAATCAATAGAATCAATTTATTTATTTGATGTTATAAAAGCAAAAATAGTCTTACGAAAACACTGCAGTTGTGTAACTTGCAAATTAAGCAGTTAAAATGTAAATTTAAGAACTCAACTAATTCCTTGAAAGGTAGAGGGGAAATTGTTTAGAGCAGTAATAAAAACAAATAAAATTTCCTCCTTACTTGGTTTAGGACTAGCAAAATATGCAATAGAGTCTGAAGAACCATAATGGTTATTCATAAAGAAGAATTTAATGGTGCAAAAACTTAAGTTTGTTTCTTAGACTAAGAGTCTGTCATCTCAGAAATGTCCTTAAAAGGATGGGGAATGATATGTTGTTTTTAATATTGCTCTTTGGTGCTTTGACACCTGGCTACTAAGGATGGCAGGTACCTACCTTCCTGCCCTGGAAATCGTAGCCTGGAACAGTGGATAGGTACCAATAGCCTTTTATTCACAAACTCTACAAAGGCCATTTCTTTTCCTTCCCAAACTAAAGCAGGAATGAAAGGTCTCGGTTTTAATTTTAGAGTTGGTGGGGTTTTTTTTAATATAATAGGAATTAAAGTACTAACCAAAGATATAGAAGACTGTGGTCCAACGTATTTTCTACTTCAGTAGGTAAATTGAGCCTCAGTGCTTGAGGATATAGTTGAAAAAAGAAAGGTTCATATACTTTTTAAGGTGACTGCTGGGTGACTCAGTGCTGCTGAACTTAAGGCTTGTTGCAAACAATGCGAATAACCTGATGCAAAAAACCCCAAACAAAATAATAAAAAAAAAAACCTTAAAAAACCAAACCACTCTCCTCCCTCCAACCAAAACCAGGCAATAGTCTATGACTTGTTCTTCAGTGCCACTAGACTGGTTTTACTTTATCAATTATATAGTCCATATGGAACATAGCATTGCTATATTTGAGTGTCGTAGGTAAAGCAAAAGAGACTTTATTGTAGCAGGCTGTTTTATATACAGCATATTTTTTTCTCTTAGATTTTATCCAGGTTCAATAGAATAAGTCTGCAGGGTATGATTGGATTGGAAAACAGCTTGATGTGGTCTGTCTACTAGTACATGTATTATTTTACCGTGGGAGAGTTTTCCTGCAACATACATATCAATTTTCTCTTGCAACCAACATCTTCCTTATCCAAACCCAGAAGAAACAAAAGGGCTTTTGATGAGTTTCCTTTGCTGTGTTTTCTACCAGAAGGCTCTGCAGTCCTTTTATTTCATTAACTCACACCGAAGTTTGCCTGTGAAATATGAGAGACAATCCAGAACCACCAGTGGTGTCTTCCCAGAGGCTGCAGGGACAGTTGTGGCTGTGGTGAACAAAACCTCAGAAATTTGCTGTCTCAGGCTTTAATCTGCCCTTGAATAGATCATACCTATGTTTTGTGTTTCTGTTTCCTGGAATGAGAGGGAAAATTTTAGTGCCAATCACTCTGGAGTAACATAAGATTGTTGGCTGGTGCTTGCTGGGGAACATGCAACTGCTGCAAAGGATTTTCTTCAGCCCTGTGTTCTTGCAAATTTTATTTCATGTCAGTTAAAGACACATGACTGCAAGGTTTGGATTTCTAACATTACTGGGCTTTGTGGGTCAAGTGCTGCTCCTCTCCCCGTGACTTTTCTGAAGTGCTGGAGGCAGTGATGTTTGGAAGGGTGTATATGTGTTTCATGATTGTTAACTGAAGAATGCTATTCTTTAGTTCTTGAAAGTATTTTGGCAGCTTGGGAAGAGGGTGTCAGCTCTCGTTTGTTTTGTTTTTCCCTATGTATTTGTGATAAAAATGGTCAGTCTTTCTTTCCATGGATGAAATCCCCCTGTTAGGAGGATTGTATCAGAGTCTGCAATATTTTTAATGTGTTCTGACAAACATTGTAGCAATTTTATTTCCATGTGACCTATAGAGGATTGTGTGCCATTCTATTGTGATTTTTTTTTCTATCTACAGTGTTTCAACATTAGCCTGCACAATGTGTTGATCTAACAAAATGTTGTGAAAAGATAAAATTTGGTTGAAGTTTAAAAAAAAAAAATTTCATTTGACTTAATAGTTTGACACTTCTGTGGCTAACAGTTTCTGTGATATGTTGTGCTCATAATATCCACGGTCATTAGACCTATGTGGGATTTTAAGCAGCGTCTCCTACCATATTTCTGGCAGCTGCTGTTGTGCTTTTAGTCTTGTTTATCCCTTGTACAGTAAAAGTATGTGTGAGCTCACTGTGGCTGCCTGCAAATCAGTGCTGTAATCCGTGTAATTACACCCTGCCATACCTGACCCTGGGACTGTGAAGAACATCCACCCTTCTGTCTGCTCAGACCTGTGACAGTGGAGACGAGCTGTCCTTAACCATAACCCAGCTGTTGGGATAGTGGGGGATAGTGGATGGTGGCTGCTAACTTCTGTTTATAATAACACAAGTAAATAAGTGCGCTGGATCTCAAATGGGTAATTTAGGAAGAAGGCTTGAGGGAAGATGATCGACTTCTAATGGGATAGCTTAAAATTACTATTGTTTTGCAAAACAAAGAATCCTAGTAGTATCCAGTAATAAAACAAAAGCCTAGGTACAATTAAAACATTTAGAAATTTAGAACTGCTAAAAATTATTTTTGCTATAGCTCCCCTTTGGTTTATAAAGACAGACTCATAGTTTGTTACTCACAAAGGAAGAAGAAAAAAAAAGGAAGCAAGAATATATAATTGTGCTTATTAGAAGAAATAGTCAGAAACTGATTAGCATGGGAGGAATTAATTATTAAATCTACCCACGCTCTCTGTTTTTTTTTAAATTTTTTGCTATTCAATTATGCTTCAGTAAATGTTATCAGGCAATCACTGGCAAGGTGATAATTAGTATTTATGAATTGCTGCTTTTTAAGTTTGACCTTTTGATGAATTCCATTTGTGGAGGTGGTTGTAGGTACACAGTCATCTTGGGGAGCTGTGTCTTTATTTTTGTTTTGGTTTTCCTCAGTTCTGAATTTTTGATACTGTGTTACAGTAGTAGTGACTTACAATCCGCTTTTATTTTCGCTAATAAGAACAGACGCTTTAATGCAGAGAAAGGTGCCCCTGTAAAGCACTGAATTAAAAGAAAACAATTGTTAGGTAAGGAAATGTATGTAAATGAGTGACCAGTGAAAAGCACTGTGATAAATAGTAAACAGATGCCTTTTAAAATCAAGCTTCTTATCTGGGGACCTAAATGGGGTTTAGATGCCTGGGTTTAACCAGACACTTAAGAAAATTTTATTTTTTAATTATTTATGAGCCTTTGAACGTAACAGAGGTCACTGGTGTTATCTTTAGTTGCTAATGATATATCAGTATGACTTCATTCTGAAAATAACTGGTTTTAGCCTTTCTGAAACAGAAACCTAGTGTTCCTAATCTCCAAAGCACCAATTTCGTAAATGTCCCGAGGCTATTAAAGGGGATTGTGGGAGTAAGTGGGATCATAGCTAATCAAACTGACTGAGGGGATTGTGGACAGTGCTGCTCAAACACTTGTCCAAACGAAGGCTCCAACTGTGGAAGAAAAGCGCATTATTGCTTTGATTTCCAGCCTGTCCTGCTGACACACTTTGTGATTCTGCTGGAATGAGTGTTTCCATGGGTGCAACTCTGCCAGAATCTATTTAAATGTTTTTTCAGATTAAAAAAAAAAGAAAAAAATGAATGGCAAATGCTGTTTGGTTTTGAAAACTGTAAAGAGGACTCAATTTATGTATATACAAAACTGTGTATTTCTGTGTATCTTAGATTTGTGTGTAGTGTTTGGCTTTAATATTATACTGAGGGTTCATTGCTAGCTTGAGTGCTCCACCGTGGCAGGATTTCAGGGCACTTGTTCTCTTGAGGAAACAAGCTTGCCTGGATAAGAATTACAGAATCTTAAAGTTGAATTACCATGAATCCCACCTCTTATGTTTTGAATTATATTGTTTGCTTATGGGATGGAGGATTACCTTCTAGTAGGCTGATTTAAAGTTTAAGGCACTAATATTTTGTTTTTTTTAATCTAAGAACAGTTTTGATATCAGAAAGTTCAATTTGATGAAAATGGGTTAAGTCTCTTGGGTCACACAGTGTGATGTAATGCTCTTTCAGGCTGCGTAGTGCCTTGTGTCCTGGGAGCAGTCTGCCTCCTTATGTCATCCATTCTCAGTGAGCAGCACTAAGTGGAATAAATAAGCCATAGCTAGGGGTTTTTTTGTTTGTTTGTAGCTTTGTGCGGATTTTGTAAGCTTTTGCAACTGATTTAAGTATGGTATATACATATAGTCTTGCACCATCTGATGTAAATATGCCCTTGCCTTCTACTTCTCCCACATTTGAACAGTATAAAGTAACTTTGTGGAGTTGACTTGACAAGTATTAAATATTCCATTATGTTCTAGATGTAAAATTAAACTCAAGGATGAATTATTTTCTTAAAACTATTTTTCTATATTCTGAAAGTGGTTTTGAAATATATTGAGTCATAAAGATGTTCCAGCTAGGCAATAACTCTGGTACTGAAACTGGATTTGGAGAAAAAAATGCACTGAATTCTTTTGCCTTCCTGGTTCCACTTTTTAGGACATAATCTTCCTTTAAAAATGTAGAAATCTGATAAGAACGTGATATAATAGTGTGTGTTGATGTGATTTAACTAAATATAATAACAATTCCTTGAACAGCAACATAAATAAGGACTCTAATTTTACTTAGGTAAAAATTACCCATGAGTAAAATGGGAAATTTTAAGTCCCCAGGGAAAGAACTGAGTTCACATTTTTTCTGATAAGACAGTTTAGTTTCCAGTTCTAGTTATGGCATAATAATGAATTAGTTGTTCAGCAAAGCAAATGCAGAGATTCATTAAAGTTGCAGGAAAACAGCAACATCTTAGTTGTGTTTTCTTTGAGAACTGATTTCCTTGGATTTTATCTTTGGGTTTTACCATGTTTTGACACCTTAGGCTGTGATGCTTCTATAGTTTATATACAGTCTAAATACATTACTCAGCTGAGCGATACTTTGGGGTTTGTGAGATAAGATTTTTGTGGCTGGTTTAATTTTGTGATTATAAACAGGAAAACCACAGTAACCTTCAATACTACTTTTTTGGTTTTAGTTATTTTTTTTTTTAATTTGCCCTCACGTCAGTCTGCATTGGTTTGTTTTTTCTTCTTTCATAAGAATTTGAATGTAAAACTGGTCTGAGAAAAGTTCTATTAAAAACAAAGCCTTGTGTGCACATGCAGAGCCAAAGATGCTTTTTTATTTAGATTCTTTTTGCCATTTACATAGAAGAAAATATTTTCATTATTTCACAGTGTTTATCCCTAATGTAATTGACCCAGCTTAGTTGGGAGCTGAACTGCGATCCGTAATGAGTAGATACTTTAGCTGCAGTTAATGTTTCTTCTGGAAAAGAATGAAATAATACTAAGGAGTTGTGGGAAGAGATGTAAAGGTGTCCTTTATGAATGATTTATGCAAGTTCGTGCTTTTTCACACACAGTCAAAATGGATTCATGCTGATGATCTATGTTTTAATCTTCAGAACTTTAGCAATAGTATAAACTCACTAAATGCTATATTTAATAAGTTGAAATCTGTGTTATTAAAATACTAATAAGCAATTTTTGTCAATATTAGAAAACTGTGTTTGAGTAGAATGCACTGTTTCCATTACCATCTTGAATTCTTCTCTCTCTATTTAAAATCCTGTAATGGAGTCCATAATAGAGCATTTAAGTCTCTTGAACAGCCTTTTCTTTATTTGCCTTTTGCAAGCCAGCATAGAGCAGGACTTCAGTTATAAAAAATAGAGAAGTGCCTCTTGGCATTCTGGAAGGCAAGTGCTCTTGCATGAACTTCTTCCTGAAGTTCATATTTATAGGTTGACTAAAACTGCCTCTTTTTGCCTTCAACCCCACTATCTTTCACACTAATCATAAACTATAACAATAAACAAGTATCACTAACTAATGTTGATTATGTAATAATTAGTGTCATTCCATTGTTGGCAATTTTCCCTGAAAGAGCAAAACAAGATCTGAAGGTTATTCATCTTGAAGTATTTTCCAATTCACTTTCCAGATGCTGTGTAATAGTTCTGCTACTCTATGAGGCTCCATAAAGATGAAAATCAGATATTTGCCCAATCCGATTCACATGACCTGTACTCGGCATCTGTCAACAAGGACCTGCCAGTTACTACTTCAGCTGGAGGAAATCCAGAGCAGCCAAAAGGAAATGCTTCTTAGAGGTAAGAAAGCTTACTTTTTTTTTTTTTATTCATTCTCTCTAGAGTGATGAGTTCTGCCTATTTGAATCTGTGCAGTTGTGTGGACTGAAATTTGTTGCAGGAAAGCAGCAAAAATAAAGGGAAAAATGAAAACAGCTCTTTAGCTTTGGGGTTTGAATTTTTCCTCTAAGGTCTATTGAAGTTTTCAAATCAAGATTGTGCTGTAGTTAGGGTATCTGTTTCTGTTTGCTAAATAATTTTTATGGGGTTCTTCCTCTTCGGCTCAGAACATGGGAAAATAATACCTGAAATCTGAAAGGCTTCTGATCTGCCTTCTGTTGTGCTACAGAAGGCCAATTAGCAAATTAATTTACATTTCTGGTTATACCGTTTCCAGTTTGTGACGTTAGCCACTTTCACATCCTTGTATGATAAAGTGGGAGGTAAGCACTACAATACATTTTGAACACCTGCACACTGGGAAGCAGAGACTGGAAATGAACTATGAGCAATGTGTACACAAGCCTGACTTAAAGAGCTTCCACAGGGAAATCTGAGATCAGGCTTTGTTGTGGACGCTTTGGTGTTGGTTTTATTGCTTTTGCTGTGCAAAGTCCTTGTTACAGCCATTTATATTAAGCTGCACCCTGGGGTGATTAGTCTCCTGTAGATGGGTAAGAAGGAGATGACAGTCGTGGATGGCTGTAGTAAAAAGGCTGTATGTTTGGAGGAAATTTCATGGATTGGATTTGACCTCTGCAGCAAATGAGCTGTGGAAATCCTTGGGCCTCTCACCCAGAAAAACAGAAAGCATGCATTTTCCTCATCAAATGGCCTTCAGCGGTTTCACTTATTTTTCTGTTGCTACAAGGGCAAAAGCTTTTTTATATCTATGCCTCTCGATCTCGCCTTTTATTATTTCTGAATAGTTTTAGCTGAGGCAAGACACACTTGTCATTCTTGGCTTTGTAATTTTCTTCCCAGCTGTGATTATAGTGAAAAATATTAGACAAAGGAGTAGGAGGGGAGAGGAAAGCTTTGGAATTGTGCATGTGGGCAGTAGCCAGAACCCCCTAGGTGAGTTAATTAGTGTGGTGGGAGCCTGCCTGCCCTGTCTATTAGTACTTAGCATGGTGGTGGTGGTGCTTTGAAAACGCTCTTGAAATGAGTGAAGACTGCTCACAGTGCAAGAAGGTGATACATTGTGTTATTGTCTGTAAAATTTGCTACAATTTCATATTTCTGGCTTATTGTTAGCAATGTTATGTTGCTGTGATATTTTTATTTTAAACATAATTATCTCAAAAGCTACAAGGAAAAGTTCAGGAAGTTAGGAAGTTGAAGGCGAGAAGTTATATTTGTTTCATTCATGATTGAAACATGAATGCTATTTGGGGTTATTTTAAACTTTTATTGCAATTCAGACTTTGACTCGTATAAATCTCAGTCAATTTGTAGAAGCTGGAGTCTTTACTGATCAACTTCTAGTACATTTGGAGACTGATCAGTAACCTACTATTCCTCTAAAACTTCATGGTACAGTAGACACAGGGTAAAAGGCTCTGTGATATTTTCTGCTTCACAGGCCTGAAATAGCTGGAGATATGTGTTTTGCCTCTCTCTTGTAGAATACCCTCTCCTACAGTAAAAGCAGCAAAAAAGGCATGGAATTGGCTTGGTAACAGGGCTTGTACCCCGCCAGCTAAAGCCACACATGACCATGATGCTGAAAGCTTTTTCCCTTCTTCAGCGAACAGTAAAAAGTGGAGGATAATATAAAATAAGTGCATAGCTTGTCCACAGGTGTCAGATGGCAAAGTCACTGAAACCTGTAATTTAGGTGATCTGGCAAAGATTTCAAATTCTGTGAAGGTCTTGGGGGATTTTTCTGTGATCTCGGTCTTTGTAATAGTTGCTCAGAGAACAAGCTAGTTACCGGTTTTTCTTCCTTAGATTCTCTATGAGGAGGCTTAACCACTTGCTTTGTGTGGCATGGCTCTTCTTTTAACTAGATCAAATCTAGTATTAGATTCAGTTCAGTCTTGATTATCTGAATCTCATTTATTTCCTGTTATTAGACCAGGACAACAGGTCATTTTATTTTATCAATAAAGAGTTGATATCTTCATCCATAATTCTGTTCTCTCCATATCCCTTTGTGTATGGATTTGTAGTGTAATGCTGAGCTAAGGTGTGGAGTCTCTATAATACAAATTCAGTTATCTAAACCTGCCCATTTTGGATAAGTGTATTGGAAGAAACATACTCATTTATAGTCAATACCAAGAGCTACGTCAAAGGAAAGCAAAAAGACCTTGCTGTGGGCAGAATTGTAAGAAAATAATGAAAAAGATGAGGGGAAGGGATAATAAAAATAATCAGAAAAGAGGAATATTGTGAGCTGGAACAACTTCTGAAAAAGTGAAACTTTTACCCAGTGTTCTTTAGCTAATTCCTGATACAGACTTTAGATGTTTACATATAAACAAAAAGCATTAGCTGTTAATATTCAGGCAGTCAGAAACTGAAGTATTTTGTCCCTTTGCAGGAATTTAAAATGCTAATTAATGGTTAAGCTTCACTTACAAGCTGCCTAATTTCACTTGCAATGATTTAACAAAAGTGTTTTCCATCTGGGAGATATGAGAAACAAACAACTCAATTTTTGGAAACAGATTTTTTAATTTATTGTTCTTTCTAAGGTTGCATTATGATGGAGTCCTATAAAGGGAGTTATTTGCTGTTTGTGGACCCTAGCAGCAGAATACTCATGGGCAATTTTGTTAGAAGAGGAAAAATTTATCCAGAAGATTATGTCAACACATTCTCTACAGGTTTTTCTTTAAAATCACAGATTGAGTATCACATCTTTCAAAGCAAAGAACCAAAAATTTGAGATGGGATAATTCAAAACTTTGAGGCTTATTTCTAGAGTAGCAATTAGGAGGTTCTGGGACGTTGTTGCTAAACTCCTGTAAATGTATTGTTATGTTAGATAATAAAATCTAAAAAATGCTTTCTAACTAAAGGGATATTATGATGTATTTCTGTAGTTTCTTAAGGCACCTTATTCTCTTAATCTAATATAATAAAACTTTTGAGTTATGGCACGTATCAAGAACCAGGCAGAAGGTAGGTACTTTTTTGGCATTCAGTGTGGGCTTCAAATAAAGAGAATGTTGTGTGATATTGCCTGGCACTCCAGCATGTCTTTAAAAGCTGTATTTTTTCTTCCTTTTTCACTTCTTTTCCCTCAGTTTCAAATAACTTATTTCACCTAATTTCCATTAGAATTTTAAAACTTGCCCTTTCAAAGTAAACTATTATGGAGATATGAGCAAATAGATTGCTCCTTGGTCTGGCACAAATGCAAAGTGTTTACCTTAAGAATTTTTTTTGATTGTTGCATTCTAAGAACTTGAAGTAGAATGAAAATGTATAATGCGGGCATCCTAGGTCATGGAGAAAAGTCCAAATATTTTTGATACCAGTACCTCTGCTCATGGAGAAAGGGGATACCTACTGTGATATTTTCATCCCATTTGCATAAACAAGATTCTCTGCTTTTTAAACTTGCTCTTATAATGTACTTAATGTGTACTGTCTAGCCAGCAAGGGATCACAAATGTGGATGCAACTGTTTACACAGGAAACTCCTTTAATCCTGACTATGGCTATGAATGCATTTAGAGCTGTGGATGTCCTTGGATCAGTCAGTTTATCCAGGGCCTTGCAGCATCGACCTGCCAGTCTTTGAAACACAGAGTGAAAATGCCTGTCAGCACAGTTCTGCCATGTGCATGGGCACACTGAGAGTAACAGCAGAATTCATTGTTTGTATCAATATCAATCTGTGCTTAATAAGAACAGATAGTGCTTGCTGGAATGGCAAAATGTCCAGGAGAGAAAAGAGTTTCCATGTCATGTTGTGTCATTATATCTCTTATGAAACTAAAGGAAAGGGGCTTTTATCATAATGGGATTGTTAACGTAGACATATTACAGATTTACTTGTGTGTTAGGGTGTGTGTTGTAGAATTGTTCGGCTTGTTTGCCCCCTCCACTGGCAGGTCTCCTAAGTTTTCCTAAGTGAAAGTTTAAAATTACAATATTAAAGACCAGTCATGCTGATGATGATGTTGGGAGCTATGAAATGAAAATATTCATGGTCAATAAGTTCCTGTTGACTTCAGTATACCTAAGATCAGACAAGAAATTACTTCTTTCTGAATGCTTTTTTAGCCTTATTGAACTGAAGTAATGACACACACACAGTCCCCCCATTTTATTTCTCCACTCTGAAATTTTAAGAGGGAGTGGGGAAATAAAAAAGAAGATGGGGGAAGAAAAAAGGTTCTTTTTTCTGGCAGTAACTGAGCTGCAGTTTGGATTTGCAGCCTTGGTGTTCTGCACTGCGGTGCAGGAACTGACCGAGATCTGAATCATCTGGTTGTGCGAGGTTTACATGCTAATTTTCTATTCTCCATGCTAGAGAGAAAAACTCTAAATTGTGAATGTCACTTGCCAGACTAACTGAATCTCATGTGGAAAAAAAGAATGAAAATTGAATCAAATACAAGGGTAAATATTAGTAAGCATAAATGTCTATCATGAAGTTATTTTGTGGTTATTTCTTGAAGAAGTACATCTTGGTTTTATTTATGTTTATTTTATACAGCTGTATTTGATTCGTTTTTATGCTTTTCACCTAGTGTAATGACTGGTTTATTGTGGGAATGTAACAATTTAACTCTAATTAGGAAATAGTGCAATAAAAGAACAACATTAAAGAAAATACAAGTCCTTTAAAGATTTTCCAGGCCGGATGTAAGTTAATGCTGATTTCATCAGAAGTTGTCATTGAGTCCCATCTGTTTGAATATACAGCAATGATGAATTTTAACACACAGTGCTGTAAGAGAATAGTCCTTTACTGTCAGAAAACAGCATTTGATTTGATACAGGAAATTAAATCACTCTATGTGTGTGAGGCTTGTTAATTATATCTGAAGTAAAGGATTTTAACTGATCTCAATGCTTGCTGTGCAAAATAATTTTCTTCACTTGAATATGAAAGACTGTATATATTCATTTTTATTTTGTTTTTATCTCTGATATTGATTTAAGTTTTTAAAGAAAAAGCCCAAACAGTAGTTTTCAACCACTGATAACAATCTAGTACAAACATCACTTACCATCTAGTCAACTTTTCAATAAATGGGTAAACAAACATAGTCCTTAACTCTAATGTATTGGTTTGCATGAGAAGATGGTTGTTCATTAATCTCTAGATAGCCTTCATAAAAAACTCGTGCAGTTTAGATTTTCAGCATCTCTGTGAGGCTTGAGCCATGGGATTCTCAGCCCACCAGGAGAGTAACTGGAAGAGCATCTTCAGCAGTGCAGTCTGAACGCTTCTCTCTCAGCAAAGGCTGGTGACACTGCTGAAGACACAGGTGTGTGTTGTCCAGTGGCTGGAAGGGGACAGTCTCACCCTTGTAGAGTGGCAGTCCTTGGACTCCTGATGGCCACTGTTGGCAGGGCAGCCTCAGATTTCATGTCTGCACAGGTAAACCCAGCTCTGAATGGAGAGTCCTGAGGATTTTTGCAACTGCTTCTGGAGAAAAAGAGACTTCTATGTTTAGGCGCAGGAAAACAAGTGCTGGCTTAACTTCCAAGTTATTTCATGTTTTTCGTATAAATACATAACTTAAAAATTTAAAAATAAAACAACAAAAAAACCCCAAACATTGGTGATTTTAAATATTGCAGTTTCTTTCACACTTAGTAGACCAGGCAAGTTTAAAGAGTTTGTTCAGTTGCCTCAACACATACGGTAGAGAAAAGTATCAAAGGATTAGGAAATCTTCAAATTATGAAATCCTTTTGGAGCAGGAGGCCTTGAGGCAGAGAAATAGACAGTACTGACCTACTGGGATTTCAAAGTCGGTTCATGCTCTATCCCAGGTCTTGATGGCTCCCCAAATTGACTCCCACTGTGATGCTTCTGGTCCAGAAGCAATTTCTGTGGGATTTCTCATGCTGTTTTTCCTCTCATTTAGACCTCAGTGGCTCCAAAGACTGGAGCCACTCCATTTCAGTTCAGCTATGCTAACACAGATTTTACTGGAAAGAAGAGATATGAACTGGAGATAATGACTAGGTAATGACTTAATATAGTAATAACCCAAATTATCCACTTAACCTATTTTGTTTCGATTCCCTTGGTGAGGTGAATAACTGATCTTGGTGAGAGGAGAGAGAGACCAAGCAGAAAGATTCTCTTAGTAGTGCTCTGTTTTCAGTCCCAGTCCAAAACATGAAATTTACTGCACATGTCTTCTCTTCATCACCTCTGCTGCGCAAGCAATACATACATTTGATTCTTGTCCCTTGAATCTATTATGAAGCTTATGATTTTTTCCACCCTCACCTCCTAATGTGACTACAGTATTTCTTAGCTTTAAACTAAGTGGATTTAGCCTCATTGAGCCAAATAGTTATGGAAATGTAAATCTATGCTTCTTTACCCAGCCTAGTGCAGGTAGTGGTACCTTTTTGTCATAGGCTTTTACCTGTTAATACATTTTAAAAGCCCCTATAATCTGCTCATTAAGTTTAGCATTGCTATAGGGCATGTGTGATATTCACCAAGATACCTTAGGAAGGTTGAATATTTACATCTGAATAGGAGGTTTGTCTATAAAATGAAAAAAGTAAATAGATAGAATTAATTTGTGACTGGGGGTTGAGACCCAGGATGGAAATAGAAAGCATAATAGAAGGAAATAATAAAGAGAAGATGATTATTGCCTCTGTCAGTTTCTTATCTGCTTGGGTCCAGAGTGTTCAGAGACTACACCACATTTCAAGCCAATTGAGTACTGGAAACATTTAGTCCCACTGTGTCCTCCTCATCTATTTCTACAGCCCAGATGGAACCTTATTTACCAATGAAAAGCGCTGATGAAGGAATTGTTGGAGCTCAATTTGCAAGGATTAAAAGATGAGCAGTCAGTTTCAAATGCTGTTTAAAAGGAAAAAAAGAAAGAAAGGGAAATGTGGTTAAGCTACTTTAATTTAAAAATTTCATTCAGCTTTGTATTTCAAGTTATTTTAGCAAATAGTTTAATATATTTTGTTTCATCAAAACTCAAGTTTTTTACTAAAAGATAATTACAGGAAATTTGCATCCAATGTAGATGTGAGTCTGTCTGCTGGTTTGTGGTCATTGAAGATTAAGTCTAGGGTTTCTAAGTAGAATATGGAATACAGACTATAGCCACATAAATGTGTTTCCTGTCAAGAATGTCTACTTATTCCTGTCCTTTTCCACAACCAGGATCAAATCACCTAAGCTTTACAAGTACTATTTAGGTGACAGGATTTTCTGTTCCATTGCATGAATGTTTTTAAGCATTTCTGACCTGGATTACAATTAGCTGAATTGAGCTAAATATTTCTTGAATGTGTGTTGCCTGGGAGAAGAGGACAACCCCCACCTTGATACAACCTCCTTTCAGGTAGCTGTAGAGATTTATCATTCTCTACACTCTGAGCCTCCTTTTCTCCAGTCTAGAAACACCCAGCTCCCTCAGCCACTCCTCATATGATTTACTCTCTGGACCCTTCAGCAGCTCTGGATCTGCTCCAGCACCTTAATGTCTGTCTTGCAGTGAGGGGCCCAAAACTGGGCACAGAACTCGAGGTGTGGCCTCACCAGTGCCGAGTACAGGGGAACAATCGCTGTCCTGGTCCTGCTGCCACGCTGTGGATACAGCCTTCTTGGCATTGATGACATTGGCCTTCGTGGCCCCCTGGGCATGTGCTGGCTCATGTTCAGCCTGCTGTTTATGGGCACCCCCAGATCCTTTTCCATCAGGCAGCTTTCCAGCCACTCAGCCCCAACCTGTAGCTCTGCAGGGGCTGTTGTGACCCAGTTTAGGACCTGGGACTTTGTCTTATTGAATCTCGTGTAATTGGCCGCAGACCACTGATGGAGCCTGTTTAAATGTCCTGATGGTAGTTGGTGGAACAATGTTGATTGATTGGTGATGAAGGCCTGAAGCAACAGATGGAAAAATGAAGGCAATATGAGGTTCTATATACTCATGGAAAAGAAGTGTAAATATAGTTGTAAGCACTGAAATGAAAGCTTAAGATTAGGTGGTGAACTGGCATGTGCTTGTGATGGAGTTCTCATAACTCTGAGTCAATGAAATAATTTTTTCAATTTTAATATTTACCCTTGCCTTTGTTTAGTCTTCCAACTTGCTTTCTACTGTTCTCTCTCAAAAGAATGTGTCCACCACTGCTTTCATAGTAGTTATTATTCAGCATCAGAAAGGTAATACTGCAATCCTGACCTATAACGTAAAAATTTATTATGGTTTTGAATTGGGTTTTGTTTGTGAGTTTGGTTTTTTTTAGTGTGTTTGTCTGCTTAGTTGGCATATTTTTTCTGGTAAAATGTCATCTGGATGGTTTTTAATGTTACGTTGATTGAAACTGGGGACATGTGATATTAATAGGAACTTCTTTGTCAAAAATCAACATTTTTCATACTCATCCTATCATTTCCCTAGCACAGATGCTGCATTAGGTTTTCATTCTTAGGAAAAAGAAAGAGAGCATTATTCAGAATTAACAGGTAAAAACTTCTATCCTTTTGCTGTAAATCTGGTTTATTGTAGAGAAGCAGACCTGGCTTGTATCTTCTGGAAATGCTGGACACTCGGCAGCTGTCATTGGTCACAAGAGCTGCACCATATTTTGTATTTTACATTTTTGGCAAGCTGACAAACCTGCTAACCTTAAACATTGGTACCAAACCCTATAATAATTCCTTATAATGCCACTTTCCAAAGTGTTTCATCCCTTTCAAATAGTTTTGCTATCAAGTATTTAAAAACTGCAACAAATCTTTCGATACCTTGACACCTGTACCCTGTGCATCCTTTGTACATGTACAGCTTTCAGACTGGGCTTGTGACTTGTCATGTATTAATTTCACAATATGCCTTAAACTAGGGAAAAGAAGTTGCTTTTATTAAGCCTTTGTAAGGACATGCTTCCGGAGTTTTGTTGGTAACCAAGTCAAGAGTTGTGGCATCAACTTTTAAAGCAACAGATTTAAATAACAACATAAAAAAATCTAGTAATTATTATTGTTGCAATAAGGTTTAGTTTATCAAAGCTACGAAGAAATCCTGTGAACCTGTTGTTTTTGCAACTAAAATAGCATCACTAGAGAAATTTGGTTTATCATGATTACAAAAACAGATCCCATGAGTAGCAGATGTTTTGAGAAAGCTGAAAAAATGAGTTAAGTTTTAATGAGAGCTATTGTAGTGGTTAAATAATGCATACCTCCAGCTACAGAGATGGTACATTTAGAGATTCTAAAATCTTATGTTCCAGTATTGAAAACAATTAAAATGTCTTTTTGTCACCAATTTAAGTAATGCTCGAAAACTAAGAATTTCAAGTGTCTTCCCTGAAGCAAGAAACTTAATAACAATGTCTTATTCCCTATTGTACTGCCTAAACTGCATTTTGCAGCAACAGCTTTTTGAAAAGAACCTTCAACAAACTGAACTGCTGAAATCTGGAAGTGAAGGATGTTCTTTGGAACAGGAAAAATGCAAAGATCTGAGCATTTCATAGAACTGGTACATAATGTATATTGTTCAAATACAGTATTTTGTGTTCCAAGTGTATCTGAAGTACAGTGTTTGCTTAGAGGCCTGCGTGAAGTTAAAAGTAATTCTCAGAATACTACAATATTTAGAACTTCTTCCTGTAATAGGCAAGGCATGTTACTGTGCTCTGTTGCATTGTATGTACTCATTTCTTTGGATTGCTCTGCTCTTTCCTTTTCAGTCTTTATTTATTGAAAAAGTCTTGATGGGGAAAAAAAAAACATAATAAAAATCATCTTTTTGATTACGGCTAATCATAAGGAAAAAATACAGAACTTCTTAATTATCTGGTAAAGCCAGCAATTCTTCAGGGACAGTGCAGTTAATTTCCTTTCTTTGTATTCTGTAAGCATACCACTATTAATCATGGAGATCATAAGCTCAACATTCCTGAAAATGTGGTAGTTAAATAAACGCAACTGACTTATGATAAACCTCATAAGAAATCTTTGGAGAGCTGTATGTTTTGCCTTGCCTAAGAAATTGTTAGCACACGCTCTGAATATGTAGTTGAAATAGAGCAAAGGCTTAGAGCATGCCATCAGACCTTCCTAGGGCTTGCAATGCATGGGGTGCCAATTCTCATTCTTCACTGTGAATTTTATTTATTAACTAAGCTATCCTAAAATCTGCCTTAATATTGTTTGTGACTTTGTTGCTGCTGAAACATTATATCTTCATTTTTGGCTATGGCTGGAGTTAGGTAATTCTAGCTCAACTCCTATCTGGTTGTTTGATTCCGATCTAGAATGAGTGCCCAGCACTTTGGTACTGAACTGGCACTTCAGGTAACAGGTTTTTTTAAAAAGCCAAAACCAAGCGATGGTCATCTGTGCGTTTGTGGACATAAGGGAGTCATGTAACTCAGCATTTTACAAGTCTGAAGAATCCTAAAATCAGATTCAGTAATTCAAGTGATAGATGTAACAGTTTGCATGCCAATTATTTTTACCACTTTATATCCCTGCCTTAATACTTCACTTTACAATGTTGTCCTCTGGATTAATTCATCAGTCTAATGGTATGACTGAAAAGGTCACAGAAGTGTTCTGTGAGTGCTGAAGGTCTAAGCTGTATCTCAGCTCATGGTTTATGAGTACCTGTAAGAAAAGAACGATAGAAAATGCGACAGATGACACTTTTCCAAATGAAAATAAGAAATAAAGTGGGTTTTGCAGCACAAGCACTTACGACAAACCTTGACAATGTAATTGCGTTCAGTCTGCTAACATTATGTTAAGATGTACTTGAGCATTTTGACCAACTTACAGGTGCTTTTTCTTCCTATGTAATTCTTCCTGTTCTTAAAATTAGCATTTGTATCTTATTTTAACTTTAATTACTTTATTAATAAATAAACTATATTCAAGCTAGAAATTAAGTACCAGTCTACCTACTCCTGTGAACAGCCACTAAAGTCATATGATAGCCTTGCTATAAAATAGATTATGACAAGCCACTCATTAGTTGCTGAGGAGAATACAATACACCTGTGTAGTCAGAGGAAGATATATTTTTAAAAAATTATTATAACCATCCAATCAATTAGTATAACCATGCAATGCTCATTTTGTGCTACATCAGACTTAACTTAGTGACAATGTGAACTGGTTTGTGTTCTGGCTTCATTTTTTAAGGGGCTGTCAGCCCAGAGGCCTTTGAGGTGCATCTGCCTGAGACTTTCACAGGAAATTTCCTGAAGCCGGCCAAAAAAAGTTCATTAGCATTGTAAAAGATCCAAGTGATTAGGAAAAGCGGAGTGATAGGAAAACTTACTTAAGCTGAACTAAAACAATGAAGATAAAATAGTGATCACCACCCTGATTTTCTGTAAGATCCTGCTGGTTGAAATACTGCTGTAGAACTAGGAGTGCTCTACTTCTGTCCCTTGAGAGAAGATCATGGCTTGAAATACCAGCTGGTTATTTCTGCCTGCTTGGGTGTAGTGGATGGTGTTTGCTGTGAAAAGGTCGTATAAAATTTTAATGAAGACAGAAGAAAAGGCAGGGGAAAAACTGTGCAGCCTGACAGTGTACCTGCCGTGCTCCCCCTCGTGCCCCTCCAGGACAAGTATGACTTTAGCAGAGCCATCTTTGTCCCTCAGAGCACCTGCACACCAGGTGGCCGAGGCTCCTGGTGGGAAATGTGCCTTTGGGACTCCATCACAGGGAAGGGATTTAAACACTTATTGCCATTGTCCTGGAGAAGTTTTCAGTTCACAGAAATGCTGTTTCCCCTGCTAAAGAATGCAGGAAATTATTGCTCTTAGTTTAGGAAGCAGCGCTCAAGTGGTGCCTTCTGATTTACTTTGTGAGACCGAAACAGAAATGAACCAATTTTTTTGAAAGTAGAGTAAAAAGCTTTGCTCGACTGGAAAAGACAGCTTTTCATTTGGCCTGTCAAAGAAAATTGAAAAAAATATAATTGTGTTTGCTCTGAAGTACATGTCTCTGGTATCTATATCCTGAATATTTTGTTTGCTTGCTCATTGTTTGATTTTTTTTTTTAAGTTTTTTTTCAGTTTTTTCCAGTTGCTGCTTGGAGGTTCACCTTTTATAAACTATTACTCACCCTCAGGACTGCACCTTGAATCCATCACGGAGCTAGCAGTGACTATGTATCTGCTCTTATCTAAGGTACTAAAGGTGATGAAGGGCTTTGAAAAGTCAGAGCTTTCCCTTAGTTTACCTTCCTTAAAAACCTAGGTTTTCTAAACCTACTTACTCTTAGTTCCTGCTGCTTTATGTCAGAATTTGTCCTCTTAGTTAAAAATAGATGTGTCTTGTGTGACTGTGTGATGCATGTCTTCATGCTGTTTGTTTATACGTATATAACAAAGGCTTGGGGAAAGAGAGAGATAGATATGTCACTGATTCTGACTTTTCAATTTTTTTA
Organism: Cephalopterus ornatus; assembly: GCA_013396775.1. Taxonomy (NCBI): domain Eukaryota; kingdom Metazoa; phylum Chordata; class Aves; order Passeriformes; family Cotingidae; genus Cephalopterus; species Cephalopterus ornatus. The sequence goes on from VZRE01011967.1 coordinate 24,637, forward strand.
ATTATTTCAATTATGGCTTTAATTTCTTTTTGTATTTGAAGAGGAATATTTTAACTACTATATTTTTTTTATGAAATAACCCCCCCACCCCATTACTATGAAGACCATAAAAATCAAGAGGAAGTTCCAAAAATTTGGATTGTTAACATAACCTTTTTCATTTTTATGTCACGTTGACATTAAATATTTAATACAAATGCTTCATTTTCATTGTACAAAAGTCAGTGGTGGTATCAGCCCTATTTTCAGTGCTTTTTTTCTTGGCTCCACTTCATTAAATGCTGTATAAATCTTGGTGTGTTCTCTCCAAAGGTAGTTTCAAGCAGCAACAAGTGAAGGTGTAAATAAACACTAAAATTGCATGTATATTTGGCTAAGGAAGGTGGTTCATGTAGTCTCTTAACTGAGCTGGGCAATGGATAGCATGGGTAGGTTAAAAAAAGAATATTCAGATTGCGTTCTAAGTCACAGAAATAAATGGATGTATTGTCAATGGCAAATGTCATTGCCAACAAAGATATTAATTCTGAAATACCATCTTTCACTTTAGATCAAATATGTCTGGCTGTTTATGCTACTAACAATACTTAAGAATATATACCTTAAATAATTTCTAACCTTCGGGCTCTGAGGAAGAGAGAATAGCAAGGTACTGTTCTTTGCTAAAAAAAGGAGGAGGGGGGAAAGGAAGACTATTAAGACTGAAAATTAGTACTTTAAAACATTAGATAATTGAGAAAGGCAATCTTCATATGTTCTAAATCAACAAAAGACAATTCTTATTGACTAAGCAACCACGTTCTCTAGTGAAAGATAAGGTGGAGGGAGTTTATGCTGTTTTATAATATTAGTCAGAGAAGTGGCATACTGTGTCTCTCATTCTCTTCTGCAACTCTTCAGCAGCAGTGACTAGATACAGTGGACAATGCAATTTTGTGAAAAGAAAGCGATGCACATATTAAACTGTGATCATACGATATTTAAATGTGGTTTCTACTTCTTAAAAGTCTCTAAAAATTCAAGAATTAAGACCAATGAATATTAGTGGAACTGAGCATCTGAATAATTTTGTGAATTAATGCTCTGTTACTGTTTTGATACAGTTATGGTAAGTAAGGTATTTGTTTAGAATTGCTAGTTCAAATTGATGCAAAATAAAGGGATATATTTTTTAATTCAATTTAAAAGCTTGACTCTTCTTTCCCAAAGAAAGAAAAGCCTCAAGGGTTCGATGTATGGTACAAACTGAGGTGTCAGATTGCATCTGGCTCTGCTACTGGAAGTTTTTCTGTTGTCAGCTGGTGTGGCATCACAGAACATTTCAACTTGTTAGTTTTGTGAAGCTGGTGTTTATGCAACCTTATCACACAGATTGCTTCCTTTACTGCTGAGTTTTAGTTTTCCTGATGAGAACACGGAGAATGCCAGACAATATGCAGTGCTGCCAAAAGCTACATTAGGATCACAAAGAATATTAAAGTTTTGTTTGATCTGATCTCTGATATTTTAGTTTTTACTTTGGGCGGGGGGTGTTGGGGGAAACCCCTAATCTATTTTTTCCACCAGATCAGGATCGGATGTATCCTAAATATTAGTTGAATTGGAAAATAATGTTTGGATGCAGTTGACAGTCACACAGACTATGTGTTGAAGACATACTGATGGTGACAAGTCCTGGCACTATATTGTTTATGAGATCTGATGAGATAACAGCACGAATTCCTAGAGCTTCACTATGGAGATGATACACTGTATTAATCAAACTGATGTTTACAGGTCTTGAGTTGTTCACTTAAAATTTAACCATATTTTAAAAAACAGAAGGTAAATAATACCATGATCTGTCTCTTAAGATTTATTTATACCAAATCCAGCAATTTTTACCTTTATAGGAAGTCACAATTCAACTGTGACATCCTTCATAGCAAAAATGATATTCCAGGTATCATAAATGACATTTCCCTTTGAGCTAGCCTGCAGATGAAGAAGCACCAATCCCTGTTTGGAGGCTGATTTAGAGTTAGCAGGGGGACAATTTTACTATGCTACAGTACATAAACATTCTGCACTGATGACATTTTATAGCTGGTCACAGTGCTGATAAATATATTTTATAGAATATCTGCTAGTAATGTGCAGATGGAGACAGGAGAATTCTCCATTTCATTTTGGTTTATTTTATTTTGTCATTTTAATAGCATTTAGAATAAGCCTGATAGGCCATTAAAAAATAGCAGGATATACTTAGTTCTTAGTTACACTGATGTAAATTACAGTTTGCTGTCTTTGGTAAAGTTAGTCCACACTTATAGAACAATTTGCAGATTGTAGATATGCTTTGAGGCAGTACAGAGATGTAAGATCAGAGCAAATGAAATAAGCATCAAACCTTTCCTGGAAATTACTATTTTTTTATTATTTTAAAAAACAAAGCATAGAAAAAACAAAATAAAGCCACCACAAATCGACAGCAAAATACAACCCTACACAAGATCCTTTTATTTGTGCTACATTTGTACATCCTGAAATAACAAAAATATCTTCTGATTAAAAGCTAAATATAATTTTTGCTTTAGGCTGTTTTTATCTAAAGAATCTCCTACTGACATTGAAATAAGAGGGTCAGCACCTAGGGAGGGCTGGCTTCCTAAATTTTAAGTTCTTTACCTGATCGTTCTGGTTTAAAATGTCATAAACCTTGTGATCCTCCATTGATCATTTTTGACATCTTTTCCCATGAACGGGGAAATATGGGACTATGAAACTCTAATCCTCCTCTTAAAGTCAGTGTGAGAAGTCCCATGAGCCCTATTTGTTGTCTTGCGTTTTACTTTGTTGTTTACATCTGAATACTTCAAGAAACTGTGAATTAACATTCCTGAATGTTATTCTGTGGCGCTACCAGGGCACCCAAAGGCAGCCTCAAATCTGTCTAAGTCCTGCAAGACCTTCCTAATCCCAGAGGGTTTTGCCATCGTGCCCAGGAAGCACCAAGGTAGGTGGAGACTTGGATGGGGAACATTTTCCAACTCTGCCCTCTGAAAAGGACAAGGAAGGATACTAGTGGAAAATGAGAGCTGGTCTTTGTGATTTCTTACTGTTCTCTTATAGGTCTTTCAGTACAAATTACCTTCTTAACAGCTGGCTTAATTTGTTTAAGGATCCTTTAGGCTGTGGAAGGGAAAATCTTGTTCACTGAGTGGTTATGTGGTTTGACTTTTGCAATTTCTGAAGGAGCAGAAATAGATTTGCAAATACCAGCCCTGCTTTCCTGTGAGGCTTTGGCTGGGACTGTGCTGAAGGCAAATACCTTGTAAATCCTCATTAATGTCACCAGGAAGCTATTGACACAGGCCTCAAAATTACCGTATTGCAAATGGTATGATTTCTTGTCTCTGGGTCATACATGGAGATAGTTGAGTTCCGCTTTGTGTCCTACAGAACAATGACATCTACTATGGTGTGGATTCTCAGTGTCTACTGAAATATTTTCAAGGTATGATGAGCCTGGGAAAGTGCTGTCCCAGGAATCACATTATGTCAGTGTCAGTTACTGGGTGCCTTTGTTCAGTCATGCCGTAACCAACCACGTTTTCCTATTGCAAGAGAGCTATCCTGGCTCAGCAATGCCTTAGTCAAGACAGCAGGAAAACCATACTGTAATATTAGTCTTGATTCTTGCATTGCACAGTCATTAAGCTTGTAGCGGTCATAGTGATGCATGAAATTTAAGTTTTAGCTTTGAATTCATAGGATTTGTTTTACTTTCATATGCTTGTTTCTCTCTCAGAGCACACCCCAGGATGATCTGTCTTGGGGGGAAGAGTCTTGTAGTTCTTCATTTGGTGTCTCAAACTGGCAATGCTAGGACTGTGAGACATAAATTTACCTAGACACTCAACAGACAGTCAGGTTTCCTGAAGAGAGAACCACTGTAGCAGTGGTGATGTGTACTTGCAAGTTTTAGAAGCAATAGAAAACAAATTACAAATTTAATGTTAGCTACACTGTGTCTGGCCTCCAAACCAAACGTTTCTTCTTTTGAAATGAACTTATTTTGCCTTGACATTTTCCTGGCTCTTTTGTGTGTGTCTATTTAGTCTCAGTGTCTAATCTCTTATATTTAAACAAGATTCAGAATGTACCAAGGTTAAAATATGTTAATATGAGCTCATGGATCTGAGCCACACTCTGGATCTCACCCCAGGGTCTCTCTTACTCACGAGCACTGCTGTAAATGGGTGCTAAGGTGGATGTATGTGAATTCAGTCACACGCATCTGAGTGCCATTGTGCTTTATTATTCCAGAATGATAGACCACATAAGCTAGAAATAAATCTTTGCTGATTGCAGAGCAAGAATTCAAGAGACACATCTGAGACATCTGGCTTTGGCACTGTCCCTTAAGAGCCCTTAAAGGTGAGCCAGAAGAATGGTATTTTTTTACTTATTTGGTAGCTGGAGCCTCTGCCTTGTCACTTCAGCTAACCGTTATGTTTTTTATACCCTCATGGATGTCTTTGCAGTGATGATGATTTTCCAGACCTGTGTGTTAAGGGGGGTTCTGTATTGGTAAGCACACAGAGAAGCTGTATCATTTTGAACAGTGTTATCACTGGGTTTACCTTTTTCTGGTTGTTTAGGATTTATGTGATTGCCTTGCACGGGCATTTTGTTTTCTTCTGAAAAAGGCTGAGCCATACAGATTTTCTCAGCATAAATTGTGGGAACTGTCCATCCTCGTATGAGTAGTGGAAGAACTATGGGCAGACAATGAAGGTCTACAAGTATTTTACCTTCTTGAAGACAGAACTGGCTAAGCAGTCCAACTAGAGGTGTTACCTGAGCCAGGCACTTAAAAGCACCGTTGATTTCAGGTTAGATACTTCTGTGTTTTGGTAGGGAAAAGGTCAGGAACAATGGTTATGTAAGAGCCTGGATTACTTATGGTGTGAATATGAATATTAGTCAGCAATTCCACAAGGGCAGACAGGTGCTTGAAGTGGGCAAGTGCCGGTAAGGACAACAACTTGACAGAGATATTGCTGGTTTTGCACTGGGATTGAATTTGTATTGATTCGTATTTCAAAAGTTCTGTTGTGCTAATCTTGTATTTATTTGTATTGCAAACCTTAGTAGAAGAAAAATCAGGGTCCTCATCAGTATAAAAAACAATCTTTGTAACTGGGTGTGCTTGTGCTGGTTTGGAAGTAATGCCACAGGATTTAACTGTGTTTAAGGAACTCTAATTACTGCTATTTGTTGATATCTTCGCTGCTTAAGGTATAACAACGACTGCAGCACCTACTCTTGCTGTTTACCTGGCTCTGTTGTGCTTTCCTCATAGTTCTTTTTCCTTCTTTTGAGATACTTGAGGAAATTTTTGAAAAGAACAGTCAGCTCAGCCCTGAAGGCTAAAATCCCTGTAACAGTATTTCTATTAGGCACCTTGCACCCAAGATAATCTCCGCCATCAGGCAGAAACAAATATTAAATCACTGGAGAACAATAAAATAATTTGCTTTGCTTTCTTCAGTGATTAGTTATACTCAGAGAAAGATATGGGAAAGCAAAAAATATTAGGACGTAAATGTGTAAACACACTTAAAGCTATGGCTTTTGGGAACATTTATGGTACATTTGAAGACTTTTCCTGATGTGGTCTGAAGAAACTCTTGTAATGACTCTTATAAACCGGGCCTTGTATTTCAAAAATGTTCCTTTTAACAGAGCTGATATTTCTCTGTAGGTTTTTCTACTAGAAATATTCTATAGCTGCTGTGTAATGGTGCAATAATTCACCCAGGAGCTTGTTACAGTTAATGACCTGTAAAGGGCAAAGGTATTTGGACAATGAACATGAAATTAGACCTGTATCATGCACCAACAGTGTAAATTATTTCTTCCTTTGTCCTTCAGAGAAATGTCATTTTGCAGAAAAAATAGAGGTCAGCTTATTTTCTACATGTTTAATTTTTTACAGCCAGTGACTTCTTTGTGAATAAATATTATGCCTGGCTCAGAAGACAAGCATCAACTCCCAACAATTATCAAAGACATTAGGATACAATGCTAATGTATTTCATGCTTCAAAAGCTACAGCTGCCAGAAATTCATAGCAATCAATCAACATTTTTTCTTTTGCTGTTTTTCATGTATTAGCAACACATCAGGGGTAATAGTTATGACCCTGGCTTTTTCCACTCTTTCAGATAAATTCACTGGTTATATCAATTCACTTAAGATTCCTCTGTGGCTATTTCATAAGCAGGTACCATCTCAGAAGACAAGCAGTTGCTTCTTTCTCTTTCTCTGTAGAATGCTTAATTTTTTTTTCCTGACAATTTAACACAGTTCTTTGTGTTTGAATAGAATTACCTTTTCTACTACTGTGATCTGTAAATTAGAAAGCTGAACAATAGAGCTGCAATAGATAAAGGCTTTGTCTTTCACAGCCTGTCAAGTCATTCTTCGATTCTTTAATAGACCACGTCTGGTGATCACATGCAAGCCCTAGTGTAAAGTAGTCTCTGTAAGAGAGAACTATCTAAGGGCTAATGGCTTTGAACTGAAGGAAGGTGGATTTAGACTGGATATTGGGAAGACATTCTTTATTCTGAGGGTGATGAGACACTGAAACAGTTTGCCCAGAGAAAGCTGTGGATGCCCCATCCCTGTTCAAAACCAGGTTGGATGGGGCCCTGAGCAGCCTGGTCTAGTGGAAGGTGTCCCTGACTGTGGCAGGGGGGTTGGGATCTCCTAACCCAAACCAACCTATGATTCTATGTCCATTTATTAGAACAGATGTTTGTACAGTTGAAGTCAGAGACATCCTTGGTAAATTCTCACATATAGACTGAATTATTTCAAAACCCGGAAGGCTCAAGATGCAGAGGTTTCCTAGGTCAAGGCTTATACTGCAGGCAGAAGAACTTGTATTAAAGGAATTTGCATTATGTGCTGTCTCCATTTACAAGACTTAACTTTCCAATCCCATCTCTCTCTCTTGACCTTCACCCAGAATAGACTGTAATAAAAACTATTTTTATAAGTGACAAAAAGGAAGCACAGGCACTGCAGCTATAACAATGTAAGATTACCTGTGGATTTACGAGTAAGAGATGTTGCTTCTTTGGTTATAGTAATGAATCTCACTTGTGCTAATAAGCAGTATTGTCTCTGCCCTGTCAATGCTGGAGCAAAGTTGTGATGCTCTGACCCAGAGCTAGTTATGCACTGTGGCAATGAGCTCTATTTTCTGTCTTTCACATTGGATAAAAAAGGAATCTATCTTGAAGAGAAAATTGAAATTTCAAAATGCTTATTCATAACTTTGCCTTTTTTTTTTAACCCTGCTTTAAATTACTGCGTCTACAAATCATTTCAGAATTAGTTTCTCAGAAAATAAGCCTTCATCTTTCATAGTATAGGAAAGCAACGAAGGCCTTGTTATTTAGATAGCTGAGTCCTGGACTGAATAAAAATTCCCCCTCAAATTGGAGGGTGGGGAAAAACTGGCTGTGCCAAGCTGCCTTCTTGCAACCTCTGGTTTTATGTCAAATTTCAGCTGAGAGATGCCCTGATATCTTCTGTTTATGAAATGAAGAGGAATGTAGGACTATTGGGATGAGGCAGTGATACCTCTCCTATACGGTTTGTGCTCTGTGAAATGAAGGAGTGCTAATAAGGAAATATGGTGTGTAGAGAAATTAAAACAGTGTGTTGCAAGTAGAAACTGTGTTGTTAAAATTATGTTCTGAAATGCAATATTATTTATGTGATCTTATTTGGTATCCTAACGTTGTGGTTATTGCTGTAGCAATGTCAGGCAAGATATACTTGTATGTGTGTTTGTAGATTTTAAAAATATTTCAAGAGCTATTTTAACAGTTGACTGTTTTTGTGAGATCTGATTTTGAAAGTTTGGTATGATATTGATATGTGACTGAAAGCTACATTTTTTTTTCTGATGCTACAGGAGAGAAGGGAAAAAAGCCACTTCTTTGTGCTTTAGTACTGCAGTAGTAAAAGTCGTGGAGTCATTTTTATTTTTATATAAAATCAGAGGATATAAATTTGAACACTTTAAATAGAGATAGTAATTTGCAACTATAGTGAAGAATGCAAATCTGAGAGGCTAGTTTTGCTATTAGGCAGTTTCTGCATTGAAAAACAAAGACAAAACCAGTTTCTGAAACACTTTCAGTTTCTGGGTACTTTAGGGCTGTTACTTATTGAAACACAATTTTATTCTAGTTAGATTTCTTGGATGTGTACACAGAGATATGTTCAGCAGATTTTACTTCATATGCATGGTTCTTTAGGTATTAAGTTAATAGCATTTTTCAGAAAGATATCTAAACTTTCTTTTACACAGAGTTGGTGAATAATTTAATACCAATTTACTAGAGCATTGCTGTCTGTGATGGCTGGTGAGTGATACACCAGCTGTGCCCTCATTCAGGAAATGCGAAATGTCTCCATGTGCTCTGAGAAATGAGCAATGATCTCTGTTTGTTTGCTTATATGAAAGAACAACTTCATGTAAAAAGATAATGGAAATAACCCCCCTTAACAGTTGTATTCAGACAGATAACTACAATTAAAAAAACCCCAAACCACTATCAACCAAAACCAAAACAGGTTCATTTAATATAAAACTAATGAAGATGGAGGAGTTCTTGACTTCCGTCTCATAACTGCCAGGAGGGTCATGTTTCCTCAGGGGTAAGGTACATAAACAACAGTATTCATTAAACTTTATAAAGTGTTAAGAAGAAACTCCTGACTGTTTTTACTTTGCTTGAAAGAAAAGAGTGGCACTTTATTACATACCTAGGAATCTGTACTCAGTCCCATTGTCCATAAGAATGAAAGAGAGATTCTGCTTCCTTTCTGCATAAAAAATGATGAAATAGAAGTTATCTTATTTTGTAACATCAGCTTCTGAGGGTAAAGGGTTAGCAAACGACAAGATGCAAGGATGATTTCAAAGCATGTATTGATCTTTTATTTATTAAAAAGGGAGATATTTGCAATTCATGTAAATTGCTGGTGTCCTCCTTGAGATTGCAGTTATGTCTGTATGCAGGACTACTCCCGTAAACCTGAAGACAAATCATTTTTCTAAGGCTTTTCCCTCTTTGAACTTGCGAGTTTCTGGCAGACGTGTCTTTCTAAGGACTAGAGTTGAACAGTAATGCTTAAAAATCCACCAGCCTCTATTCAGCCCTCAATTACTTTGTAAGTCATAGCCCTTTATAAAAAGTGAGAGATTTGAATTGCCAAAAGGTTTGGGGACTAAGCAGATCAAGACTCTTCAGTATGTAGGCTGGGGCAGTGATCCATGGTGCTATAACAGTAGCTCAGGCCAAGAATCCGCGCACTTGTGTAGCAAATAGTACCATGGTTGTGAAGCTTTTGGTCTCAGGACTAGGCTGTGCTGTACTTTGAAAGGGCTTGTTGTGCCACTTGTGTTGTCCATAGTGTAGTTTGGATTGCCTGGCCCAGACATGAAGGGAATTTTCTGTCTGGAAGCATAATCTGTCAGACAGGAAAGCCTGGGGTATCCATCGTACACGGCTTAATGAAACAGGTAGAAAAGCCTGTGTCAAATGCCTCTGTATCTGATGTGGTTTGAAATGGGAGATGGACCAGGTGATCTCTCAGAGTGCTGTGTAGCTTTTCTATTATTTATAAATGCTAGATATTTTTTCAGAGCCCTTTATGCCTAAAGTTGTTCATACTCTCAGCAGTGTTGTGGTCTTGGTACAGCTGATTTCCAATTTCTGTCATGGATTTTCTTCTTTTATGGTTCAGATTTTCTGTCTGAAAACAGTTTTCACAAGAAACCTCGTGACTGCTAGTGGTGGCTTAAAAGACAGTGGAGTGAGCTTACGGAAGGGAAGAATATGAAAACAGTAAGCCAGTATTTGGAGTAGTGATTATAGATATATTGATTGGGATTTTTAATATATTTCAGTGGGATTATGTCAAAACTTCTGTTTTTTATTTTTACTGCTACTTTTTTTAATCTTTTTGCAAAAGCATTAGCATCATTCTTTGTTATTTGCCCTTTCTTCTTGTGCTCACCTCTTACCTTGGCAGGTTGTTTTTTTCCACTAGTTAGAAGAAGTAGAATCAAGTGAAAAGATAACCAAAGAGGAGGTGAAGAAAGGTAAGATAAAAGTAGTAGACACAGTGAGGTTGTGAATTAAAAAGTACTTGCCCATTTAGTAAAAATAAAGGCACTCAGAAGAAACATGACGGAGGGCAGAGAACAAAGACAGACATATAATCAAATAGAGAAGATGCAGTCTGTAATTCTTGACTGATTCCACACCCTCCCATTCTTTTCATATGGTGACAGTGAAGCAATATAGGCTTTAAAATAAAAAGCTCACCTGTTGTAGACTCCTAGGGTTCTATGTACTTAATGAAAAATTAATTTTTATTTAAAAAGAGTACAAAGGTACTGAGGTCTTCCAGTCCACCACGAAAGTATATAAATGCCTTTCACCCACCAGTCTTACCCATTTCCACCTCGCAATTTTTATCTTAATTATGAGTCTTCATAAACCTAATAGCTTGCAACTGGTTGTGCAGCAGCTTTATTTGCCTAAAAGTGTATTTAAGACTAAAACTTAACACATATGCCCAGCTAAAACAGTATGCAGAAATTAGCTTGCCCTGTTAAAGTCTTTTCTGGATTGAAGCTTTGAAGGAGATGTACATACATTAAGAGGAAGCGTAGAAAAGAAACTGAGACAAATTAACTACCTAAATTTCTTTGGAGAGGAATGAAATATTAACCTTTCTTTTGGTCCATACAAGGCTAGCCTTATCTCCCTAGTGACTAGCTATGTGAGTGAAGATTTATTTTGAGAAAGAACTTCTAAACATTTTTTATACTTTTCTGAGAATACCTCAGCTAAATTATAGCAGTCTAAATCTTTGTGAAATACAATTTAGTCCTGAGTGACTTTCTTTATAAGGTAGAATGTATTTGAATATGTTCAGAGCACCTGGACTTGTATTTGAAATGCTCTGCTCTCAAAAACAAATCATGACTCCAATACAAACAGGGAATTATGGGAAATATTTTTTTTTTAAAAACATTAATAGCATTGCTCTAACTGCACGTACCATCTGATGAAATTTGAAATATGGACTAATTGGTAAGACAATGAAGACAGAAGCAAAAAGAAACAATTAACATGAAGAAATGTGTATCTCTTCTCTGTTGAGTGTAACGTTATATTTTATATGCCATCTAAACCTTCTCACTGTATTTATGTGCTTGCAATTTAGCCTAACTTGTACTTTCTGCATTCATTAATATAAGAAGAATCCAGTGAATGAGAACCTATTATATGCAGGATTTATGGCCTGGGGAAAATTTTATTTTACTCATAAATTTTAATATCCATACTCTAGTACAGTGAAAATAATGAGCGTGTGGTGGTTTTGTCCATCATTAGAAAGAACTTTTTTAAAAGCTGTAGAGAGGAATTGTGACTGATTGGCATTGACCCACAAACTTGAGACTGGGCTTTTCTCTATCTTTTATTTATTTTTTTCATTTTGTCAAATGCCAAACAGCCTTTGGCCAGTGTTAGCTTACATCTGGCGACGACCAGAATGATTTTGCTTTTTTCCCATTATGCACAATTTCTTAATACTTTGTTATAAAAAGGAAGTATAATGTATTTCCCCCCCCTTGAACAGTAAAGTATGGCTTTGGTTTTGCTCTTAAATGAAATATTGGAATTTTTAGCTTATCTTTGATAAAAAATTCCATTAAAAATCATCTTCTTCAGATCATTAGCAATCAGAGTAATTCTTGGTGGATTTTGGTGCAGTTTTTATGCCAAAACACCTTTGATGTCTCTAAAAATCTAAACCATAATTTTCTGATGATCTCTGTATGTAGAAGATAATTATGGCTTTAGGGTGTATCCAATCCACATAAATCCATATACGCAAGATCCAGTGGGAGTTTGCACTCAGAAAACCTCAGTCATTCAGACTCTGTTAATTGTGCAGGATCATCTGCTGATACTTTGTGATTGTGTATTCACTTGATAAACACAGGCAATTAAACCTGCCTCTCTGAGGGGAGGACATGTACTGGTCCGGATGAAACCAGCTGAGTTATCAGACCTGCAAAACCAGTGTTGTTTATATTAATACTGACAATTTGGCTTCCAAGTTTTGAGACTCTGATCATGTTCTATTTCATGTTTGAAAAGAAATTCAGGCTCGAGCTATGATGACCATAATGCTCGTGTTAAAGATGTGTATGCTCATTTTAATTGTACAAATCATTATTTTTTTACTTGCAGATATTTCAAACAATGTGTTAAAAAGAAAGGAGGGTTTAATAGTGGAAGACAGATCAGGAAAAGCACTTTCAGACTTTTTAAAAAATCAAATGTGAATTTTCTTATAATATAGCATAGAATAAATACCTGTATTGCAGGTTATGTAAGTTTACCTTGCAGAAGGATTATATTTTGTCTGCTAAAAAAGCTCCCCTAATATTCACAAATCTTGCTTTACTATTTTATATAGACTTTCAAAATTAATCCTGCCTTCCAACCTAAATCTTGATCTCTAGTATTATATATAATTCTGCAGCTTTTGTTGTATTGAATTCAAAGTATTAATTCCTTCTGCCATGTCATGAAACATCTGTCTGAAGGATGAGGATGATCCAAAAATCACACAAACCTCTGTCATTGAATCTCAAATATTTTTGTCCTTAAAGTTTGCCCCGGTCTTCTTTCTCTCTAGTCAGCTTTTTAAAAGTGTTGCAATCCTTTATGTTCAGCATTCTTTGAGCAACATATGAAGCTCAGAGAGGAAGGGTAAAGAAAACTGGGTTTGGTGAAAAGTGGTTTGGGTTGACCTTAATCTTCTGAGGTCCCCTCAGAGACTTCAAGCTGGTGCCTGCTGAGACCGTGCCCACACACACACTTGCTTCCTGAGTTTCCTCAGGCAATTATCTTTCAGTGAAACAAGTTATTTTCTAAGAATATAGGTACACTTTATTTACAGTCAAGCTTCTTTTTTCATTCAAATGATGTAGATTATTTTTATTTTTCATCTCACAGTACCTGCTCTGACCTTGGTATTCCCTTTTTGATTCCCGAATTCACAATCCTGGTTGTCCTCCGTCTCACGTGTGCTCCCACATGTTTTCGTGGCTCTTAAGTGCCAAAGGTTTCCTCTGTGTGCTTCCCAGTGCCAGACCATATTTACCGGTGGAAGCAGTCCCGCACCAGTGGGCAGGCTGCTGAGGATCTGGGACAGAGAGCGTTTCCCAGTGCCACACATTAAAAGTTTGCTCCTAAGCCATAGACTTGACACAAACACATCGTTCTGACAGTGTCTCAGATTTTGATGTGCATGCACTTTCCCTAACCCATCTGTGCAGTGCTTCTCACCCTAATTGACATGTTCCTTCCTGGTCACCTACTGCTGTCTGCTTTTTGTCACGACTCATACAACCGGCAGCTGCTGATGCTCTTCTTTGTTCTTAATTGTTGTCAAGGTCACTTTCCGAGGAAAGACATGCCTGTGTCTGCTCAGCCAGAGCCCCGCTTTGGTGCTCAGACACCTTCTTCTGTCTTGTTGCATCAACAGTTTCTTTTCTGTGGAAGGAAAATAATAAACAGAATCCCAGTCTAATAAGTGTTAATTCTAGCACTGTATGTATCAGTCAGGATTGAAAATACCCAATTATCTCTTTATGAGTGATAAGGGCCACTGGTTTAACATCTGTAATTATTCATTTTAATAACTAGGGTGATTAGTTAATGCTGTATGGGTCACATTGGGTGGTATATTACATTAAATTGCAAAAAATTCGTAACCGACATATGATATTAAGTTATTCTGTTTGCAAACCCTCTCCCCCAAATGATTGCATGTTTGTTAAAATATCACAGCAGTTTTCTTAATTCTCATTTCCCACCTATAAGCAGCTCATGACATTGCTTTTCCTTTGTTTTCTTGACAGGTCTATTTTTTGGAGGGAATTTTAATTTAGATCAAACTCTTAAACTTTATATGGATTTCAGTCACGTATTTGAAGTTTGAGTTTTAAATTGGCAGTCAATTTTCTTTGATTTTTTTGATTTCTGCACTTCTAGTAAAACTTCTCTTGTTAGTGGGCATGCTTAAGTTCAAAATAAAACCCCCTCAATTTTACATGAGAAAACTAGAAAAAGATTACTAGTGTCTGTCAAAATATGATCTTAATATTTGATCTTTTTTTATTGGGTATTTTTTTGGCAATATAATTTGTTTGCCAATAGAGTCAAACTAAAACACTGAAAATTTCAATTTCTAAAGGTTGAGCTGAAAATCATCGAAAATGTTACAACTTTTATGAAACACTTTGAAAATTAAAAGGATTTATTTTTATAAACTTCACAAGTATTTATTTCAGTAAATTGATTGCTTTAATGAATAATATTAATAACATAAAACTACTAAGTTCTCAACTGAGGACTTCATAGGGGTGACTTTTAATGTGGGTTTTTCTTGCAGCTGAACTTCCTAAGTGTTGGCCATTAAGTGGGTGCGTTGATGCTTCTGGGTCATTGATGTATGCTGTTTCATCATTGAGGGTGGAAAAAATGAACCCAAAACCAAACAAAAAAACGTCAGCCATTCTGTTGGCTGAAGGTGAACAATAATAAATGCATCTGTGTTTTGGGTGGAACAGTACAGACCACTGGAGCAGTCAGTATTAGGCAGTTGAGAGGCCCCAGCAGCAGCTGTGCTTTTTTTAAGTGTGCACTGTATTATCTCCAGAGCAATCTGTAATTTCTTACAACTGCTGGAGCTATTGAAAAGTTTTTCTTTCATGCCCTGTCAAAAATATCTGAACCAAGTATTACAAAAGTCGTAGATGGATGTCATCAAATAGCATTCATTGTACAGAATCTTTGTTAAACGTGTTATTTCTGTTTTCAGACTACAATACTTTAGCTTCTAGTTACAATATTGGTTCCTAGGGAAAGTGTGGTAGTGGTACTGCATAGAAGCATACAGAGGAGCTAAGCTGAACAGGAATTCAATCAAATTTTCCTGTTAAGCCTGTTCCAATGATTGAGAGAAAGAGAATGTGGCCAGGCATTGCTTCTTTCTGATACCCTGCACTTTTCAGGGGAAAAAACCAGGGACTGTGGGCAATATCTGGCAGAATAATTGATGAATGAATAATACTCTTCTGCTCACCACGTGTTTCTCCTCTCTGCCTCCTTAAGGAAAGGCAAATACTGGACTGGATTTTGGAGTATGTGACCAACAGCTGGTGAGCCTTAGCTTGGAGAGGGAGGACTGTACAGGCTTCAAGCCCAGTGAGGTCTGGGGTATGAGTTTGTGCCCTCTGTGGCTCAGCTGGTAAAGGGGGTCACAGGTTACAGAAGGATTGCAATGCAAGTCCCAGCCTTGGGATAATACTATGCTCCTTGGCAGGCCCTGGGCCTTGATAATTTGATTCCAGGTCTTCAATTTGATGCAGTGGTTTTTGTGGGGTGATTTGTAGCTGAGTACAGGAAAGTGTGATAGTAGGCAGAAAAAGGGTTTTAATGAGATTACACACAGTCTTGGGCACAAATTTGTTTATTGATTTTTGGAAATTAGTTCTAAACTTGAAAATATTTTCTGTTTGAAATAACCATTTGATTTCCAGAACGTAGTGTAATTGGTCAAATTCTCACTGACAACTCAGAACAACTTCTCGTAACATTTACAACATACTAATCTTTATCTTTCCTGCTGTTGGCTACAGACAGAATTGAATGATTATCGTGCTCTTTGGAGAGGATTTTAATATTACATTTGAATTATGTTTCATAACCTCCAATGCAAAACTGCAATGAAAGGCAATGTTTTTCTATGCTAAATATTTTTCCCTAATGGCTGCTTTTACAGAGAAGTTGGTTTCTTTCTGGCCAGGGTGTTCCATGCTGCTGCTGCCACTCGTGCTTCTCAAATGGAGGGTTTTTAATGTTAATTTGTTAAATTAACAAAAGCAGTAGGAGTTTATTATCTGGTTGCAGTAGGGCCAGGATTTCTCTCTTGGGATTGTAATTTTGCCCCAGCTAGTGTCCTTGAATAATATTTGTTCTTCCCTGATTTCCCTCCTAAGGGCAATTCTTCCAATGAAATAATTGGAATTCAAGACAACATTTCAAGTATCATATCTATAAATCATACAAAAGATGCAAGTTGTCAGATACCTCTTGCGGAGACTGTTGTAGTGTTTCTATTCTTTTTTTGTTCTAGTATAACTAAAGTTTGTTTTCCCTTTTACTTCATTTTATGATGTTGTTGGCAAAGATATGGAAATACGCATTTTAAATAGTCCTTTAAGATCAGGAAGAGTACTCCAATATATCCAAAGTGGACCAATATAAGCTTTTAGTGGCTATGTAGAAACTAGATGTTTGAAAGTAAAAGCTCTCACTCCCATTCAGTCTCTAGCAGTGTAGTAAACAAGGCTTTCGTCTCTCAGGTTAATATGAGTTATGCTCAGACAAAAAAGGTAAAAGAATATTACAACAGTGTAGGTCCAAAGTAGAAGAGCTGTTTTTCCACTGCATATTTAGTGCTATTTGAAGCTTCCAAAAAGCATTATTAAAAGCATCTTAGGATTGCTCTCAGGCAGTGAAATAACCTTTCATTGCAGACATTTTTGTAACCGAACTTGTGCAGGTACAAAGACTTCTAATAACAGTGTTCAAGAACTCTTCATTGATTTAAATGCTTTTGCTTTATGCAGCCTGAATCACGTACTTCTAGTCTTTTACAACTGCTATAGTGAAAATCTGTAGTATTTTATATATTTATTTATTTTTTTATTTTCTCCCCTCTTTAACTTTTTTTATCTACTTTTTTATAGTGTCTCTTTTTCATAGCTTCTTGTATTTTAGTACATTTTTCGTAAGACAATGAAAACAGTCAGCAGCAGATTGGTCTCCTTTAGATTGATTCCATCCTTTTTAATTTCACTGGTCTGGAAATTGACTTACTGTAGTTCAGAACACTTTTTTTCCTCTCTCTTTCTAACCCGCAACTTTCAGATACTTTAGAAAATGCTATCCCAGCATCAAGATCAAAATATCATCTTTGAAATGTTTTGAGAAAGGAGGTTGATAACTCATTTCTCCGCCCTCCAGGGGACATCTTGATTACTGCTGAGGGAGATCTCAACTCAGATCATTTTGCCAGATGGGTTTTCCACAGCTGCAGTCTGGAATGTGAAGGTTGGTCTTGTCAACCTCACAGACATACCTGACAAGCTTCATGGGTTAATTCAGATTTCCATTGAAAGTAAAGCCTTAATTTACCTGCTTCATGCTTGCTTTGGAAGATTACAATCAGTCAGCTCTTTATGAATTTTTTGGCTGCCAAGTCATTCTCCCCCTCCCTTTACATAGTTTAACATAGTAGAATAAACATTTAAAGCAGAGATTTCTCTGAGACTTCTCCTGTGATTAGAGTATTTTCTGATATCACAGCACACAAGGTCTATGAAATCATGGAGTATGTCAACAGCATAAGCTGATTACATTGTAATGGGAAAAAAACCCCAACCAGAGCCATGTAGTGGGAGCTGTGAATAGTTGAGTGTTTCTCTGAAAAAAATGGGTTACTATCAGGAAGTTAGAAGAAAAATTGTGCTACACAAGAAGATATAGAAAAGCATAGTAAGAGCGAGCTGAAGCTTTACACCTTCAGATTAAAAAAAAAAGCAATAAATGGGTGCAGTAAGAGGTCTGGAGGATTTGTTCCATTACCTGCAGGAAAACCCATCAGTTGGTGCTGATGCACTGACACACTGAACTTGGATGTTCTTCCTGCCGTGTATCACAGTGGTAGGTTTATTCCTGACCACGCATCCCGCCTCTGCCAAGGTAAATGTTTGCTGTACAAAGCAAGATAAATTTGCACCTGATTGAGTGGGTTTAGTTGAAGTGGATCTGAAAATTATTTGAATATACAAACAAACAATATAGAATTGTCATTTACCTTTTTTATTGTTTAGCTCATTTCTTGAGATCATTTATCTGTCACTTTCTGGAAAAAAACACCACCAAGAAACCTGTAGCATTTTTCTTTGTGGTTCTGCAGATACTTCTCTGGTCCTCAGGGTGGGTGACCAGGCACAGGCCAAGACAGGCTTTGTATTGAGCTGTTTGGTTACATCTCTACTGTTCTTAACTTTACTCAAATACTCAAATAATGCCTAATTGGTTGCAAAGGCATTATTGTTTCTTGCACAAGTTGCTCTAATTTGAACCAATTAAAATATAATTACACTATTTTATGCTTAATTAGACTCTCAAGTAGCTTCTTCAGGCTAAGGTTATTCCCCTGGCTCTGTATTTTGAGATCTCTCTTGGCTTTGCTGGAAGACTCAGGTTAAATAAGAGGGCCTCTAAACTCAAGAAGTGCTGATACTTTTAATTTCATTAAATTACTCTTCAGGAACTTTGCTTTTCCTTAGTTCATTTCTTCCAGAACACTGGGAAAAGAACCATATGGTGGCGATTCATTGCTTGTGCATTTCTCAGGCTGCTCCATTATTTCCTTCTTAAAGTGTTCAATCTCTTTAAGTCCACACTGTGAATTCCTATAAGAAATGCCCTTGGAATAGAAATTTCCTCATTATCCCTTATGATAACAGGCTTGTGCCAAAAAATAATTTAATTTCACTGCTGTCTTGTCATTATTTTTAATTCCTTACATATCCCAAATCCAAAAAGGGCTTGGAATTGCTCACATGTTCACCTTGATATTAAAGCATTTAAATACTTCCATGCATACAGAAACTCAAAGCCATAATATGATGCTGACTTTTAAAATATTAATAGTTGTGAGCTAACTGTGGGCTGCTTTCTTGTATTTTTAAAGGTGTTTTTTTCCTATGTAGAGAATTCTGAAAAAGGAAGTAGTTTAAAAAAGACTTTGGCTGCTAAAACTGAAGGGAAAAGAGCAAAATACTTACATGCCTATGAAATGTTGAAGCTTAAACACTTTTTTGTGATAATTCCAGTGGAAATACATCTACAATTCATTTGCACCAGTACCATCAGTCTAGATTTGTGTGTCTTTGAGGTTAGCTACGGTTGTAACCTGTAAAGTAATTTATTAATAAGATAGTTTTCTTCAATGTTTACTCACAAAAAACTTACTAAAGCTATATATTCTATGTGCTTTCTTAAATGGTTAAATGATTTTTATTTTTTGACAGCAGCTAAAGTCAGACACTTGATGTACTTCAGACTTACGTGTAGTGATCAGGTGTACAAAGAAAAAAAATTGTACTATTATATCCTAATGAGTGAGGAGTAGATATTAAGTATTATTTTCAGTATATATCACTGCTACTGTACCAACTTTTGTGGGGAGGAAACCCAGCAGTGAGTAAAACTATTTCTGGGGATACATTAATCTTAAACAGCCTTGCTGTCTGTGTTGTAGGAAGCTAAGAAAGAGGTTAGAAGTCCGATGCTGTTATGCAATGTTTCTGTCAGCTAATCATTGATGTCTTGCCTTTCTATCCATCTTTTTAAGATGCAGGGTGAATGCCTGCTTGTATTTTCACCCTGTGTTGTCTAGGAGTGACATTTGCAGTGATGAAGAGTACATGTAGCTTTAGGAGTAGGATTTGCTAGATTTTCCCTGAAATTGCACATATAATAAAGCAGACAAACTAACAATCTAAATTTTTATAATACAAAGTATAAGCAAAAGTTATTTATTACAGAATAAGGATGTGGCTACTTTAGGAGAAGCAATAAAGATTTTTAGGTAATAGGTGTTTTCAACTAAATTTAAAAGGAAAACCTGAAGAAATTGAGACCAGACATAATGTCATTCAAGGGATCAAGGCCTTAGACTTTTGACAGTGTTACAGCACAAGAACATTGTGTAACAGAAAAATAAGGGTCTGCCTTTCAGAAATCTGACCTCTTGATATCTTGTTCGATACAAACAACAGTAAAAACATCATAGTTATGGCAGAACTTCAGTTCTTTCAGATGCGAGTAAAACCTGTACAGTAAAATCTAGTGATCCTAACACCCATGTGACAGCACCTTGATGCCTGGGGCACTTGGCTCACGCAGGGGAATAGTAGATTAATAAATGACCAATGACTGTCTCTTTGTGTGAGGAGAATGACCCATGTAGTTGGATCTCTACAGACAGAGAGAAAAGATCCTGGGTTTGTTTTGAAACGTGTTTTGAAATCCTAATACTTTTCACATGAGAGTGTAGTTTTCGGTTCAGTGGTGCTGTGACCATATCCTAACTTTGTTGGGGCCAGTGTTGTGCTGTTGTGTCTATCAGAGAAAAAGGATGTTGTGTTGTCTCAGAGAAGCATCATCTCTTCTGTCAGCTTAAATATATAGACCTAGTTAATTAGCTTGAACCAGTGTCACTTAAAAATCTTTTGTTACACAGATTCAACCAGTATCAATGCCCTTCTCATTTCACATATCCACGTGCCCTTAAATATCACAGCTTTTCCAGTGGGGTTGGATATACCAGCCTTGCTTGCTTCTCTGTATCTACACCAGTAGAGTAGAGAGAGGCATGCAGTGGATTATTTTATATTCTTGTCTGACAAAGCCCTGTTCAAGTAGGTAGTTTTTAATGTTTACAAAGAGGGGACAGAAACCTTCACTGTCTAATGGTCAGTGCATATATCAAGTATTCATATTAAAATGGAATACTTGAACATCTGAAGAGTTCACAACATGTAAAGGAAAAGGGCTTGCTCTATCGCTGGGTACTTTTGTATCAGGGCAAGATGAATCACCATCCTTATGATTAACTGAATTGGAGCTTTAAATGTACGGACACTTACCTAAAGAGGGACCTGAGGTTCACCCAGATGGGCTGACACATAAAGTAGCAGGAAATTACATCAATTCAAGACTTTCCATAGCCTAATTATATCTGCTGTTCATTTAGTGTTACAAATCTCAAATTCTTGACAGAATAATGCTTTCTGAATGACGTTTTCACTGCCAACTATTGCAGTGTGTAATTCCACCTGTTTGGGATCTATTCTTTAAGGTTTATAACCTCTGCAGGTGGTAGAGGGATGCTGCAATACTTCAGATGTCCAAAAATGAATATATTTCATAGCAGGTGCTGATGGAGACTAATGGCACCAAGCTATTTATATACCCAGCTATTATATTTTATAATTCACTGATTTTAGTAGCATAGAAAATTGATCTCGCTGACTGCCTGGGGCTTTGAAATCTTGAAACTTGCTCACAATGTTGCAATTCTTGACCTAATCACCAATGGTAGAAATTAAAAGAAATGTTTTTACCTTACTGTGCTAATCTTTTATTTTAAGGAGTAATTCTGCTTGCAAATACTAGAATGATATCTCTGAAACTGCTCCACACACTGGAAAGGGTAACAGGATCTGTATGAATAGTTTGGGGTCAGTTTTTCCTTCCAGTTCTCTCTATTAGAAGTCTAAAAACTACCAGCAGTATACATAACATCCCTGTATGGCAGTAATTCTGAATGGGAGATATGGGAATATTTTTTTTATATCCCTTCAAAAATCCTGAACTGTTTCTAGTCATTCTGACAATTGCCTACTCATTTTGAGTCTCTACATTTTTCTTTGAGTCTTCATACTATGCATGGATTTTCTTCAAATGTAATTATACTCATTTCTTTGTACCTTTCTACCACACTATTCCTCTACTTAATCTTATTAGTGAAGTCTTAATTCTGCCTTTGACAAAGGCAAGGTCACCTGCATTTTTATGTCAATTAGTGTTCTGTGACCTTTCATCCGAGATTAGTGATTTCAACAAAGAAATGGAGAAACGATTTCAAAGTACTTGTGGAAGTGAATGAAACAGTCTACAGTGTTCTAGAGTGGAAGGACAGTTATGAAACGAAATTAAGCAAGGCAAGTATTGTTTTATTAAACCTTGTTCAATTAAAACATTTCTAAAAATGCAAGTGAATACCTGTAGCCTATAATAGAAAAAACAAGAAATATTGTTTTCTACTATACGAGAGAGCTGAGAGAGAAAATGCAAAGTTACCACGAGAAAACCTCGTCAGTTTTCAACTGACTGCAAATGACAATATTACTTAAAGCTTTGTTTGGCATGAGACTGATGCAATGCTTTTGTTAGCTTTGCTATTGTAAAAACACAAAGTAAACAAGCAACCTTCAAAGAAATATAACAGATACTTTTGTGCAAATCAAAACTAATCAAACATTCATGACTGTTTTTTATGTGTACCAGGTGGTTTGGGTAAATGGGAAAGAACAAAGGGGAGCTTAAGCTGGCACCTTTCTCTGCTTCCCTGCTTTCAACTATTCACCATTCACGTGTTTCATGGATGTTTAGCAATCCATTTCTAATCTCTTCTGATGAGAACAAAGTGTACATAACACTTTTTCACCTGATTTTTTTTTCTTGAACAGATGCTTTATCTGCAATGCAGGCATGTATCTGGTATGTTTCAGAAAGCTTGTGCAATGTGGTTGTACAGTTTGGGTATTTTGTCCTTTAGGGGGTATGGGTGTGCACTAAAAATAAACACTTGCATTAGAAATGAAGTAGCACATTGTTATTTCAGTAAATGCCACAGTATCAAAATGAATGGGGAATAGTCAGATAAATGGGTAATGTAGAAGAAGAACCTCTGAAGCTCTGGAGGGAGTATTTATACAACACAGAGAGTCACCAGGATAAGGTTTGGGATTGGAGAGAGCATATTCCCAAACTACTGTTGGTGCTGCTGGCCTTATCAGTGCACCACAATTGTAATTCAGGATCTCTCACTTTTTCAGTGTCTAAATAAAAGAGAGAGATTCATCATAAAGGCTAATGGGGGAAACACAAATGAGAACTGTGTGATACCTGCCTCTTGGGTGCCATCCAGAAATGTAGCTCTGAAAAAAATTTAGGCTAGAATTCTGTGTACAAAACAACTATTCAGATTATAGGGTAAGCTCTTCACTGAAAGTTAAACTATGGATACTTTTGGAGTTGTGATAGACTCCTGGGCTGACTGAGTAACAAAGGTCAGAACTGGGCCATAAGTGTTTAGAAAAATGCAGTTTTTCAGCTTTTATTTTCACAGTCTTCTTGATAGCTTTAATATTATTGATCACTGATCAGTAAAAAATAATGCTGTTCCCCTTGGTGCTTCTTACAATGCTGACACAACCAGTGTTTGAAGCAACTCTGCCGGAAATGTATGGAATGTTAAATCATATTGAGTCACAATAGGATGCAAATTAGTTTTCTTCTCTCCAGTGGTTTACAAGGCTTTCATCATTTGCGAATTATGAAAATTAAATTTCACTCAGGGTCACAGAAATTACATTTTAATCTATTAACAACAAGCACAGTTTCAAGGGCAACGTGCAACTGAAACAGTTTTTTATCAGAAATTTGTGCTTAAGAGTTATACGTTATTTCAGCCAACTAGAACTTTTGACTCTAAGTCCCTTTCTTTGGTGGCTTTTTAGGTAATATTTCTTTTTGTGTTATATCTGCTACAGTACAAAAATGATCTTGAATGAACTACAAATGTAGATCTAACAGTCTTATATTGTGAGTGTTCCAAACAGAAATGGGGGAAGCATTGCTTGAGAGTTAGGAGTAAGGGTTTAAGCATAGTAATTAATGCTTTAGTGAAATGCGCGTCATGTCTGAAGGTTCTCCATCTATGAAGTGAAGTATTTATAAAACACTGAATACTGACATAAAGGATATGACAGCTAGGGATGTTATCCTCTTGTGCTACATAATCTCTATCATGCTGATAAAATATCACATACCTCTCTAAATGCTTTGTTTAGGCTGTAGTTCTTCTTCTACAAATTTGACCTAGACTAGATTAGCTTCCACTTGATTAGGTTTGGCAGAGGAATTATGCGATAAAAACTTTTTGATAAAGGTCACAGAAATCAATGCAAAAAACTGCAATGGATCAGGTGCATTCTCTGGGTAAAAATCTGTGATTCGGTCACTGCAAAATGTACACTGATGAAAATCTGCAAGTCTTTTCAGATGAAGTCTAAGAAATGCTCTTATTACTTGATGCTTATTTCACTGTCAGGGAAGAATTGACAAGTGCATGAAGTTGGGGGCTGGCAGTGAGTTAAGACTTTCGGAGGATATAATTTTAGAAGGTATTTCTCCAAACTAGAAGGGTATGTGTCTCTGCGAAGTCTCACTGAATGTGAAACTACCTTGAGGCCACATCAGTGCATGGGCAGTAACTACATATTCTAGAGAACTGGGCTGTGGCCCTGGGCCAAGAGATGCGGCACGAGCAGCATTTCCTACTAAACTTTTGGATTAGCTGTTGGTTTCCATGCAGGCACAGCTCTTGTATTGGCCATGTCCCAGAGCCCTGGGATGGGAGCTGCGTGCTGCCCAAGACCCACAGCCTGCCCACTGCTGTTCTACAAGAAGATGCTGCCTTCTGTCTCTGGGAAGGGGTAGCTTCTCTTCCCTCCAAAGAACCTTGTAAATTTTCTTTTGTTATTTGTAAAGGAGAAAATAAGATTAGTAACAATAGGAATAGACAGGCTGGTCAGACTAAGAAAGGAGTGGAAATAAAATATAGTAATATGACCTAATAGATCAGATATTCTAATTAGGGATAACATATACTAGAAACTAACCTGAAATTTTAATATTCTGAAAGCTCATCTGGCAAATATCCTTTCCATGTGGGGTACTTCATCTCTATAATCAATATCAATTGTTTGGCAGCATTTTACCACTGTAATCATGAACTGTTGGATCAATAAAGAGCACTGAACGGGTTCTAAAAAGAGAGCAACACGTCTGTTAATATTAATATCCCTGAATTGATTCAATAGTCTGTTAAGAGATAACACAATGAAAACGCTAGGGAATAGAAAAAGAATCAGTATGATTTCTTCTAAACCAAGTAGATATACTTCATAAAAACATCACAAGTACAGCACTGAATGCAGTTGGGCACACCTGAGCTGTGAAAGTATTTCAGTTTTTCTGTTTCTGCAGATGCAGTTTTAGCAAGTTCAGAAGAGATTTTTTCTGGCATTAGTATGAAGTTGCTTCAAGAGAAACTGCCTTTTGTCAGTGTTGTGATGCTTTGGGAGGACTTTTTTTTTCTTCTGATCTCCACATTGCTACATAGAAATCTCTGATAAGTAGAATTTTTTTAAATTAAATTTGGCCTGAGTCCAACTGTTGAGTGCTGAGTCTAGCAGAGGCATTTAAGCAGGTACCATTTCAGAGCTATTTTCTGTCCCCCAGTTCAGAATCTGGCATTGGAAAAGATCATAAGGAAAGCATTCAACAAGACGCTAATTGTGACTCTTTTTTGTTTTGGTTTGGTTTTTTTTTGTTTCCTTTGCATGAGTTTGGAACAGGAGAGATGTGTGATAGTAATGGTCTAAGTTGGTGTGTTTTCCTGGATGTGAATGGTTCATTGCTATGCTTCAAAATCAAGAGCTCTCTGCCCATTTTATTCCCAAAAAGAAGCTGGTGTGGAATATACATAAAAGACGATTTTTTTGTTTTGTCTGTCATGTAATAAAAAATGTATTTTTTTACATGAAACACAAGGTCCAGTGACTGAATAATTTAACACTGGTGTCTGAATCTTTTCTTGTGGTATGGCAGACAACAGTTATTGTAAGCTTTTATGAATGATTTATTACAAATTATCTACACAGTGGAACAATAATCTGGGTCCAAATAGGCAGATGACCATTCCAATAGATTGTTCACAAGACACCTTGAAGCTGGAGGAGGCAGCTCTTAACTTACGCAATAGTTTGAAAGCTGCCACCAGATGAAAGATCCAACTACAAAAGAAGTTCTACGTCCCTAGAAAGGGTCAATTCTTCTGATGTGGTTTAGAGGAAGCAAAGGTTTCAAGATTCAAATCATCTTCTGTAACTGCAGTGTGAGGGCAGAGGGTTGCAGAAGTGCCAGCAGTTTCTAAGAGCCTTGTGGATAGACTCAGGAAGAAAAAGAGAGATCTAACAGACTGAATTCTGTGAGAAGTTATGCCTGGTCCTGTTTTAGTCACCTTTCCCACGTCTAGTTTGCATATCTGTAAGTAAATGAGCTTATTTCAGTCTGCCTTGAGTTAACGTGAATTTCGAGGTAACTGGCTAAGAAGGGAACTCAGCCTTGCTGTTGCTGTGGGCCTTATATTTGGCTCCAGGAACCACCAGTAGTTTGCTGAGCTGTGCTGACTTCTTTGGGAACTGCTCTTGCAGGTGTACAGGTGGGGAGATTATTTTCCAGTGGTCGGTGTTGACAAAGCTGCCAAGTATTGTGGCTGCTGGAAGCTTAGGAGGATGCCTTGACATGGCAATCAAGAGGGGAATTATGAAATCTTTGGAATTAGTTTAATTAAAAAAATGTAAAGGTCTGGTAAAAAATGTATATGTTGAAGTTTTCTGTATGTACATAAATAAACAAACAAGACTCTGACTGTCTTCCTGAAATTGTGATATAAGCTAAAGTGAGCTCATACCAAATTGAGAATAAAGGCAGAGTAATAGCTGTGCTCGTGTTTGGATCTATGCTGTAGAATTTCCAGATGTACAACTGAGTTTTTTTTGCTTTAACTTTTAGACTATTTTTTAAAGATGCTTCTGGTACTCTGGGATGTTTTGCAGCTGTGATTTGATATTAGTTCCTTTGAAATCAGTTAAAAGACTGCATAAATGGTTGGGATAGTCCTAAAACCATATTGTGCTGATAAAACAACCCATAAAGATACATGACATTTTACCTTGGAAAGCAGAAAATTCAAGTAGAAGTGAAACAGCCTTAGTTGGATTCAGGTTAATGTCCTTGTAGGCTGCTGTTACCCTTTCCAGTGTGTGGAGCCAGGAGATTTCAGGATGCTGGTTTAAAAGGGGTTCATTAGCTGTGAGGTCCAAATTTTATAAGTGGAAAATGGGACTAATATTAGATCTGGCAGCTGAACTAAATCATTTAGGTTCTAGGTCATCAGCTTCAGTGCTTTTATTAAGATTGATAGCATAGGAACACTACACAGCTCTGTTTGGCAGAGACTGGAAAAAGCCTAAAATCATTAGGCTTGCCATAAATAATAGAATAGAACTGTCTGTGGTCAATTGTTTGTATAGACAACTTAAATAGCTCTTCGAATCCAGCATTGAGACTGCTGGAGTGACGATTGGGTTCATTAGCAGCGCAGCATCTTTTAGTCCTACAGCAGGAGTTTGAATGTAAGTAACAGAGAACACAAACCAATCTCTTCTCCTGGGTCAGAGTGCTCTGGGTGCTGTTTTTTCAGTTCTTTTTAAAAAGCAAAGAAGTGGGCTCATGGAGGCTGCTGCTTCTTATGATGCAGGAGGCAATGCTGCTTCACGCTTCTCACAGAAGCAAGATGGTGTGACAGAGACCTCAGGGAGGGAGCAGATTGTGTTCCCCACCTCTGCTCTGTGGACATATGCAGCAGTGCTGTTGTCCTGGAGATGGAGCTTCCAGTGGACTTTGAAGGTCTGTCAGCTTGGGAAGAATCCTACTCAACTACATTAACACAGACATCTTTCAGCAGCTGTAATGAAATTAAGGCAAGACCAACCTTCAATGGATGCAGTTACTGTGACTTGGCAGCTTAGGATACAAAAGTCCATTCTGGTTGCTATAACTCAAAGTCTGGTTTTGGTTATTTGGGTTTTTTTCCCTCTGCTGTGTGGAGGGAAAGAAAAGGGAAGGTGGAGGGGAGAAATGTTTAAAAACTGGCAGAACATTTCAGTTGGATGTTTTTCAGCTGAAACTTCTTTTTCATTCAAGGTGAGAAGGTTTGTTGTGGGTAGAGAGAAGGATTAGAAAAATTTTATTTTAATTAGAATGGATTCCCACCCCCCAATATTTTCCACTTTAAACCCTTATCTAGCAAAAAATCTGTATAAAATGATATGGGGCCTGACTACTGTCTCAGAATTTATTCTAACTTATACTAGCAAATTTGATAGGTGTGACCAGATTCATATGTTTATTGAGGCAAGCTTGACTGTAAATTCCTAGTGGCTAAAGAATAAAACCATCTGACACAGCAAACATCTGACATCTGGTACATTGTTAAAGCTACAAAATTGTTTCTATGAATCCAGCTTAGTAATGAGTATAGTTTAATGAGCCATAGAATACTGCATTGTATAATATTAAAATGCATCTGTTTACATTTTATTTTACTATGTTACATAATAATATTTCAATTTGCCCTGTTGAAGTACATAGCTATTTGCAGGTTTTCATGAAAGTAAATAGATAGTTTCAGAAGAAAGAAAAAGAAATTCCTTACAAAAGTAAAACCCATATGCAGTGTAAACAATGGAAAAAGTGGCTTCAGCCAGAATTCTTCCTTGACTTCTACCAAAACATTAACCAGGCATTTTTCTAGTGTGTGAAATATAACAGAATGCAAGTCTAAGGCATGAGTTGTTCTAAGCCTTCTGTGTTATGTGGGAAAAGTGATTTTAAACATGCAAGATGGAAATCACTGAATTTTTTTTTTTTTTTTTTTTTTTAACAGTTGGATCTCATTACACAGTATTTCATTAGTGTATTACTATTGCATAGCTTGTTCACATGGAAGCAAGAAAATACTAAATGTTTTAAAATCTGCTAAAAATTTGCCAGTCCCTCATCAATGTAACTACTGAGAAGCATGTGATCAAAAAGTCTAGAAATATTCAGTAAATAGATAGTGTAAATTTATTACTCTGATACATATAATTTATCATATGTTGATAAGACCACTATCAAAGCTCAACTTGTTATGTACTTGTATATGGAAATGTCCTTTCACTGTTGTATTTGACACACAGTTATGTCCCCAAACTGCAACTGGACGTGTCTATCTCGCATTGGCCTTTTTAGCCATCAGCGCGCTTGTAGCAAGCGTGGGTAGAGTCCTTCACAAATCTTCGTTCGCGAAGCCTAGCCATGATGATGATGATGATGTCCCCAAATAATGCCTAGAACACAGCACTAGTAAATCTCATAATTGGCAATTGCAGTCAAATGTACAAACATTATTCAACTGAATTTCACTCTAACTTTGTTTTGGTACTTGAATTATTTCAAGTTTCTACTTCATGATCAACATATAGTATACATGCATTTTTCAAGAGTATTATGACTCTGCTGATCCCAAGACGATATGTAAATAATCTCTGATACACCTTTTATTAGGATTTCAATTTTTTACTTCAATTTTAGAAAGAGATTTTCTGCTTCTGTTGTCACATGTCCCTTTGGAATACTCTTGCGTCTAGAAAATATTTTCAGTTAGAATTTACTGTTTGCTGACTGAAATTTTTCACCTATAAAATCTATAATCTGACTGTGTTATTTTTCACGAGAACATAAAATCTTTATATTCTCAGATCAAAGTACAATGTGGTACAAAGTGTGTATCTAGGGGAAGGCACAGGAACAGAACACATCTATAGTAATACTTTACTGTAATACTCATTCAGTAAGCAGTTTATTGCTGAAAGATTTCCTGAGCCAAAGGTGACCTCTATTCTTTTTTAATCACAAAAGTGTCAATCTCCTCCTTTACCATCTCTACCTTCTTCAGTTTATTCTAAAACTTGACCTTCCAGGCATACAACGATGCTTCCAGCCCAGCTCTCTGGTCTGTAATTCAGGCACCACATCATGTTTTCTCATCAAAACATCCTTGACTTATTTAAGTGAATTTGCATAACTGCTTTTCTTAATCAAAGTTTGGAAATTCTACTTTACTGTGCTTTCAATTCAATATTTACAAGCACGATTTGTGATCCTGAAATTAATAGTCTCATCTAAACCATTTCGTCTTTTTACTGCCTTGGTGTTCAATTACATTGCGATCTGATCCATTTGCTCTGGAAGTGCCAGCTGCTGGGGAACTCTGATGCTTCTGGGATTCCCTGCTGTGTGACAGTGAGGCCTTATTCCTATCCACTCACTGTTGAAGCATCTGGAGTGTTAAGCAGTAAGTACAGCATCCAATTCTTCCCATCCTTTGTTGTAAAACAAACAGAGAATATTCCCCCTAGAATGGTTCTTTTGCATTCTACCAAATCGAAGCAAGATTAAGAACACAATCCTTGGTGGAATTTGCAAATAGAGTCAGTAAACATAAAATATTAACATAAGCAATAGTGTACCCCAGGCACAAATAGTCATTATGTCCATGTTGTTTTTTAAGGCAATGGTGTCAACTTCACAGCGCAGCTTTTTGTGCTTTAATAAAGCTGCCATAAAGGGAAACCATCCAAATATGGCCATTTTTAATGGTGAGACTCACAAAGTACATTAGAGTGCTTTAAGAAGGATTGATCTGCTCTGGGAATTCCATTGCATGAAATTATTGCATGAATTATCTGAACTCTTGAATTTCTTTTAAAAGAAGCTGTGGCAAGGAGTGACTTGCATGGGTATATGTTTGTATTTAAATATATATATGTATTATGTATATACTTTTAATTCTGAGTCATATGGTTGTAAAGGCTTCAGTTCTTTAGTATGATCAGAAGTACATGAGGTTGCCCAAAATTAGAAAAGTAATTTCTCTCATCCTGTAGTCACTGTAGTATTTGTAATCAAAATTTTACTTGTAATTCTTTGATACTCAGCCTACACAGTCTGGTTTATAACTTTAATCTATTTTTGGTGCAGTAGTACAATTTCATCCTTGAATGTTGACTTCAGGCAATGCATATTTTTATCAGCTTCCCATACCTCCTTCTTCCCAATCGTGTGTGTCAGAGGTCAGAATCTTGACAGTACGCCACAAAACTGTGAAATCTCCATCAGCTCCTGGTCATGTTATTGTGTTCAATATGGGCTCGTTGTTTCTGAAGCTGTTTGGTTCTTCCATGTGAACTGCAGCTCTTTGGATCTGCTTGGCTGTTTAAGGACCGGGAGTACCTGTACTGCATAGAGCCCTGTGATGTTTTCAAACCTCACACGTGCTCTGATTGCTCCTTTTAAAGTGAAACAAAGTTTGACGACTAAGTTTCTTCTCTCCTTTCCCTCAATGCCTGTGTTATTTGGGTACGAACCTTGGGCCAGATGATATTCAGTCAAAGACTGAGCTGAGATTTTAGTAATCATCTGTGTGCTGACTTCCAGGCATAACACACTTCCACACCAAGAAACTGCAGATATGGCAGGAAGGGGATAAAGTTAAGTTGCTCTTTACCTCAGTAAGTACTGACTAAAGAAGAACAAAACTCTTCGAATTTATGCCAGTGGTGAAGAAGTCACCAATATGTGGCTAGAATTTGTATAAAATAGTTTAAAAAATCCTACTTGTTGCTACCCCAGGCTGGTTACATGAGAGAAGACATAAAAACTTCAATAACTTGGTTATGGAAGGTAGGTACCTACATCAGGTAACTTTTAAAAGGTTCTAAAGTTTTATCACATATGAATTTTTCTCCTATTTTTTTTTTTCTTCTGCAAAATGTATATCACAAGAATCATAGTCCTGCTGGAACCTGTTTTGCGTTCAACAGTATATGAAAAATAGGACCAATAAAATTCAAAACTCCATAGTAAAAATAAACTTCTGAAAAATAATTTTTCTATAAAATATGTAATGTGTGTAGAAATCTTGGTGCCATGGTTATATAAATGGTATATAGGCACTTATTAATAATGATGTCATTCTAACCCATACCTATAAGACATATATATCGTGTCATGCTATTATGTATCTTTTACATGTTCTGTGCACATATATATTTGTATTATTAGTTCTGATGAATTAAAGGTTGTATGTACCTCTCTTTCCCAGCATACAGCAAAACCACTGCTTCTCTTGATGTGTTTTCTCACCTTGCTCATAGGCGTTTCTTGCAAGTCACCCCTTTGGCCAGGCTAGATGTAAGGAAATGAAGCAAAGAGTTTGGCTTTCAAGTCTGAAAATGGGACTGGAAGATGATGACCTTGGTGAATTGATAGGTGTGCGCTTTCCTGTAGTCTAGTTCTTCTCTGAAGTGCTATTACATTTCAAGGGATTATTTTGGGGGCCTGAATTTGTTCATTTATTGGGAAATTTTGTGCTTTAAAGCGTAATGAAGAAAAGCAAAGTTTGGCCAGGATATTGGTAGTGTCAAGTACATTATATACCAAAAATACAAACAAAATAATTTCTCTAGTTAGGAGAAGTAGCTGAGAGCAGTCTTTTAAATGATAGTATTTCTTTAGGGAAACAGGAATTTACACTGGCTTTCCCACATGTGCCATGTGCCTTGAAAGGATTCAAAGTTTAGAGCAGAAATATTCCCCATTGAACTCAGTAGATCGTGTTGGGAATCACAGACAGTAAAAGAATAAAGAGATGTCAGGAGAGATGGAAGACAAAAGAAAAACAAGATCAGTTTCAGTTCTTTTTTGTTTTTGAATCTAGAATTCGAACTAACTCTGTTTACTAACTCTTCTCCCAAAGGACTTCCTTCTGTAAAAAATTCAGAACTGACTGTGTTCAGAACAGTTTCAAAGTATTTCTGTGGTACTACTCTTATTGTATTAGAGGAAAGGTAGGATGTTATTTTCTTATTTTTTACTACCCCTCTACAATATTGTGTCTCATGTTCTCTGCTGGGAATCCTCCCCAGTACCTATGGAATCATACCAGAGTAAAGACTACTTGAAAACTGTGTGCATTTACCACTTCCTTCACAATGTGATCATGTCACATGAAGGGAAAAAACAAGTGTGTTGATGCAGTTCTGACTCGTTTGATGGCATATATTTGGGAATTACTGCAGTGGGAATAATTTCAAACTGCCTCATGTCTTAAGCCCCTTTGGGGTTTTTTTTGTATTTTTTTTCCCAACTTGCCTGCTGACAAAAGTGACCAAAGAAATAGAGCACTGAAAAATGATCATTGACCAATGATACAGAGAGAGAAAGGAGAGGGAGTAATTGCACATATAATCTCCAAATGCCTAGGAGAACCCAGAAAAGTCAATGGTAACAGGTTTCAAATGGATAAAAAGTCAAAGGAAAATGTGATACATTGCCCTTCAGAAAGTGTGTGAGGGAAGAATAATACAATCTCACCCACTTTATAAGAAAACATAAATCCAAGCCATAGGATGTTGCCCATCCTTGCTTGGTATTCACCTTTTGATAATTCATGAACAGTTTTCATTGACTCTTTTCTGCATTAGTTGCCATGCCAGTGCACAGAAAGCATATTCCTGCTTGAGAAGGGCTGTGGAAATCAAGCCTGCCATGCCATTTCAGAACCATCATGGCACTTTTTAGAAGATAAACCTGACAATGTGCACAGTATCAATTTCTGATTCACGTTAAAGCCACTGGGCTAATTAGAGCAATGAATATGCAAATGTAATTAGAGAGGACATGTATGCAAATCATTTAAAATTAATCTTGATAAATATTTCACTAATTTCATAACAAAGATGGCATTTGATCAGGAAGCAATTGCTTAGAACTGCTTTCAGTTGAAATGACAGCAAGCATTCGTAAAGGAATATTTTTGTTGTCTGTAAGTTCTGCTCTCAAGAAAAAGCAGATAAGTGCCAAGTTTAGGCTTTCTTTTAAAATAAGACTGATTAGAAATTAGTTTTAAATGTGCACAGTTTGACACTGTTTTTGAAGACTTACACTGCTACCCAGTTGCCAGGAGTTTTTAAAAGACAGACTGTGTGCAGCCTCTGCATGACCGGACAGTGAGCAGAGAGCTGTGTGATACAACAAGAGTAAAATCAACAGGAGTCTAATTATGACAGCCTGAAGCTGTTTATAATTATAATGCTTAATTAGGTGAGACATAAACAAGGAGAGAGTTCATTTGGTCAACATTGTCTACAGTAATGTGTTCTGATGGGAAATAAAATCTCTATACTGACCAAGTAATCAAAACAGTGTTTTAGACTGTTCATAACCTTTGATGAAACTCAACTTTGTGACATTTTACGAAATTTTTGGACAAAACTTTACCATTTTTTAAAATTAAAATCTACCTGTAAAGAGCAACTCCTCTTGACAATAATCAGATGCACTCCTTCCCAAGCCACACTTTTTCTGTTTGAAAACTGAAATATGTTGCTATGGCGAAGCTGTCTGATTGTCTACTTAGTTGTGTGCAGCACCTTGTAATTGTAACCTCTTGGTTAAGCCGGGTGTTTCACAGCACTGCGGTCTTCCCCAGGGGTTGAAGCAGGGAGTTGCAATGCAAGTATTCCAGCCAAAATCATGCAGGGATGTGCTGGGCAAGTCTTACTGTGGGGGTACCCACAGAGCTGGGAGCTCTGTGCAGAGAGCTGTGTCATTGCTTTGCAGTGAAATGGCAGAGAACTCAGGGATGAGAAGCCACAAGATGACAACACCTATCCCCAAAGCCATGGCTTTATTCTCTAGACCTCTGTTTGGTGAGCTGTTGTACGTAACCTCCTTACCATAAAAAGGTATGTTCCAGTTCCACCTGGTGTCCTCATGGCACCTCATCCCCCACAGCAGCAAATGTGTAGGAGAATAAAAAAATAGCTTTAGTAATATTTTTCCCAGAAATCATCTCCAACTCCTAGAAATTTTGTTCTCAGAAGACATTTTGAGCCAGTTGTATCTTTTGTTTAATTCCTCATAAGGTATTTTTCCAACTTTTATCTCTTTTTTTTACCAAATGCATGCTTTGTCCTCTCCCAGTGGCACTCCCACAACATGAATCTCTATTTTTCTAGTGGAAGGAACTCTTTTACTTTGAGATGGTTTCAGTGTAGTGCAGTTTTGACAGGAGACTTTCATACAGTCCTATCAGAGATCAGTCTCCCAAACATCATGTCTGACGAGCTCTGTACACTTTATGCGTGCTGCATATTGGGTACACTCCACATTTCTGCTGTGGTGACAAAAATCAAGAGTTAAAATGAGACATTGTGTATGTTTTGGGCACAGAGGGTGATAAGACTTCTCTGCGGCAGGATGGCAGTTGTTAGTGTTTCTGTTCTGGTGTTTTTATTCTGGTGGAGTTTTTTGGGGGGGTTTGGTTTTTTGTTTGTTTTGTGTGAGACTTCACTTAGTTGTTACAGAGAGACAAAAGTGAAACTTTTTGGTTGAAATGTTTTTGCCAGAAATGCAGTGTGACTTATATAATTTTTCTGCAAACTTTTGCGAACTTGTTTTATTTAAAAAAGAGGAACATGTGAAAATTCCCCAAAACTTCTAAAGAAAATTGTCGGTTAGAAGTATCAGAGTTTATGAAAGAAATGCCGATGCACTCAAAATCAAGGAAATATTTTGCTGGAGCTGACATTTTTTCAGGTGTAGAGGGGAAAAAAACAAAACCGGTTTCATTGGTTTTGTGCTGTAATGGTCACTGCTCACCAACATCAGTTCTGAAAGCACAGCATTGGGTTGCATGTAAAGTAGAAGTGGTGAAAGCAGAAAAATACTGGGAAAATGTGGTGTTTTTTTATTCTGGGCTTCAGTCTTTGGAAGTCAGACTGAAGTAACAAAATATTTTACTAAACTAAAAATTAATTTGATCATTTATCTGAAGTCTTAGGGAATTGTTCATTGTTGTTTGTAATTGTGCAGCCATTGCAACTGTAGAGTAAGTTAATAAAAATGACTTACAGTGCTGAGTATTAATTTTTGACTAACAAGTTGTAATGCTCAGTTCTGTGCTTCAGGGATTGTTTCTTCTTTAATGCAATTAGCATTTTTATGCTGAAGAAGGCATGTTTTTACTCAAGCCATAAATTATTAAGCAACCCTACATAAAAAATTTGAAGTACGCATGTATGCATTTCTGTATGTTTCTTCAGGCAATTAATTTTTAATTTAACAATGTCGTATATTGGCAGTAATTTTTAGCACAGTAAGGTTGTTTTATCCATTTTACTGTCATTTAATGCATCAACTGTAGGCTACATACAGAAGCAAGTGCTTTTCGAGCCAGGGTGTTGGATTGAATTATTTTATATTTCTGTACACTTTCCAGAAAATAAGCATTAAATGGAGTGATAAACCTGACTCAGAATAAATCATCTTAAAATGAGGAAGAAGAATATATTGAAAGATTATTTAATAGAGTTCCTGAGCATCAGTCTTGGAACCAATATTGTTTAATGTTTTCAGTAATGGCTTTGGCACAAAACGTGTAGTATTCTGTCGAAATTTACTAAAGATTCAAAGTTAGGTGGCACCGTCAACAGAGAAGACGAATTGCTGGGGAGAAAGTGCAGAATGGCATTGAAGGTGGAATTTCATTCATTTATTTATTTGAGACACCTCTCTCGCCCCCTGAACAAAGATTAAATTCCGTAGTACCAAGCATAAAGTAATGCACTTGGGGAACAAACAAAAAATATTCCACGTTATCCTAACTGCCCAACCCTTTGAGGGAGTAAGTAGTTTAAACTAGACATTGATCCAGGTGTGCCCTGGTGAGGCTGCATCTGGAGTGCTGTGTCCAGTTCTGGGCTTCTCAGTACAAGAGAACTGTGGAGCTCCTGGAGCAGGTCCAGCAGAGGGCAATAAAGATGATTAAGGGACTGGAGCACCTCTCTTATGAGGAGAGGCTGAGGGAGCTGGGCCTGTTGAGCCTC
The DNA here is from genome assembly GCA_013396775.1 of Cephalopterus ornatus. NCBI lineage: Eukaryota > Metazoa > Chordata > Aves > Passeriformes > Cotingidae > Cephalopterus > Cephalopterus ornatus. The sequence continues at coordinate 61,292 of VZRE01011967.1, forward strand.
GAGAAAAGATGACTGAGAGGGCACCTCGTCAGTGTCTACGGGCATCTGAAGGGAGGGTGTCAGGAGGATGGAGCCAGGCTCTGCTCTGTGGTGCCAAGCAACAGGACAAGAAATGGGAAGAAACTGAGGCACCAGGAATTTTCACCTAAACATGAAGAACTTCTTTCCTGTGCAGGTGACTGAGCACCGGAATAGGTTGCCCAGAGAGTTCCTGGTGTCTCCCTCACTGGAGATACTCAAAAAAACATCTGGTCACAATCCTGTGCAGGACAACCCTGCTTGAGCAGGAAGGTTGGACCAGATGACCTACTGTGGTCCCTTCCAACCGTACCCGTTCTCTGAGTTGGTATGACTGTGAGTGGCCAATGTGGTGCAGCTGTGGGGAAGAAGGGAAGTTCAGTGGCAGACTGCATCATTTGAGATCCTTCCAGTAGAACTACCAGAATGTTAGATTCCTGTGCAAAACCGTGTTACTTTGTATAGAATTACATACACTCTAGGGAGTTCAAGAAGCAGATATTATTACAGGTGAGAACTGAATTTTATGCTGATTTAGGACATTTTCTATCATAGCGTTTGCTTTTTTTTTTTTGTTTGTATATTAAATGTCATGTTAGATGCTAGTGGAACACTAAAATAGTTAAATCTCTAGAATTCCTACTTAGATGTGACAAGTAGAAATGACCTGATGTTGGGTCACTGATATTGGGATAAATAGTTTTTGATGCTTTGTGTCATTATTTTTCTTTCTGAAAAATCACTTAACATTTCGTGATTTCAGATTACATAATTTGAAGGATAACATTGTAAATTATGCCACTTCTGAAAATTTTTGCTTAAGAATAATTGGTCTATTCTTTGCCTAATGGATGATAAATATTCCTTTGTCTTTGAGCTTCGATATCTTACTAGTATTAGTTTTAATATTTTAAATAATTTTCATTATGTTAACTTATATAAAATTATATAATAGCTTTCCTTTTATTTAAAAGAGGACTAAAAGAACTCATTGGAAATGCAAAAACATATCTTAAAATTTTGATTATCTCAGAAAGGAATAAAGATAATAATTGTAAATATCAACATAGTTTTCAAAATTTATTATTTTTAGATGTAGAAAACTGGAGCATTAAACAGTGGAATTGTCACAAGGGAGGATTTATGAACATTAACATCTGCTGTGCTATTTGAGGGCTATGGAAATACACTGCAGACTGCAAATAGAAGTAATTGCACACTAATAGGAGAGATCCAGATGGAATCTGTTTATTAAAATATACCAAGAGTTTGGTTTGTATAAAGTTAAATGCTGAAAAGTCCCTATAAATTGTAAATTCTATATCAGTGAAAGTGGCTGCAGCCCATGTTGACCTTCTTCACGGTTTCTCACACCCTGTCATACATAGTTTTCTGGAATGATTGAACTTTTGTAGCTTGCCAGTCATGAAACTTAGGCGTTGGTGAACATGGTGCATGACCAGAGGAAGGGCAATGACAAGGGGAAAGATGAAAGTCTTCCACAGACTTGACACATGTCCAAGCATATTCTGCTTCAAAAAAGGAAGAGGGGACTCGCTATGGCTTAGGTTCTATGTCACAAGTAACCCCCTCTCATGTCACTTAGGGCAGAAGATGCACCGTCAAAGTGTTTACTGGGCCTCTTTCATCATCAGTGCTACAATATTTTTCTTACTGTTATAGGATGAAATAGAGGGTTTGTTTGGTTTTTTTCCCTGCTTTTTTTATTTGTGATAGGCCCACCATGGATAGACAGGTGACTTAGACTTACAAGTAGCAAATTGTAGCATATAGCCTTATCATCTTTTTGTTTCAAGCTGTTGACCTATCTGATAAATATTTACATGTTTATAAATGCACTGCTTTAATAGATTGGATTTTTCAAAGATTTTTACTCCTGAAGACCCTTGGGCATGTGTTTCTTCTTCTGGATTTTCAGCTTGATAAAATGAAAATGTTTTAGTTTAAGCCACACTATTTTGTAAATAAACAAGATGTGAGCAGTTGCTGAGTTAGTCGTTATATTCCCCTCAGACCTGCTGGAGATCTAGTCTATAAAGTCAGTGAAAACTAGGATTTAATTAGCATCACCCTCAAGGAGATGTTTCCATGTGATCAGCTACATAGCGTTCTAAAAATGCCTGTTTTTCCTCATCAACTACAAAAAAAGCTAGGCACACCCATATTGGTTCAGTGAACTAATTCATTAATTTTTCTTATTTCACCACAAAATGGATAAAGTCCTTGGGAATGGTTTAAGGTATCTTGCCTTGTACTTATAGCTTTCATAACAAAAGCTTCTTTTGGTGGGAATGGAATCTGGAATTCACTCCATATGTATTTGTATTACTTTTAGTATTTTGTTAAAGGGGCTCTGGGTAAGCCATTATGCAATAAATGCCAAATGTTCATCATGGTCAGGCCAGGTTGGATGGGCTTTGAGCAACCTGGTCCAGTGGAAAGTGTCCCTTCCCCTGGCAGAGGGTTTGGAACAAGTGATCTTTAACCATTTTATGATTCTATGGTCTATGAGAGATTTCTTAATGAGGTGATAAGGAATAAATACTACTAATTCAAGAAACATTATCACTCACAGTACAGGAAAAACTATAGAAGCTATTTTTTTTGTTCAGCTACCTCAGTTGGCCTAAGAGTCTACTTTGCTTGCGGACCTTGGCCTCCTGTCCACCAGTGCCTTGGGTATCATCTATTGCCAGTCCTGTCATCTGTGAGTTCAGGAAAGCTTATCTGAAATACATAAACAGAAACTGTTTTTAAACTTTTGTTACGATTAAGTTTTTATTCTATGAAATATGTACAATCTTCTAAATTATTCTTCCTGAAATTATTACATTCTTGACGACCTTGTATAATGTTCAGTACTAGGTAAAATGTGCTATTTTTCTATGGCTCAGAAATTTTTAATGATTTGTAGAAAACTGGAAAGATTGTTGCTAGTTTGAAGTCTTTTTCTTCAATATACTTGGCTTTTAGTCTAGAGATAAAGGCAACACCAAAAGTAATTGCATTTATTTTATTAGTATTTTTCAATATTTCAATTGTGTCCAGTATTGTCAACCAGAAGAATCCAATCATAAGAATACTGTTTTAACTCTAGACTTGGTCATCCGATAACAAGTAAAAAAAAAAAAATTAGTACTATCTATGGGACATCAGAGAGAAGTGATTTTTTTTGCTGCCTCAGGGATATGCAGCAAATCAGCTTAATTCTTAGTGCACTCTGTCCTTAGTTGAGAACCTTCAGTAGTGAAAGCATTTTTTCCAACATCTGTAAGGATTCTTGCTGCCAACTAGGATCTTTACAACTCTAAACCCCAATTCTTTAGCAGCAATCCGAAAATACACTTGAAGCATATGGATGAGAGTGTGGGCCATCTGGTCATCATATGTCTACTTTGCATGCTTGGATTGGTTTGTCAAGGGTCTCGGAACTATTTTGGAAGGATTATTAAACAAGACAAAACCTGAGGATTGCTGCAAAGCAGTGAAAGGACTTGGGCCTCCTTTGACACGTCTGTCTTTAGTCTTACGCTGCAGTGAAAAATGAACGTGCTTACCAAATATGTAACTGTTTCCTGCTCAAAGAGTTCAGAACAAGTCCTTATGGTTTTTTGGCTCTGACGTTTGTCAAACCTGACTATCCTGCAGGACCTACCTGCCAGTGTGTGTCTCAGGTGGTGTGTAGCTGTGCTTGCCCAGCTGTGGCCCTGCTGACACAGGCAGGGGGAGAAAGGTAAAGTTTAGGATGTGAGTGGGACATCAGGGAGCAGGGCCTGCAGCCTCTCGTCTGGCTCTACCTCTGAAGTTTGTGGCCTGTGCCTTTGCTACACTGAGACATCTATAAAACCTTCTTGAAGTTCTTGCCTGCTCTATGAACCCAGTGACAATTTAATTTCTGTGGTGGTGGTATTCAATTTACTGCAACTTTTTCACAGTTTAAGTATTTAAAAATGGGAAGAAAAAAATACCCTGTTGTCTGCCTCAAGTAGGGAAAATTCTGTCTGTTGGCACTTATGAGATTTAAAATGGCTGACTGTTATTTTTAACTGTGATGAGAGGCAGTTTAAGCCTACAGTTGTCTGTTCTTTCTTTAATTTCATTTCTTATTTTCCCTTGTATGGAAGAGAGGAATAGATACTGTACAATAGATATCTTCCAGAAAAAGATGTTTTTCTTCCTATGCATTACTGAAGATTTTAGTCCTATAATGAACTGCACAGTATTGTAGATCATTGAATTCTTTGTGGGGAATGCTGTCTTAACAGGAGACATGTACCTGTCAAGATCCATATAATCATCCACATTTTCTGGTACTCATTAAACCGGAAAGTTGATCAACAAGCATAAAATTACTTGGAATATTAATGAGAACAGTAGAAATATGCTGCATTCACATGGAAAGGTTTTAAATATTTTCCAGTCGAAGCTGCATGACTGGTATACTGACAGTGATGTATAATTAATCAGGAAATCACTTTATCTACCCATATTGATATGTCTCGCTAATATAATAGTTTTGTTGGTTGGTTGGTTTTTTTTAAACTGGCTAACAAGAAATATGGTGCTGAAAAACTGTGTAAATTATCATTGAATACTAATATTGAGAATTTTATATAACCTCTGTGTGTGCCTTTTTCTTGTATGAGTGATTCCCTTTTTTACCAAGAATATGTTCTACCGCATTTTGTCTTAAAAAAACCCAAACAAAATTAAACTCACAAGGGTTTCCTTTGGTATAATTTTGCATATATATGTATCTATTTCTTCATGCTTCTGAACAACATAGAAATTGTGAAGAAAAAACTCTGAGTGTAGTTGCAGGATGAATTCCATTTCCTCTCAAGATGATTTTGATCACTTTTATATAGTTCTGAAAGCAAAATTCCTGTACTTGAAGGAATCAGGGGAATTTTAAGGCCCTTCTTTGTCTGACCCACTTTTGAGAACCAAGTTGATGCTCTGGTGGCAAGTCCCAGTCCTGGCATGGATGCTGTGTCTGTGGGGCTGTGCTTCATCCTCTCCCCACCTTATTTATGCAGATACTGTGATGATCAAAGCACTCTTGGTGTCCACTGCAGTAAAGAAAAGAGGTCTGTTTGCTGGAGATGTTTTGAGGTTCAAATCCAGGCTGGCATGCCTTCATGGAATAGCACACATTCCATACAATAATGAAGACATCAAGTACCAAGCCCCAAAGTTTACATAGAAACACCTACACTGATGGGCACTTGGAAATGAACAGATTTTGTGGAGGGTGATGACTTGTGAGATTCTTACTGTTTGTTTTGTCTGCTAACCCAAAGGTTTTTGCCTCCTCCTGTATATCACTTTGCTAAGTTTTCAGAGGTCTGTATCAGGACAAGTTCTCTGCCACCGACGTTGTTGTGTGAGGTCCTGCATATTGTGCAATGTTCCAGAGATTCAGAGCTGCTTGTTTCGTTATAGTTGCATCTATCTTTGATAAAACCTGTCCTTGCCTTCTACCCAGGTGGTTGGGTTCTGATCAAATACTGCACCAGACACAAAATCAGCAGGTTTCTATTCCCCATTTTCTCCTTGGACTTGACTTTAGCTATAAAATAAGCTGCTGCCAGACACTTGCCAAAAAAATATTCTTTGCTGTTCTCTTCAGGTTTCCCCTCAAAGTTTGTCTCACTTTCTTTAGAAAAAAGTATTCATTCTGCTGAGATCTTTACAAGCATTACTGATATTTGTGCCTGAAATAATGAGATTATCACTGAGGCAAAGCCATCACGTGCTGATTATATGTAACCAAAACCGAAAAGAAAACAGCCAGCATGTATTGCTGAAGTGAGAGCAGTCTTTCCCTACAACAGTATTTATATTCATGTGAAATAGGCTTCTTAATTTTTTAAATGCTTTCTCATTTCAGATTAGTTCTTTTTAATACTAGTTTTTCCCCTCTGAAATCTAAGATAACTCTGCTTGTTTAGATGAAGAATAATGTTCTCTAATGTAAGAACTGATATAAAATATGTGGCTGTCTTCACATAAATATTTATCTTTTGCTCTTTTAGCTGAATATAATTATTTCACATATGTTTTTAAAAAGGAATAGACATTGTTCTATGCACATTTGATGATTTGAAAAACAGAGACTAGAGAACTTTTTAAGCTGAATTCTTTTAATATCAAAGTGATCTGAAGGAACAAGGGATGATGAACATTCATTTAAGAATGTTAGGTTAGTGTATTTTAATTTTTTATGCATTCTTCATTATTCTAGTGCCTTCTCAACAGAAAGCTGTTCACTGATGGTGTTTCCCATGAAAAAAGTACAGGATTTTTGTTCCTTTCTAGTTTTTTTTTCAAATCACATTGCCCACAGAGTGGTGGAGGAGAAGCCAATGGCTGTTTCCTTGACTTGTATGGAAGTTGTATTTCATTGTTTAGTTTCAGACTTAATTTCATGCCTTTTACTTTTTAACAAGAGGAATATGGCATATTGCACTGGAATTAATACTTGATTTTACATAATGTTTTTATTACCAACATAAGTAGTACTGGTTTTGCATATCCACAAGTCAAATTCTAGTTGAATCACATTTTAATTGTGTACAATTAGAGGCTGCTATTTTTGTGCTGCTGTTGGTGTTACAACAAAATGCTGCATTTTGTGGGGAAATGATTTTTTTTTTTTGCAGAAAATTCAACTGAACAGTGGGTTTGAAATTGTTTCTAATTCCTGAAAATACGTATTTAATAATATGCTGAATTTCACTTTTCCTGTCTTTTTAAATCTTATTGATTCAAAATTAATAACGTAGAATTACTACTTTTTCCTGTTATTACAGTTTAGCATAGTGATGCTGGGATTCTTCTTTTAATTTTTTTAGTTCTTCAAGTTAGTAGAAGCAAATACAAGATAAGATCTTTTTGGTTATGTTAAACTAATGCTTCAGAGTACCCAGCTGTCACAGTTTTACATAGTTAACAGCTAGTATACAAAACCTAATTTGTAAGCTGAACAAAGGATAAGGAAAGATTTTTGATTGTGCAGTGATGTTGGAGGTGTAATATCCTTTGCTGTGGTTGCAGCCAGCCCTTGGCAATGTCTTAGCAAACTGTGAAGATGTTTTAAATCATGTTGGAAGTAAGCAGAACAGTTTGTTAGGTGTGAAGTCCTGGTTATATACTTAAAGTTCAGTTCTGCAGCATTTCTTCTCCTCAGTCTTGGTGAGGGCCATACTTGTTAATACATGGCGAAAGCAAAGCGAGGTGCAATTGCAGTAATAGCAAATAATTGTAATAATAACTATTTTCTTCCCTCTTTCATTCCACCTAATAACGTGTATTTTTTGTAACTGAATACTGCCCCCAACATCAAACACTTCGAGGAAAGCAAATTACAATTGTGCTTTGTATAAAGTATTATCCCCATTCTCTATGTTCGGGCTTAAATTACTGAGACTTTAAAGGTTTATAGTCAGAGCATTTCTGCAAACACGGATATCACAATGTTTTCCTCTGTATTAAGTGCTTTTTGAAGGGATATGTAAGCATGAGTGAAGGGAGATGATAATAGCAAAAACCTATAGGCTGAGATACTGCTTTCTGGACTCTTTCAGGTTTACGCTGAATACAGATTTTTTTTTTTTTCCCATAATTTGATTTTATAATTAAGATTCATCCACGGGAGTTAAACATGATGCTGATTGCTAAAGTGTTTTAGCCCCCAAGCATATTGTCGGTATTTAACCCTGCACCTTTAATAACTTAAGATAGTCCTACTTATAAGTCTGCTTTCTCTTGTGATGTTGTACTGCCCCAGGCTAACAGCTGTGCTGAGCTAAGGCGTGGATCAGAAATCCTCTTCACTGAGCCCAGAGAGGGAACATGAACGTTTTCCATGAAGAGATTTAATTTGCCCATCTATATCCCCTGAAAATTCACAGTAGCTTATATTTCCTTCCTTTGAGGAAGAAAATCCCCATTTGCCCAGGCAGAAAAACCAGTTCTCTCCTTCCCTGCTGGTGTGATCATTTCTGAAGGCTGTGGCTCCTCTTTTGTCCTGGGCTGTATTAGCCACGACAAGCAACCTCCTGACCTTTCCTGGTGTCCTTACGGGCTGGCCTGCTCCCCTGCCCTGCTACTTTTGCACTCTTCTGTAAACCCAAACAAGAAATTCATGGAAGGATGCTTTTGGAAGCAGTAGAAAAGCAACTACTTTATGAAGAGAACCTGCTGCATTTTATAATATTTTTCTTACTTGTGACAGTATGCTTTAATTTTGGCAGTACTCTGCTATTTATGACTCATGGTTCTGGCTAAAAATGGTTTCAGTTCAAGGCTACTGGGTAGCAATAATGCAATGGATTTTCCGAGTTCTGCTGTAATGTGAAACTTCTCCCTATGTACCTTGAGGTGTAATGCCAGCATCTCATGGTACTGGAGTGAAAAAGCTACTAGTTTCATTAGGAAAGTTGGAAGGATCCTAGGAACTCTCGAAGGGTTGCACAGAGACATGAAAGACATGAATATTTTATTTCCTCTTCTTCTCTTGTACCTTTCTGTGTACTAATTAAAAGTTTGCGGCAGCTGGGAGTTGCCAGAGTAATTGTTAAGCAGAAGTCATTTGATACTTATTCATGCTTAAGGTCTGTTCTTATGTTGCATATAGTTTCTTGTTTTCAGTTATCAACCCCACATAGTATTAGATGAAAAAAAAAAAAAAAGGAGGAACTAACTCTAAATGGCAAAAAAGAGCCATTTCAGTTCCATTAGTGACACTAGATCAGGCACACTATGCTGCCTGTGATTACTCTTTAAAATATAAATGTCTTAAAAGCCAGAACATAAAGAGATACTAAACCACATCCATAACCAGAAAATGAAGGCTGAATATCGTATTATTTCAAGTTCTTTAAGTGCTTTAAAAAAAGAAAATAATCAAAATTATGCAGTAAATAGGTATATTGTGACTGCATGGCCACCTCCTCCACTGGGCAAAATCGTCCCTACTTTAAATGTTAGCTCACAGAAATCGCTTAAAATACATGTAAGAAGAAAAACAAAGGCCATAGAATATGTGCTTTGCTCCTTTATTTTATTATTTAATTGTATATTGAAAGGAAAAATAATCTTTCCTCTGATACTGGACCTCATCTGTCTTATAGCACAGCAGTTATGACATTGTTAATATACTGTAATAAAGTCTTTTCAGAAAAAAAGGCTTCATATGCTTGTAAATCAATAGATTGTTTGGTATGGTACTATTATTAAGAAGTAGAAAATAAGTTAATTCACTTTACAGTAGCTTTTACCTATATATGACTAATAAGGATACTATTTTTTTCCAAGGCCTACGTTGTATATAGCAATAGGAAACTAAATGCGTATGTAATTAAAACTTTTTTTTTTATTATTTCTTAGGTATTTAGTTTGACAGATGTAAGATCTGTAGCAGCAAATCACTTGAATAGCAACAGTTCTGTTAATTTTTTTTGAGAGGAGCAGAAAGTATGTTCGTAGAGCTGTATATAAGGAAGGAAAAATTTACAGTAGTCATAATTTTTTATATAAATTAATGTGTTATTATTTTTTCCATTGGGTTATAAAAGTACTGGTTTGAGTAATGGAATGTAATTTTAAAATGAGTTTGAAAATTTTCCCATTTGCCTATACAATAGCATAGGTTTTATCCAAGGAATAATTTTTAGTGCTTATTCAGAATCATGTTGCTTGAGTCACTTCTCATGTTTGAAATGCCTTATAATTTGAAAAGCATTCACATCCGCTGGTTTGGTCACCTACGCTTAGAGATAGGAAACTTCAAAAGCATTGTTGAGATAATAATATTTCTCCAAACTCATCTAATCCATCATTTGAGGAAGATTCACGCAGACATCCAGCTTCATAAGCCAGAACATTTTAGGTTTCCCAACTAACGTATGCAATGGATTTGATGAGGGTTTTACCTTTTTTCTTTTAATCCTTTTTCTCTTATGCAGTTCTGAGTAGGTTTTGTAAGGTTTTGAGTGACAGGGAAGAGTGAAGTAAAGAAAAGTCAGAGAGAAGAGGGAGGGAGAGGGAGAAGATGCAGCACAGATGTTGCCTGGCTTCTAGGTTGTAGATTATCAGTTGCTCAGTGACACAAAAGACATTGTCCCTAAGTGTCTGGGCCAATCAAAAGCAATCCATGAGGAACAAAAGTGGGTGGTAGTATGTGATTAAATGTCCAAGTATCTTTGGAATCCCTGATGTGTCCTGAAACCTCAATTTGATTTGTTGTTGCTGGTTCTTGCTCATCAGGCTCATGAACTGAGAGCCAGGAAACCAATCCATGTGTCAATTGTTCAGTGAGGTGTCATATTGTAAACATGCTTTTATCTCTGCAGAGACCTAATAATATTAAAAGGATGATCGATGCCTCTGGCATACAGATAGAGAAATTAGAGCTGGTAAGAGTCGTCTTTACAAAGGCTTCTTCAGTTAGAAGGGGTTTTTTGTTTGGTTGTGGGATTTCTTGTTCTAAATGGGCACAGCTCTTGGGAAATTAAAAAGATTAGTGAAGTTCCTCAAGAGAGAGAAGCACATATGCATAGCAAATACTTTAATCATTACAGTGACCCCCTTCCATTGTAGGAGACTGAAGTTCAGGTCCCTTTTGACATAACTTAGATCTGGATGCTCATTTGGGCCTTGTTCTACCTTTTGTAACTTCTGTCATTTTCCACACATTGTTCCACCTGGGAGCTTCTGAGGTTGAAGGAAATCTTCAAAAGCTTTCACAGAAAATAACTCTTGTTTTCTGCTCAGCTTAATATTAAAGACTGTTCGGATTGGCTGATGTGCATGTAAAATTCACATATGTGCTGAAATACATTCCCTCTGTAAATAAGCTCCTGTTGAGGACCAATGCCAAAAATGGATTTTCTCTCTTGCAGCTAATCTTCTCTGCGAGGGTCAATCTGAGATATTTGATTTCTGGTGGACGTGATGTAATTAATTTTCATGTATTGTTGTATAGTTTTTTGTTGCCAGTCTTAACAGCACATCTGATGTGACATAACATAGAAATAGCCTTGTAGAACAATAGCGGTATAGAGAACATAATTTTTAATAAATTTAGAAATGCATTTAATAAAATGCATTCAGAAAATAGTCTGTTATTGCTAAATCTAATAGAAAAACTATGTAAGAGATAATTTACATGATTGTATCAACTTGCCTCCCTATTACAAAAGTATAAATAAGCATATTTTAACCAAACCAATGTTAAAGTAATACACCGAAAAAAATTATTTTTAAATATATTCACTCAAAAGTAAATAGAAAATTATTAAATTTTCAAAGCAGACTTCAGTCTGTTCATCAACAAGCAGAAATTACTTTTCTAGCTAGATTATTATGGATTGCAACTTTAAATACGGTTTCCATATTTGTGGTGTGTTTTTCTGCAGATTTTGTTCTTTTTGTTGTTTATTTTATTTTTCTTGTCATTGGTCCATGTAGGTTTAGTCATGACATTATGAAAACCTTATGAGGCAGGGATTGGATGAATAGTAGTACACTCCATTGGGTTTCTGTGAATTAGAGGTAACATAGCAGTGCAAATAAAAGGCAGGCTTCCTACAAACAAGAAAAAAATGGAGTCTATTGTGGTTGGATTAATTATATGTTGTGGATTCAAAGTGGTGGAGTTTACACAGCTGTGTAAGAAGATAGATGTTAGGCTGGAATTATAATAGAATGATTGAAAAAATTTGAGAGCTACTATCCTTTTGATAGGGCAGCATGTCCATGCTTGTAATCATTTGGTCTGCAAAAAAAATGTCTAAGTTTTGGGTCAATAGAGCTTGGTTTCTATTATGGTTTGTGTTATGCTTATAGTTCTCCCTTTCAGGGCTGCAGCAGTTCCCATACTGTGGTTTTATTGTTTGTGTTGGAAGGTGCATGCAGGCCCTGATAGTCCCTTCGCAGCGGCAAGTTGCAAATCAGGATCCAAAGGAGGACTGGTCCTCCTGTCCTGGCTTTAATTTCAAATATTGTTAGATTTGAGTTAGACTACTGACCTTAGAGAGCCTGGCCAAGCATATGTCTATCTTCATGGGGAGGCGGGGGGGACACCAAAACCAAAACACATCCATGAAGTAAGTGTGCGTGTGTGTGTGTGTGTGCATAGAGCCTGTTCAGTTGTTACTATGTGCCTCATCTCAGAGATACAAAAGAGTCTTATTAATGTTATTCTGCTGCTTGTGTCAGTGTATGTGTGAATTATACCATATTTGTACCTAGTTTGAGTAGCCCAGTGGAAGCCAGCCCAGGTTGGTACCTACTGCTGATTTATTGCTGGTGCCTGGGGAAGAGAGCAAGAGGACGATGGCCCGACCTAGGTCATCACCTCCCATACATCTTCTGAGGCCCCAAAACCCAATGTAGGAAATCTTTATTTGCCTCCTTGAATTCAAGGCAATGTTGACTATGGACTTTCTTCATTTTTGTGAGATTTCCAAAGAGTAGGGCTCCATTTGCTGCGTGTGTCTAGTTGCACCACATCAAATCAGACGCTGAACCTGAGAAATGTTTTTTGAGACCTGCAGATTTAAGGTTATTTTCTATTTCCTTGCCCTGTTTATTTCAAACAAGTATGCACCAACTGATAGGTTAGCAAGGATAGGCCTAAAACTGCATTTTTGCTTTTACGTTGCTGAATATTACCCAGCTTAAACTTCTGTAAATATGCATTCAGTCACTTGCATTTTTATTTCTGTTTCATGTACCATAACTCTGTTTATTGTGATGCCTAGTACAATTTGCTGCTTCTCATAGAACAAGTTGTCATTAAAAAGTGCATTGAGCATCCTATAAATTGAGTTTTGATAAAGACATATTTTTCTTTTAAATTTCAACTCTGTTTTGGACAGGAATTTAATGAATAAAATAGTAAATGAAGTGAACACAGATGACTCTGCCAGGTTGATTTCCTGTTGTCATAATAAGTTGCAGGATTATTTGAAAAATATTTGAATGCATTGAAGGCAAACAGATGAACACATACTAAAACTGAATGAAACATTTATGTTATTAGATTTAAAAGGAGATAAGGATAATTTTCCTTGAAAAAAAAAGTCATTGATACTGATGAACATTACATATATTAGGAGCTGCTCTGTTAGCTGATGTCATCTTTCATTTCAGTTTCAGAGTCTATGAATAACAGTGTGAAAAATGCTGTATGTATAGACTGGAACTTGATCTATATTAAAGCAAACTCTCTAGTTAAACTGCCACATTAATTATTCTGCTAATATTCCACATGCAGTTCCAGTGAAGTGCCTTAAAGTCTGCGGATTTACTGAGGTATAGCAGAGCATAAATTTTATCTTGATCAATTTTTTCATAAAAATAAGCTCTTTCCAGATCCATAGAGTCTGCATGAGTTTTATTAATCCTAAACCAGCTGTGAATAAGAGTAAATTATTTTGTTTGGTTGGTTTTTGGTTTTTTGATTGTTAAGGTTATTGTTATATTTACCTTCAGAGAAATGCAGTGTATACAGGTCACCATGCTGAGTTCATGCAATGGTTCCCAGACTTGCAGTTTTTTAGTTTGTAACTACTAGTTTTGTAGGATAAAGTTCAAGACTATTAGTGTAGGGAAAGGGAGTGAAAGGCTCCTGTGTCAATACGTCCAGCAGACAGGAGACAGACTGCTGCACCTCCTGGCATGCTGAGGTGGGAACCTGCCCGTTGTCTGAGGCTCTGTGAAATCTTGGTGCTGAAGAGCAGTTCCACGCAGAGGGACTGGTCCTGCAGCTCTTATTCTGCCACTGAACACACACTGCTTCCAGCGTTTATAGCAAAGTCAGAAACACAGAGTAGATCCTGATAAGATCAAGGTCTCCTTTGCTATAGGAAGGTGGAATTGATTTCCCTGCTTCCAATTCGACATCCTTTTGGTAACCATTCTTGAAATGCTGGCAGACTTGGTTTGGCAGCATTCTCAATAACATAATACAACATTATTTGCTCTTGCAAAATATAGTTTCCCCTGTGTGTTTTTCCCCAAATGAAACATAGAACCTACCTGTAAGCTGGTGCTTAAGTGAAGGTTATAGTCACTTTAGAGAAATGATAAGGTGTTAATATCTTACAGATTTAATAATCATAAAAAACTGCTGTTTTGCAATGGAAGAAGATAGATACAGAACTGTTACTGAAATAATTCTTTCAGGCAGTAAAAAAAATATTTTGGCTGAGCCATAATCATTCTTGTCAATCAAGACTTGAAAGAAAGATGAGCATAGACACCTGATATCTACTTTGACACCTGCCTCCCTGTAGAAATAATTCACTAATTAATATAAACTCGGTCATTTGCAGTTAGGATGCTTCTTCCTTTTCAAATCAGTGAAGTTACATTTATATTGTAAATGTGAATGAGGTGCTAACATCCAACTTTCCTTAGGTTTTTTTTTTTCTTTGATTTACACCAGCTCCACTGAAAACGAGACCACTAGACTTAATTTACGCAGGCACTGAGTAACAGCCCAAACTTGTTCTCCTTCAGTAGGATTTAGAATGTATGAATCTTGAATTGGTGTCTAGGAGCCTGGGTGTGATGACTATCACAGCTTTCTGAGTAGGAAGAATTTACATCCAGCCTAGCTTCTGTATTTAGTGTGTTTTCATCTGTGCATCTCTGCAGCACAAAATAACCTCTCTGTTACCAACAGTTTCCCCCAGTATTATGGATGACTGTGATTGGGCTCACAACATATGGAAAAATGCAGACTATCGTGAGTAAAGGTTCAGAACCTGCATATGTATAGGTAAGGTGGAGCTTTTTTAGCCAGGAGTCAGTGCTCTTCCTGGAATTAAAAAGGTAGTGTTAAAAGAGGTTTAACTGTGCCAACTTCAGATGCTCTCTGATATGAATTAAATCAATAAAGTGGTTATTAAATCACTTTAATAAAGAGGATAAGTCTGATTAAAGCTTCAGTCACTTTGGGTCACACTAGAACAGATTATATTCAGTTTCTAATAAATAAAAACTGGATCTAAAATTTTTAGCAATTACTGGGGCTTTGGAGGAAAAGCTCTAGCTATGGATGAATAAATAAAAGAAATTTTGTATGGCTATTCTAGAGTACAATTCTGAGTGCTGCTGAATGAGTATTAAATTCAAGAGCACAACTTTTTTTTTTTTTTTAAGTTTGCAGAATAAATGTTTCAGAAAAAAAGAAAGGGAAAAAATATCCTCCTGAGAGAAGTCCTGAATTAGAAGCAAAAATAGGCGCACACAACAAACTAAAGATGGAAGCCAGGTTCTTGCACACTACACAATTATATTGACTAAATTCTTGCAACAAATTACCCTGGGTTTTACAATTCTCCTGGGATCTAACCTACAGATAATGCAGCTGTTGGCAACAGATAACATTGGAAGGTTAGTAACAATTTAAACATGCAGATATTAAGCAAATAAACCAACACCACTGTTTTACCTATTTTTATTTTACAGCCGATTAATTATTTTACAGCTTTATTTAGTTTTAAGATTCAGTGTGCAATAGAATTTAAAGAGGAAAAATATTGAGCACTCTCTCAAGGAAAACCTGTCATTTTTGGGCCAAGTGACAGCTAGGGTTTTTGGTCTCATGTTAAGTCTGGGAATTAGCAGGGATTTACAACAGATGCAAAGGCTGGAAGTTTGATCACTAGGGAAATATTTAATCGACATTTGTATGATTATATTTCAGCTAAATCAAAGCTACTATTTCGGGCTGTCTGCAAACTTGGAATGACGCTGATGCGTTTCGTTGCATTTTTTTTCCCTTTGGAAACATATTTTTAGCAATTAATAAGCTTTTTAAATCTCATTTCTCTCAACCCTAAATACTGTGGTAGAAATTGTGCTGCTTCAGTGAGCATGAATATAGTCATTCGGGGAAAGCAGGCTTAGAACTTGTGTTTCCTAAGTGACAAGTGGAATGAGTTTTCAAAACAAAACTTTGCAAAGTTTCCAACAGTTTCTGTGTTTCTTCATGTGTAATTTTCCTGTTCTACCAAAGAGCCTAACCATCTTTTCTGAAGCTCTTGCCTTGGAAGAACCTAGACCAATATGAATTCTAAAAGTGGCCAAATACTTCATCAAACTCAGATGATAATTCTGACAGCAATAGTGATAGCCTCTGATTGAAATATGAACTCAAATCAGGAGAGATCTTTGAGATGCGCTCTGCCTGACAGTGACTGAGCTGGCTTGGGGTTAGTGGGTTGTAGCTGTGTGGAATGATATGCTCCAGTTCACATAAGAGCTTGGCAGGTTGTAAATATATATGTGTGTGTGTGTGGTGTTTGAAAGTTGATAGCTATTAAGAGTCTTTGGATTCTCTGTGAACACAGAAATATAGGGGGGTTTAAAGGTGATTTTCTTTATCTAGTGTATGCTGGGCCTGTGTGAAGAGAGCCCTGTGGTAGTGCACAGTATCAAGTGCTTGATGCAAAGGCTGGATCCCAGTCTTAAGTTTCATCCCAGTCTCAGTTTGTTTTCACTAATGTGTTCAGACTGCAAAGAAAGTAAGTTCTTGCCAGAGCTCCAGCTGAGAAAAATGCTTGCAGTGAGCCACCATCTCTTTCTTCTGCTCTGAGGTTTTTGGAACCATAGTTTTTGTGAGCTTCAAACTGTGTTCCCTAAAAGCACATAAATTTCAGCTGAAGTTTTTCAGCAGAGTTCCTAAATCACCTCTTTGCCTGCAAAGCCCCGTTTATCCTCTAGTGCTCTCTGACTACAGTTCTGTGGCTGGCTGGGCTGCAGCTTCTGAGCTTTCAAATAGCACTGGGTAACTATCTGGAGACATTGCTTGATATAGTCCACAAACCTTCTAAAACATCTTGTAGGGAGGCGGAACCAGGAGGTGGACCAGTATTTCAGGGAAGCCATCTGGGATATGGAGGCAGCCCACAATAGCAAATCATGTACATATTGATTCCAAGTAAAAAGACTGAAATACAAACAGCCCAGCACCCTGTGCAGCCAGGAAAACTAATGCAAAAGCTTCTGCTTATGAGCTCAACTCAGAGCACTGGATAACTGAGTGGTATAAATTTTAGTTCTTAATAAGTTCATGATAAAAACCTTAAACTTCCTTAGAGTTTTCTTAGGTTTAATTTTTATCATATTTATGCAGCTTGAATCAGTATAGCCTCCCTATTAAAGAAAGTGGGTAAAGGCTTCCAACGTCCAACATGTCATAATCTCAAACATCCGATCTAATTTTCTTTCCTATCTGCCTCAGTTTCATACTTGTTACGTTGCCATGATGCCTGTGGGTCTCATTATAAATACACACATGTAGCAAGGTATCTGATCTCCTGGCTGATTTTAACTATTGACTTCACACGTTTGACTGCCTTGTTCCATTTGAGCAATATGGGTTTTGTCCTGTGTGTGTAGGAAATGAAGAGTGGACACTCCTCTGTGGCCTTTCACTCCCATTATCTGTGCACAAAATTGCAATGTCTGAAATTAAACTGACCTCCATCATCAGTGGTGCTGCAGCTTTATGATGCGGAAAGAAATTAAAGGGGATTGAACACAAAACAAGAAGTTGTAGATGAAAAGGAAAAATTTTTAGTGAATGTGGCCTGTTTAGATATGCCACACACCACTCTGTGTTTTCAGAGTATTACTGTGTAGTCCATAGCTATTAAATGAAACAAAGAAAACAAACAAAAGAAAATAAAACAGTGGTAAAACTGAGCTATTGGTAGTATAAGAAAGGAGTGAATAGTCACTGACTTGGTATGTGAGTTTTGCAGTCAGAACATCGACCTGACACAGTTTGTGAGAGCTGCTCTTGGAACAGGAGACGCACAGAAAGCCAGGACAGGGACCAAAAGCAGGGGTGTGCCAAGCAGTGAGTTTGGGGAGCAGAGGAGGCCCTGTGTTCTCCTGGAGGTTTGTGCTGATACCTTTGCTTGTAAAGGAGAGCTTTAGGATGGACACTGTGCTGTACTCAGCTGCTGAGAAATTTTCTTTGCTGTTAGGAATCAGCAACATCCATAATGTCTTTCATATAGTGAAGAAACCAAGTAGACCATATTCTAGCACAATTTGAGGTTTCTTCAGTACAGTGTATTATTCTCTTCAGTACAGTATATTCTCAGCTCTGAGCAAAACTCATTTTTATTCATGGGTTACTGGATCATGAAGCAAGAAGTATTTTTCTTTGTGTTTTATTTAGTAGAGTTATTTTTTTGTCCTTGGAGTCATTTCTAAGAATATTGACATGGAATGTGAAACATGTGAAAGACACTATGTTAAAAATAATTGTGACTGCTTGAAGGACTTAAATTATGATAAACAGCTGGCAGGCAAGATTTAATTTGGGGCATAAATGTATATAATTAAGATACAGTACTAGTGGGAATTGACCTCTTCATATATTATTACTTGTGTAGAGTTTAGTAAATTAGCAGGTAAAAATGTACTGCTATCCCTTTCCCTGTGAAATGAAAATCTAACCTACTTTTTTATTTAAAAAAATAATTAATTATTTCCTAAAAAAGTCTAGGTTATGAAAGTAAATGAAAAATAGCTTGGATCCAAGGAAGATTTAAGATTTGGTAATTTCTTATAAATACTGAAATCTATATTAGTACTTGCAAAGGAAAGGAACTATCCATTTGAACAGAAATGCCTTTTTCCTGTGTTTAAAATGAGGAAATATTAGAATGTGATGTACAGAAAAAAGGTCTAAAGAAAAAAGGTGGTAAATTCCTTTTTAATCAATTATCAAAGAAAAAGGTGCATTATTCATTCAGCAGTTTAAATACATTTTGAACGAAAAAATAAGCATTGCAATAACAAAAAACTTGCAGCAATATTTCTGGTAAAAGTGATAGGATCTGTATGTGACGCTACATTCGAAATGCAAGGGGCACATTTTAGTTGCAGGGGAAAAAGCAAGTTCATTAAGAAGGGCCATCTTGTCATAGATGACATTAATTAGCTCTGACATAGTTTTCAGAAAAGCAGTAAGAAAGAGTAGCTCACAAAATCAGAGCATACAGTGGACTTAATTATTTCCCTTCTGCTTTTTGGTGTTGTCAGCTCCTCAGATTTGAGCAGCCCCTGGCCTGTGCCATGTCCTGTGCCCTCCTTCCAGCCCCGGCTGCCTCTGCCTTGGCCTCCTCAGACCATTTTGCCTGACAAATTGCCTCTGGGTGTCAGGGTCTTCCAACACAGAGATTGGAAGGAAAGAATCTCATTGATTATCTTAGTGCTTGATCCATGTCAGGGGTGCAGGAGGCGTTTTTTAAGGGTAAGGGACATGTCCTAGAGTAGGGCAGGGCAGCCACAAGCTCTGCCTACAGCAGTGGGCACTCTGAACTGTTCAGGGGAGGCTGAGTAGGGTGAGGACATCTGGCACACGTTGGGTCAGTGTGGCCCACACTGCTCCTAAGCTTCTCCTGGGAAAGTGGTGTTTAAAATAGCTCTTCATTGAACAAGCTACTTACGTGCGTAGTAGTAAATTCTAACTTATATGAGAAAGTGCAAATTTCTTGCCCTTCCACTGTAGCATCTTTCTGTGCAATAATGAACATTACAAAAGGCTTGATATTCCTACATCCACTGGCTATGTAAGTCCAAAATTGTATCACTGTCAGGGCAATACAGGAGTGTAAGAAACATTGGTGTACTTACTGTCTTCTGATCACTGGAATTCAGTTTTTATTTTTTGTTGTTTATTGTAAAATTTGGCATTTCCCCCTCTCAGATCTATCTCCAAATTCTAATAATTTCCCTTGCAGGAAATACTCTTTCGGTTCTTCACTGCCTTCAGTAAATGCACTGGCAGAGGCATTGTAGATTTGGTCCCAACATCATCTTCTTTAAATGCACTACATTTCTGAATATTAGTTTATTAGAAGGAGTGCAAGCTATAGGTCATATCCTATCCAAAATATACTTAAGGTTTTGTTATTTAAATGGAATGTTATAACAATAATTACAAAACTATATTTTGAATAGCCACTAACAACAGAATACATCTGCACAAAATCTTCAGGTTTGTCAAAATCGAGTTCCTTTTATGTGTTTCTCTTTTTATGGTTTCAGGAGTTATTTCTAGATGAGAACAGTGGAATGAGATTCTGAGTATCTGAATGCTGTTCCAAACACTGCCACTGGCAAATAAGTTACCTTGGATAAACCATTTTAGGCATTAGATAAATGCAAAGCTTTTTAGCAGCATCAAGAAAAACTTGAAGAGCTTTTAAAAGTCTCAGTTGAAACTAAATGACACTGGAAAAACCAAGTATAAAAATAAAGCAGCAAAAGTAAAACAAGATGACAGCTGGGTGTTTTTTTAATATTTTATTTTATGAAAGCTTTATTTCTTTTTGATAAAGTACTTGAATAAGTTGCTAAGGGAAGGAGAATTTCACATTAGCTTTTCATTATTACTGTTTTCTAAAAAACAAAAAGACTCACGATGGCATCTGAGGGAAGGACAGATAGGTCATGAAATAAATCATCCAGACTTTGGAGTTCTAAGATTTCCATTTTCCCTCTAAACATTTCACATATCTTTGTAGAGATGCACTCTGCCTCAGTCTTTAGGAAGTTAATGCAACCAAATATTCATATCTGGCAGAGAAAAGGTGAGTCTGAACTGTGCCGTTTGTAACCAGCCTCATGAAGATGATGAATCTTTGCATCTTGAGCTTCATTTGTCTCTGTCCACCTGCAAACTCTGATCATGAGGTTGTTCCAGCCTGAATAGGAGTTTATGGGAATTGGTAACAATATAATGTGTTAATATTTGAAAAGTGGGAATTGCAAAATATTTTGGATTTTCTTCTATATATAGTCAAGTTGTCATACACTGATTATTCCACTGAAGAGCGTTTGCTTTTACTGTTGTTTTATTCTGTTGTTCCACCAGTGGTTTCTTATAATTGCTTTACATCTCCCTCAGAACCATAGATGAGTAGAAGCCTGGCTGCAAACAGGTATGGTTCAGTAAAGAACTGGCCTGGTAGTTTCCTTGCTATATGGAGTTCTTTTTTGTTGTCATCTTCCTTGCCATATAACAAGAGCAGCTGATTAGTAGTTAATAATTAAATCTCAGGTATATACACCCTGGCAAATTACATTTAAATCTGCTCATTTTCATTGGAATTTTGTAGTGATTTGGTACATCCCAATGGTCTGGACTCAAATGTTTTTTTTTCTAAAATTGCTTCTCTAAATTATACTAGCTATTATACTAGCTAAAGAAAAGAAAGATATTAAAAAAGATGTTTGATTCATACCTATATGCTTATAATTATGAAATACTTATCCACAGAATAACAATTACAAAGTTATCTAGGTGATGTTTTCAAAAAATATTCTTACAGTAAAAAGAAATACTTGCTTTTGTCTAATGGTATTTAAAATTAGCCAATACATTAGAGACTGTTTAAGTAAGTAGGTGCAATTCAATGTCAAACTTTTGACTGGAGTATTTAAATTTAAATGTAATCTATGAATCGATAAATATATCACTAATTAGCATTAATGTAACATGATTACAAAATAAACATTTGATTAGTACATTTAAATTTCGCTGTAATAAACTGCTGAACTAATTAGTAAATAAAGTCCCGTTAATGCCAACCTTTAGATGAGACATTTGTGTGTTGCACATGGGGAAGGCGTTTATAGTTAAAGCACAAACAAATCCCTATCCTTATGGGTAAGTATGGAGGCTAAATAGCTTAGTAAACAAACAAAACCTTTGCAAATCACCTTCTCAGCCCTCACTTGCATTTTCTTGTGATGCAAGTTTAGTAACAGCTTCAGGAGACGCACTGCTTTGTAAGTGTTGCAGACCGACATTGAAGCTGAGAGCAATAGCGACTCCCCCAGATCCCTGCCTGTCACCTGAGAGGTCAGAGGGAAACACAAAATCCCTGCCTGATTAATTAGCTGATCGCGTGAGTCTGCTCCTCACTGTGGTTTGAGGAAAATCTTTCGCTGTGAATAAAAAGAAAAGTAATAGCTTGATACCCACGTTATTGTCAGTGATGGTGATTCTTCCTGTAGACTGATAAATTTTTGAGAGGCTTAAGAACATGAAGTGTAGAGGAGCAATAGTGAGCTGCTGCTTTAGACAAATGATGTTGAAACTTGGACCTGGAGTGTCAAATGGCACTGGTTATTCTTTGAAAGCCAAGGTAAATGTTGTGCTGATTTTAAGTTTTGCCTAGTTTTCTTGCAGCCAATGACCTTCATTATTTATTTTCCATTTCAGATACAGCCTTTTGTTGTTAGAGTTGCAATTTTCTATGGAGGCTGTCTGAAGTTACACAGCAGGGCAGTCCCAGCTCTGTAAGGAATGTTCAAATACTGATTATCCAATGGCATGAAAATGAAAAATTTGTGCCAGAGAAACAGTACTAGTACAGAGAAAGAGTACTAGTGCAAACATTTAAAAATACTTGCTCTGGGTACTGACTGAAAAATAGAGATAGTGTTAATGAACTCGGTTTCTTCCCCTTAATACACAAGTCACCAAGGGAAATATATGAAATGTCTATAATAGATGTTTCATTTTTTGTCCCAAACCCAGTCTTTGTCCAAAATTCAGGCTTTAGGTCATAGATTCATAGAATGACAGTTTTCTTTGTCTCCGGAAGTCCTCAGGACAATACAGAGATGTTTTCTTTGAAGAACCTGAACTAATCTTGCCTTGCAATTGCTGCTATTGCAGGTAGGAGTAGTTGCTCTAAAAAATAATCACAATTATATGTCTGTACAGAGCACAGTGTTACCTAAGCTTTTGAACCCCCTTTGTTCTAACGCATAAGCTCTACAGAAGGAGACACCAGGACTGAGCAGACAAAGCCATGTTGCACTTCTTCAGCCCTGCACTGGCTGCCTGCTCAAAACATTTCGGGAACAGCTCATATATCTTTCAAAACATAAAAAGCTTTCTTGGAAAGCTCTCTTCCTCATTGTAAAGCTTTCTTTATTTCTTTTGGCATAAAAGGCATTCAGAAACTGTAAAGGAAGTCTTTGCTGCAGTCATTGTTTTCTCACTAGCTCCTAGCACAGAATGCATTTCAATTCCTTGTTACAAGGCAAACTTGTTTGAGCCTTTTATTTTTGCAATAACATTTTAATCAGTTAACTATAGCAGCTAATTTAATAGGAGAGCGCAATTCTTTCAAACAGTTTATCTCGTTTCCCAGTGTCATTTGCAGTGTAAAGTGTAGCTATAAATAAATTAAAGCTCTCTTCAGTGGAAAGTCAGTCCCAAAGGACATCATCTTTGTTGCTATGAAGTGTGATCCATTCTATAGTGACTTAAAAGCTGTAGCAGGGAATATATAATTAGCTGATATCAAGGATAGTTACAGCAGGATTGTTTTTCAGTCTAGGAACTTCTGGGATAGCTGCACTTATTTACTTTGCACGAGAGTATAACTTGTGGATGTAAGGTTTTACATGTTAGTTTTAATAGGCTTTGTAATAACTGCAAAGATTCTACAAGTTTGAAAATGAAGGCTCTCATTTGAAGAAGAACAGTGATTTGAGCAATGGATAGTAATCTTCATTTATTTGGAGTTAACAGTACATCAAATGTACATTAAGTGGAGCTTACAGCCTAGGACTAATGCAATCCAGTGTCCAGCTGCTTGCTCCTGAACAGGATTTTCATTCCCTCAGTAAAATACTCTTCTGTAGTACATTTCTCCCACTTGTTCTTCAGACCAGTGCTAAGCATCCTATGAGTGAATCCCACTGTACTACCACCCTCTTTCTTCTCCACTCCCGCTTGCAGCAAAATCATTCAAATATTTCCCCTCCCTCATCTGAAATTTCCCCATGATTTGGAAAGATCAATAAATATTAATTCAGTGGCAATATAAATTAAGTAGACTGAGTGGAAATCATATACCTGTTTCAGTAACATGTTACTGTTTCTTGTATCCTATCTACTCCTTGGTTGGATTTCTTTCATGAAGGTCAGATTTTGGATGGAGACACAGGGCCTTTAATAAGTTTTATTATTTTTAAGGAAAATGTTTTTCATGCAAGACTGTATTCTCATTCCCTTCGGTAAGGTTTGCAGTGGCTGAATATACAGGTTTATTGAGAAGAACAGTTTCATTTTAAAATATGAAAGTTCTGGCAAAAATCTATTAAAGTACCGTTCAAGGAAAGCAGGAGAGGAAGAAAAAAAAAAAGTAAATTCAATGCATATAGTAAAGTTGGCTGTTTTATATTCACAGTTGGGGATTTCTCATTCCAATCTACCAAAAAGTGCTTGTTACTGAATGTGTTCAGTACTGAGGTATCCTTTCTTTATGCACACTTACAACATAGTTTTCCTGGACTTATAAAATTGTTTTTAAAACATATTTGGATATTACCTTAAAAAACCCCAACAAACCAAAACAAATTATCTCCTTGTTTAATTTTAAGACTACATTATATAGAAGGGATCCATATGCTTTGAGCATTCAGAACCATGTAGTATTAAAAAAGAAGTAACAGACCCCGCAACTAATACAGTAAGCCTATCTCAGAAATCAACTCTAGCACTTTCTTAATTACTTTATATTTTTGTTTTTGAAGCAGAAATAAACAGAAGTTTTTGATGATTTAAGCATGGAGAATAATATAAAATTTTGTAGCTCACCACACGGGTCTGCGTGTTGTCAGTGAAATAGCAAAGCTATTAAATCACATGGATACATCAAGAATATTCTATAAATTATTTTATAAGGAAGGAATTTTCATTGGTCTTATGGTATCAGTGTTTTTTGAGTTGTCCTTGCTTAAAATATATTGGTAAATTTACTGTGTGAAAATATGTGTGCAAATAAAGGAAACTTTGTGTGCAAAACCATCTTATATAAACAGAAGCTAGAAGAGAAATAATGACCAAGAGTCTTACAATTTTAAGTATGTAATACTGAAAGTTTATCATGTTCAAGCATTAGTGTGACTCAAAATGCTACTAGGGAAAGCCAGGTTTTAGGATAATTTGAAATGGTTACTTGCTTGATTCCTTTATTGGCCAGGAGGTAACTGTCCCACTGAGTTGAATGAAAAAAGATTCTGATTTCAGCCAGGCCGGGTTTCTTCCTTTTATACTTATGGTATGTGACTACCAGACTTTATTGACCCAGTGCAACTTTTGCAAGTAGAAATCCTACAAATTTAAAACTCAAGCAGTGATAATGGGTATGTTGCTTGTGACAAAAAAATACACTGCATGACTGATGTTCAGGGGTGCATGCTTGGATCTCATCCTATAAGCTATCACTTTTATATGTATCTAATTTATCATCTGCTAATCTAACCATGTCAGCTAATTTTGCAGGTATTTAATTTAACTGGCAGTAGTTGAAGAACAGGTTGTGAAGGCAGAACAGAGTAACACTTCAATAAATGCTAAACTTGCTATTGAATGTCTGTATCATATTGCCAGAGATGAGATAATGATCCAGAATGTGGTATTTTTCAGTTAAAGAAGCCTAAGTGCTTTATAAACTTAAGTGAATTAGCTATCAATGCCATTGTGGAAAGAAGAGACACTGTCTTGTTTCACTGTAAAAGTTGGACTGTGACTGTTCCTGCTCTTACAGAGGGTATTTGTTACCTGGGCCTCTGGGATGTAAATGAAGTAAGAGATAGCCAAAGTTATGAGTTGTGCTTTCTGAATAACCCACAATAGTGTGTTGAGTTGGAACTGCTTTCTCCTCTAGCTTTTTTCAAGACACTGGCAAAATAACTTTTTTTTTTTTGGACATGCTTCATTTTCTGGGAAAAAACCCACCCAAACAAACAACACCGCAGTCTTCTTTTTTTCTGTTCTCTTCATAACTGTTCCCTAATTCATAATTCCTTTTTTAACTTGATTTACACAGTCTTCAGATGTGTGCCTATTCCTCAGCTGCCCAGCCAGCTCTTCAGGCGATTATCATGGAGTGGTGCAATGCCAGGTGTGATGTTCATGCTATAGTTCTGTTAAAACATTTTTGCTTTCTGCAGTTTTCACTGCCAAATTCTCCTTCTCTGGCTGCAATTAACCTCAGATTTGTGATGTGTTGGCAGTAAGTCAGCTTGTTGGTATAAATTAATTACCCACGTAGAGATTTCTTTCAAGGTTAGTTCCTCAAGTGGGCACTCAGGCCCTGTCTCACTAGAACTTTTTTCTCCATACACCTTTGGGACATGCCTAAATTCAAAAGCCTGTTGTTTCTCAACTTGCTGTACTGAAGCACTTAGACACAAAGAGCCAGTCAACATTTATGATTTGCTCATGCTTTTATTGTGAATCTTTCCTGCTCCATCCTCCCTCTTGTCCTCTGACCTTTCGTAAGCCTTGTGGCTCCAAACAGAATGTGTAAGAAGGTCCCTCTTAGAGTCAAGCATTGAGGTGCTGAAGAAGGAGATAGTAGCTGCTGGGCATGAGGAGTTCATGTGAACCGGGTAGAGGGAATGTGCAAGGAAGAGGAGGATAAACACTATCACTTTGCAGCATTTCTGCATATAACTGTGCATGGGCAATTTCTAGAATGTGAATAGATGGAGAAAGAAACTGTGCCAAGACTATTGCTCGCTTGTGTGGTTTCATAAATCAAAAGACGCCAGAGATGAGGCCGCCAGTTCTCACTGCTTTTAGCTACACACCTTCCTTTGTGTTGAACCTTTTATAAATAGTACCTCCATCAATATATTGAAGTCTTAACATCAAGTAATCATTTCCCAAGTAGCCACAAGGGAAAGATATGCCCAGGCTGGAAGTGGTATCCTAGTTGCAGACTCTAGATGTTGATATATTTATTTTTACTGGGTTTTTTCAACCTCGACAATTTCACAGATGGCATCCAAAGGCTGCATGCAATGGACAGACATACCTGCAGCTCAGATGAAAACAACCTCAGCAGCTGATCTTTTTAGCATTCAGTAAACCCCAACCAACTAGATGTTTAGAATTTGAGGAGTTATTTGGGTGCTAATTGAGAAGCCTCCCAGATGGCAGTATTTGCGTGTATTAGTGCAGGTAAAGTAATTGTTGACTTAAGTTTTTCCAGTAGTTAGGGGAAAATACCCCAAACAAATCAATGAGAAAGTTTAAAGTTATTTATGACAGAACAGCACATAGTAAAACTTGAGTAGTCTTCACCATTTACTGTCTGAGCTGAAGTTGCATATATTTTGTGCTTTTATTACTAAATGGAACATAATAACACTTGATCTTTAAGAGGAGCTTTGTTAACTAAAGCAATAAGCTGATTAGTTGTTATTTTTGTATCCTGATCCACATTTTAAATTTTTCCTCCCAAAGTTTTCTGAACACTCCATTAGTGCTATTTACACCTCATAATTTATATCTTCCTATTGAGGTAAGTAATTTATAAGTATAGGCTTCCAGTATTTGGTGATACTCAGATTTATGTGTCACTTGAGTGGAGTATTGATTCTTCTATCTCTTTATTTTTATAGTGTAGTTGTTTAGGACATAAAAATGGGTGCAACACCATTTTCTGTAATTAAATGCAAACTAAATAGGATTTCTTAGTGGGAAACTATGCTTGGATTTTAAGGAATAGGTTTATAGAAGTGCATCTTTTGCATATTGATTTGTCAGCAAGTTGAGTCAAGATAGATAAAAATCCAAGTCATTATTATTTTCCACAATATACTCATATATAAATTCATACTGATGCTTTTGAATTTTTGTATAATAATTTAAAATAGATGTAAATTTGTTAGGGTTGAATAGTTTTGATAATTTTGAAGATTTATATTGGAGATTTATGTTTATATTCCAGTATTCTAAAAATAGTGTCTTTTAGGTTGGTTCGTTTTTCTCAAAAAGGGAAAATATAGCTACATGCTTAAGCTAGGGCTTCTGCTATCTTTACGAAGAATATTAGTTGAGGAGACTAATTTTTGCATAATGAAAAATAAAAAGAAATTTAATAATGAGTGAAGTTAAGTAAGGAAAAAGTCATGTTGTCTTTTCTTTGCAAACAAAGTAGAAAGCATGGCTGTGCCTGCACATTTATCAAATCATTCATCTAAGTCTGGCACTTGCTGTAGAGCTGACACCTGCAGCATTGGGAAAGTAAGCAGTGAATGGGCTTATTTGGTATGAATTCAGAGAAATGCTATATGATAGCACAATGTATCAGACCAAATAGATAGGAATTAATGCAAAGGGTGGCCCTTTTTAAAATACCTTTGAATAAGCCAATCATATCTTCAAAGATGTTTCAAACCCAACACCTTCCTATTTTTTCCCAGGAATCCCACATTTCTTTTTGTTGCCTGTCATTTTGTTTAATTATTTTTTACTCTACCTGCCATGTATTGATTTAATTTACATGGAAAGCTAATGACAGTAAGTTTTTAAGTCAAACTCTTCAATTCTATCTCTTCAAGAAATGCCACTTCCTTAAGAAGGTTGTCCATCAAGGTGACTGTAGTGGACTCGGAGGAGGTGCCTCTCAAATGAAGGTCGTTGTTTGCAAGAGCAAACTATAGTTGGTAAGGGCCAAAGCTGTGATTCAAATGCTTTTTCACTCTTGTTTTGCTTCATGTTTAAAATAGTAAAACAAGATCTCTCTGATCCAGCTGGGAATCTTGACTGGTTATTCTGTATTAGTTTATCATATGGAATAGCTTTTCATGCTGGTTCTGCACAGGGACAGAGAATGAAATATTCAGCAGAGCTCTACAGTTCAGTGGAAAGGAGAGTGTTCCCCTAGAAACAGAATCAGAGAAAGAAATCACAGCCAGGAGTACTGAAAAACCTCAGTGTTCATGGAAATTTTACATATTAAGGAAAATTAGACTCTGGCAACGCAATATACCCACTGGGTTAAGGGGGTAAGTAATATAAAATAAAGGAATCATCAGTAGAACTGTGATTAAAGTAATGGAGCTAAATGGAACAGGATCCTGGAGAATGCACCTCCCTACATTGTTATGTTCTGCTTTGGGATGTTCAGCACCTTTTGTGGCATCTGACTGGGCAGGGAAAATTGGAGCTTGACATTCCTGGTGTTTTCAGCCCTCATTTAGAGAAAGGAGTAAGAGTTATTGCTGTCAAATCACCAGTCAGCCATCCCTGACAGATTTGTTTTCCTCCCCTTTTAGCTCTCCGTGTCACCAGCCGGTTCATCTCTGCACCCTGTCAGACAGGAGCACCAGAGTTGGACTCTTGGCCAGGCCACTTTCTTGCATTTGATCTCTTCCCTGATCATATCACCACAGGACAGCACATTGTCACCAAGCTCCACAGAAATATGCCAGACACCAAAAAAGAGACTGTTCAAATCTGCCTGAAACACTAGCCAGTGAGCTCAAAAATACACTGTAGAGGTGTCATCCTTCAGGAAAGAGTTTTGAATCGTTGACAGCGGCATTTCAGTTTGCTGGCTTATGCATATGTAAAGCAAGGGCCAGATTCATACAGACTGGCTGCAACCCAAATTCCATGCCCTGTGTTCCCTACTGGCCAAAACTAGTTATAGAGCAGGTGAGGTGACAGTTGTACTATGTGTTAAATGCACAATTAATATGGTAAGTTAATGCTTAAGGTAGATGATGCTATTCCTGCTCACTGGTCACAAGGAAAGGTCAAAATACTTTTGTATGTCTTTAAAGAATGTCTCCAAACTTTTGAACTTAAAAAATGAGAAGATACTATGGGTGCAGACAAAGCAATTACCAGCAGTTTGTAAGAACAATCGTAAGAGTAGGGACTGTCTGCCTTTTGCAAAGGTCACACTGCCGTGTACAAATCTAGATGAATTCAGCAGGAGCCTGTGAAAACAAACCTCAAGGATGGGGCGAGAGGCTTCCAGTACTTGCATATACGTATGCGAGTGCTCACAAAGAAGTGGTTTGGGCTCCGTGTCTGATGTGTGTGATACAGGAGTGCGTGCACAGGGGGGTTGCAGACTTTCTGCTTGTGCAGTGATTTTGAGTCCGAGATTGGTTCTCTGGAGGATCCTCTCCAGTGTCCTTTGCTTCATGAGCTGTATTAACACTAACTCTACTCAGTGCTTCTCAGCTGTCCTCCAAGAACAGACTGAGAAGGTTTGCTGAAAGGAAAAATCCATAGTGTAGTCAAAGAAAGATATGAAAGAAAGAATGTGTCATATCAAAGATGAAATGAATACTGCTTATGACCAATCCATCTTAACTTGAGCTTTTATTAGATTTTGTTTAAATCATTTTTATTGATCCATAAATTATTATCACTATCCTTTATATAACTGATCAGCTTTATAAAGTTTTAATGTTTAAGGTGGCTTATGTATGATCAAAGTTTGGAGCAGTATGAGAAGTCTCAGGGTGTATAATTCTTTGTTTGATTTTCCGTAGTATTACAATTTAATTCTTCTGGATGCCTGTGTCACTCTTCACAATATTTTCAAGTAGAGCTTGACCCAATATGTTTTTATGACATACAAGAAAGCTAACAGAATTTTAAAAACTAAGAAAGAAAGCCTTTAACAGTATATTATTAAGGTAGTACTTTAGTTGTGATGACCTTGATTTTCGAAGCGAGATACTTGCGGATGTACCTTTCTGTTCTTTTAAGTGATTCCTTTTTTTTTCATATCAATGCTTTAATTTGGAATTCTTTTCCAAGGCTCGCTCTTGCTGTGCATTATTCTTGTTCCACCTAAACAGCCTTACCTTGAGACAGTTATTGGCAGCAGTACAAATTATCTGGCTCCTGTAATGATGCATTAGAAGAAGAGTATGAGAAACCAGTGCAAATTAGCAATAAAAAACCGCTAAAGATATAGATCACTGGCAACAATTTAGGAATAATATCTCTGCCTGAAGCAAATTCTGGTGATTCACTGGTAATTTGCTAGAAGCCTTTTAACTTGGTTCTCATTTGTAAAGTTAATAGTAGGTTATTTTGCATTGTGATTGAAAGACCTGAAATCTTAGTTATTATTTAAGACTATTGATTTCTCCAAGTGGAAATTTAGCCATATATTAAAGATCTTCTTGTCATAAATGATAAAGGCAATAATAAGAATATTGTTTTCACATATGTTAAAATGCTACTCTGGTGAAGACACTACCTTTGCTTGGGCATGAAGTTCACCTGCTGGTTGGCACATAAAGTAACTTCTCAGTTTAGGCAGCTCCTTCTATGACAAAGGTAGGAGCCAGCAAGCTTTGCAGCAAAGAATAAGGGATCCTGTTGTGATTCAAAGGGCTTATGGGATTTCTGCAGTCAGGGCTAACAAAGGAAGCAGTTGCCTACAATGGCTGTTTGGGACAAAAACCTGTGCTCCAGGCTGGGGATTCTGTGCTGCTGTTGATGAGGTCCTGGAGGGTAAGAGAAGTTTTTCTCTGTACAGCCACTGCCGCTCTTGCCCTTTGCTGGGCACTACAGAACCCAAAACTCTAGGGCTTTGTGGCTAATTATCGCAGGATGGGGTTGTATCCTTCATTCCCATACCTGGGCTGGAGAAATGCAATCCCAGGCCCAGGATTTAGCTTATACTGATCAAGGGCCTCGAGTTCACTCTGTGCTGATCATGCACTGTATCTTTGTGGAGGATACTGAGGGCTGCTGGCATTAGTATAACAAAGCATTCCTTGGTGCTGGGAGAACTGGCAGTCTGAGGCTTTTCCCCAGCTCTGATGGGCACAATGCAATTTAAAATTAAAATACTGTACTGCACTTGAGGGGCACATGTCCTTTTGGATCCTCACACAGCTCTGCAAGCTTTATTAGAAAGACCATGGGATATAGATTTTAACATAAATATTTTACAACAAGTCAAACAAATATAACAGGCAGGGATAATTTTTACATAAATGTATGTTAAATCTTTGGTATTAATGTAATGAGATTGTGTTGAATGCAATGTAGCAGGGATATCTGTTTCATTTTAGACAGGAATTTTTGACTATGTAGTGATTTCTTTTTTCCCCTCACTTCCACAAAGACATGTCCTGGGTGTGGTTTCTGATGCTTTATTGCCATGTTGGTGTATGAAGCTGGAAACACCCCTAGGTGAGATGCCATTATGAGGATGGCCAAGACTAAACCTTATTGCACAGGAGAAGTTGCAGGGGACAGAGGCTTCCTTAAGCAAAAGCAGAGGGATGCTGGATCACGCCAGAGAAACTCTGTAACTGGCTAGGTCCTGAGTTTGCTTCTTTCTAGAAGCAAATAAATACAGAAATAAAATATATAAACTCTTGGAGGAAAAATGCAGAGTTCAGTTTTTAGAGGTCAGCTTTACTATGCCGGCGGCTTTGTTTAATTCTACCCATTACTCACAGCATAAAAGCAGTTGTAGTTGATTGCAGTGTATTAGCATAATAAAGTTTATTTGTGGCACAAAAAAAGGCTCATAATACTTAACATTTAAAAAATTTATCTCCATGACATTTATCCTTTTCATTTGATTTCTCTTTTCTAGAGTTGTAGGCATGCAGTTCCCTTTAGAGGTCATTGAATAGGGTGTGTGTGTTTTTCTTAAATGGCATTAAAGGCACACCGGGAATTTAGTCAACTTCCTACTGAAATTCACGCTGAATTCTTTTTCCACAGGAAGTCATTGAGCTCAGTTCTGTGTGCGCAGTGTAATTCACCTAGAAATACCTCACTGAAGGAAACATTTGTGTCATAGAAAAGACACCTTTTCGTAAGGAGGCATTTTTGATGAAATAGCATTTGAGGTTCCATTCCTGGTTAAACACTGCTGTAGACTCAGGTTAATATTCAGCAGAATTTTGCCTGCTCTTACACAATGATAACTGACAGTGGAATTTCTCGCACTGGCCTCCACTCAGGTTGATGGAAAGATGCCAACTGCTATGAGTTACACTTGTGTATCTTTAATCCTGATTTCCTTATTTTGATTCTTGCTGGTAGAGGATTTACAGAGGTGTTGTTAATACTTCAGAGGAAATCCTGGCTTCAGCAAGGCCAAAGCTTTACTCCTAAATGCAAGATGACATACAAGGAGAATGTTTGCTTGCCTTTATTTTAATTGTTTTGGCTTTAATAACTGTGTTTTTTATACTGCTTTAATCTCAGTCCATCCCTGTCAACATTATGGATGTGAAAAGTCCATGCAACAGAACATATCAGTATTCAGACTTTATCTATATTCAGATCAGAAAAATATTTTTCAGTGTTCATAGATCCTGAGAAACCATCATATTTGCTTTGAGAAATAAAGTGCTATGTAAGTGCTAAAGCACAATATGTATATTGCTATTAATATTAGGAATGTCAAATTGAATCAGTGTCTTGAAGGATGCTGCATACACTCTTGACACTTCAGTTCAGCCTGTGGTCTGTATGGCACAGGCTTGTGATAGATGTTTTGCTGAATGAGGAAAAACATGAGTTGTTTGATTGTGATTGATACAAATCTTTTAGAAAATAATCGTGTGTCTTAAGTCTGCTTAAATGAGCATCTATTCTCTTTATCATGGAAAATATAATTAGGAAACTCATTTAATATGCAGCTAAAAATGTAGTAATTTTTCCATCACTGATTTTCAGATTGAAAAAAAGATTATGTGGGTTAATTTTTCATGCTTCTGTCTTATGCATGGCATGTTTTTACAGGCAAATTTCTTGTCATAATTTGATTTCAAATATGGGCTTTGTGCAGCCTATTATTTAAACACTTCCAGGAATACATAAGCTCGCTATTTTTTTTTTGCTGTTTTCTGAAATAGGAAACTTAGTTCATATGTAGTTCATGTGCAGATTTTGGAGGCAGTGCTGTTTAGTGTCTGTGGTTTCTTTTAAGCAAATGTTC
This sequence comes from Cephalopterus ornatus, assembly GCA_013396775.1. Classification (NCBI taxonomy): domain Eukaryota; kingdom Metazoa; phylum Chordata; class Aves; order Passeriformes; family Cotingidae; genus Cephalopterus; species Cephalopterus ornatus. Next base: position 95,134 of record VZRE01011967.1, read on the forward strand.
TGTTTCCAGATTATGTTTCTAAAACACAAAGTGAAAGTGGCATTTTTCCCCTAGATATCCAAGTTTTAGGAAAATTTACCAAACCTAGGAAAAAACTAAAATCTCTGAAATCAATTTATAATAGCTTACCTTTGTTTGTTGTAATGTTTTTCCCAGTGAAAGTGGCTTCGTAAGCATTACAGATGGTATCAGAAAAAAAAAATTTTCCAAGGACCTGGTCTGAGACTCAGGAGACCTGGATTTTAATTCTGTTCATCGTGTGTTTGCCACAGGCAAGTTACTTTGCCTCCAGCTATGCCACCTGAGACCTCTGGGTCTGACTGTGATACAGGTAACACAGTAATAACTTCTGTATTGATTTAATAGCAGTAATGAAATCAGGCTGAACCATCAGTTCCCACATCCATTGTGCACATTATTGGTCCTGTGATGATGTTGTGTTTGCATATCTAAACTTCACTGCTAATGTCAATTAAAAGCATTGTACTTCTCAGTAGAAGATCCACCACTCCTTACACTTCTTTTATGGGGTTTTATTGAGTGGTTGTGGGGTTTTTTGCACTTGAATTTTTGTGGCAGACCATAGGCTCCCAGAGTTGCTGCTGGCCCCATTCCATCAACCTGAAAACTTTAATCACACCTTTGGAGGGTCTGTGCTCCTAAACAGATGATTTCAGCAAATGTCAGAGAAATAAATCTTCCTGAAATGAAAAGACATTATTCATTTTGTGTTTCCTCAAGTGGACTTGTTTGTGAAAGGTAATGCAAAGAAACTGGAACTGGGGACTGAAATTCTTTGGGTTTTAGGCTAGGGGAAATGTAGCAGCTGTTCAGACTCTTAGGCAGCTCCTCCTCCAACACTACCCTGCAGCACCTCACAGGGCAGGGACGGATGTCCAGCTACTCCTCCTGCCTGAGCCTTGGCCTGTGCTTAGCAAGGACACAAATTAGTACCAGGAGAGTTGGAACTTTCATAACAGGCACTGTAATGGGACTGATATAAAGCCTGAAGAGCCTGTGGCAACAACTTCTATTTGTTACCTTCTGACTTAAATTCAGACTGGCATCTGGTGTGAGGCTCTGTGCTCCAGTCAAACACCAGATGGTGTTGAGTGTTGCTTATACGTTACCCTATAGGTCACATGTGTGTAGCTGGGTGAAAAGATGTGCAGATAAAATGTTGCTGTGTAATCTCTTGCCTGTCTGCTGCCTTCAGTGGGGCAGGCTCAGATAGCCCTTCTACTTTCTGTGTTATCTGAATTAAAATGAAACCTTCCCCTTTCTCTGTGGCTCTGTTGATGAGCCTGCTCACTGCATTTATTGTGAATGGTCCTTATTTTCATCATTAAAAGATTAGCAAAATCTCATCAATAATTTTTAGACATTTTTACATAATTTGTCTCAAAAAATAGGTGTTTTTCAGTCAGTGTTGATCCCTGAAGGAGAATGAGTTAAAAACACTGCATTTTGATTTTTACAATGCTCAGGGATTTCTAATCCTTTTCATCTTGGCCCTTGTGTTTCACCTTTGATCTGTACCCTCTGGTGGAGGAAGCACCTACTGAAACTCACCTAACTTCCCTTCTTGCTAGAAAAGCCCTAACACTTCACTGAAGATCAATGCAACTTTTTGGATACCTGTATCTGCTCAGTGCAGATCCAGTTTTCTCAGAATACGAGAGTCAGGAGGACTGTCAAAGGGAAGCAGTCCTCGCTTGATGGGAAAGTGTTGGGTCTCCCAGCAAAAATACAAGTCTCTGATTCTGTAATGACTTATGCATGTGATTAAACTTAAGCATATGAAATATCCTGCTGTTCTCTCCTAAGAGTAACCCTTTGCATAATTAAAACTTAGAACAACATCATTTTTTTCTTGGAGAGGACGATTTAAAAGTTGTGTCACTGTGATTAAAATTACTAATTTTGTCTCGTAAGTGTAACTGGTGATAGAGATGAAAAAAAAATTGTTAGAAAATTATTATTGTTCTCATTTTTCACATTAAAGGTTTCCAGGCTCTCAGAATGTAGCCACACACAATTATTATTCACATAACTGCAGGGTGGAAATGAGCAGCAGAGGATAAAGTGGCAGGGAGAGAGAGAGAAGAACTTGATGGTGTTTCCAACACTGATCAAGTAAAGTTCTACCTCCTTCTTCTGGAGCAGGTTCTCGGCTTTCCTGGCCATATTCCTCACTACTTTTGCCACCAGTAACCTCTTTCTATTGGTTGTACTAAAAGTCAAGCAGCTCTTTGTATGGCTGAGCACCAGTCAAGAAATCAGATTTGGTACATGTAGGATCAAGAACTAGAGGCTCCTTTTAAGAACAAAAAACTAAGCTGATTATTGTTTATGAAAACCAAACTCGTCAAATAGGTTAACATTAGTAGTGATGTGAACTGTGATCAGGTTACAGTGCTCTCTCCAGCAGGATGGTGACATTTTCATTTTGCCCCTTCGAAATATTGCTATGAATGTAGCTGCTGAAATGCATCTCTATATTTATAATTTGCTGTCTTTTGTTTTACTAGAGTAGACACCTTTTAAACAGTTGCCTATCTTATATAGAGAAGCTTTTGTTCTGGTATTGATGATGATTCATCAATTTTAAGAGAATCCTTAAAGGTAGTGTTCCTTTTCACAAGATTTGAGGGATGTTTCTTTTCTGGTAGCTAATTTTCAGTGCCTGCCTCCCAGTTTGCACAAATAATTGACAGCTCATTAACAACTCAGTAGGAGCTTTGAAAACCAACTGAGAAAAACAACTTGAGTACAACAAGGGGAATAAAGTATCTTCTTCTCAGTTGTGCTGATAGTCTCCAAACATGTTTAAAATAAGGTTGGAAAACAACTTAAGTATAAATCATACAGGAAGAAAAGATTATGCTTGTATAGACAGCTCCTGTAAGCTTTCACCAGGCTGTGTGGGGCAGCTCATTTGAAGTGTGTGGATGCTTGGGGATTGATGGATGCCTGTGCCGGGAGAGGTTCTGTGGTCTTCTGTGCTGACGCTACTGAGGCTTTAAACATTTGCTATGCCTTTTCTTGGATTTTACACCAAATTTTGCCAACCTAGTTAACACTATTGGTTTTATCTGCATATTTGAGGGGAAGGACAAAATTATTTTTTTTTGTTCTTAAGTGCTGGGCTTGGGGAAGTCTTTTTGTAAATATGGAAAAGTAGTGTCCCATTATGATGACAAAACCAGTATCAGTAGATCCTGTGGCCAGTTCTGCTTCCAAATCCACTGCCTTCTCTTCTTAAATAAAAGTTCTTCTGTGTAAGAAAAGAATTCTATCCTTAATTTCTCTGGAAAATGGCCCAGATCTGCCTCCCAAACTCTGCAATGTCTGACTGTGCAGCAGCACACGCTGCAGCTTGGTACCCAGGACAAACAGTGGTGTTCTGCCAGCAATAATTAATACCAGTCCTGCATGAGGAGAAAGGGAATTGCATCCAGCTTTTGCCTTAGTCTTTTTATCTTATATGTGCAGTTCTGTTTGGTGACGTTACATGCATATTGGAGGTTTGACTGGTCACTAGAAGAACGGGAGACCATTTTGTCCAGAAAGAAAAGGAACTGGAGTAGCTTTCTGAAAACCAATTACGATATTCGTCTAAGGAACCAAATGGATATTTCGTATCTGGCCTCATGCCAAAATTCCCCCAATTGTTTGTCTGAGATGATGAATAGAGGGATAACATTCAAGAACAGAATGCTTTTTAGTATGGTTAAGAGCCTAATTACTGATAGTTCTGAGGAGATGCAACTCCAGTCACAGTGTTATTTCAAGAGTACAGCACGCCTACAAAATTCTGGGTCTGGGACATTTAGTTCAGATCACCAGAGTATGCTGATGAGGCAAATATGTGAACAGAAAATTGGAACTGGGGAAAGGAAAGGTAGTCTTTTTATTTCTTTTTTCTTTTCTTTTTTTTTCCTGAAAGTGTTCTAGCAATTAAATACTGTTCTTAAAATAATTTATTTCCTTGGGAATCAAATTAAGATTGTAGCAGCATGTGGTTTTAGCCATGGTAAATGGATAAAACTGTATTTAGTGATTTTATCAATATTTTATGACCTTGTTCTTTTATGTGTAATTGGTGATCCACCAGGCACTAAGTAAAGCCATTCCCATAAGTAAATATTTTGATAAATCCAAAAGGCTATGCAGAATAAAAAATACTACTTGGAAATATAACTATTGACAGTATCTCTCCTTTTGGAGTATTAATATTGCTTGGTTTTATGTGGTATTTGTAATAATAAAAATAAATTTGGAAGAAATTGAAGTAAGCAGGAAAAGGCTACTTTACATGTAGAAGTGTTTTTTTGAGAGGAAGGCGAAGGCAAAAAAAAAAAAGGCAGAAAAAAGCTTGGTTTAGAGTATAGCAGTGTGATTCAGGAAGTAATTAAAACACCGTAATGCTGGTGCACAAATATAACATAAATTGGGTAGTGTTCCCAGCATAAATATTTCTCTATTGCAACTGGTAGTTGCATATACAGGATTTAGTCTTCAAATGAGGCATGTACATACATCCTCTGAAATTGCCAACATTGTTTGTGTACCAACCGCTGTTTATGTACACCATGTGTACCACTGTTTATGTATGTGAGATGACACACATAGCTAGGTTTGTATACACAGTGTTCAGGGCTGGCATAGGACGTGTCCAGCTGACTGACAGCTGTTTAGATCCAAACCACACCAAGAGTCAAATGCGTGTCACACTGAGCTCAGAGAAGACGGTAACTGCTGTCCCCTTCTTTTCCAGCAGTAGAGATGCACTCTTAAGGCCAGGATTTCAGATGAACATTGTAGTGGAGACTTCCAGTGTTGCCTCTCTCTATTTTGGTGACTGGGTAAACAAAGAATTGGCTGCTGCCAAAGCTGTCAGTAAAATAAATTTGGATTTCTCATTTGCTGTTATTTTCTAAGTAAAAATCAAACAGATTCCCACAGAGTTCTATTTTTTACAGTCTGGGCCTGCTTGGTTACTTTTACTTTGTATTCTATGCTCTTGTCTCTACTGTTCACTGGGCAAGTAGCAGTTTCTTTCTTATTTTTGGTTTTCAGTCTTGCATTATTCACAAACTTCTGTTTTGAATCCCAGAAGACTGAAAAACTTCATCATGCATTCAAATCCACACATATATTATAGGAACATCCACTGGTGATGAGCGTCATTGGCAGCTTTCACAAGCTAACATTAATTATGCACATAACGAAAAAGCACCATGACTGGGAATCATCATTTCTAATAAAAACACTGACTTCTAGTCATGGATCATTTTATCGCTCCTTGGGGCTATAAATCACTCATGTCACTAAGATATATGCTTTTCCTCTTTTTACTTTATTCTTTGTAGAAAACTGCTGCTGGTGTGGTGAAGGGGAGAGGAGGAAAGTGTCTCGCTTTGTCTTTTCAAATAAATGTCTTGGTCGTCTACAGTGAGGTGCTGGGGCAGATGAGGTGTCTGCGGGCGAGCACAGAAGAGCAAATACTGAGTCTGAGTGCGAGGAACAAGGCGACGTCGAGGGTCAACTCTGTGCAGTTGCTGCGCTCTTCCATCTCATGGTAATCTTCACTTAAGGGACAGTTATCTTCAGCGTTTCAGGCTGTGTCATATTCCTTCCTTTCTCCCCTTAGGAATGCAGGACAGAAAAAGGTGTAGAATGTTTTCCAAAGCAAGGGGTTCTTTTGGTATTTCTGAAAGGTGCCCAGGTACAGGACTAATCATCTGGTGACTGAGTCAGCAAAACCCTTTCCCTTGGTTCTTGTGATCCTGAGCTTTGTAATGTACTTTATTTCATAAGGTGACCTCAATTAATCATGTGTGCAGTGAGACAACAGTGTTCAGAGGGAGAAACAGAAATTCTGAATTCCCTCCAGAACATCAGTCAGATTCTTTATATTTCTTACCTAATATTTGTTTCCTTACTTTCCTATGAATTTTTAGATTGGGCATATGGACAAGTTGTTAAAGCATTTCTCAACTTGTCAAAAAAGGGGAATACTAAGAATCCTGTTTATTTTTTATTCACAAAGTCTTTGGTAAAATGCTTCAGGAATGCTGTTGCACGCAAATTAAAATCAAAAGCAATACTGGGGCCATTGATGTGCAAAATGCTTTAGGTGCTGGTCACAGACCCTAATTAATTGTACAAAATAAATATATTAAAATTGTTTGGCAGATGAAGAAATGTGACCTAGAACACCAGGTAACGTGTCTTGGATTCTGCCTGGTCTACTTGGTGCTGCCTGAATCTCCTTTTATTTTTATCTGGTTGGGTCAAAGAATTTCATTTCAACCAAAATTATATTTATTTCAACCTTGGACAAAAAGATGCCACCTTATTTCAGGTTTTCTTTTTTTCTGCCTCTCACTGATGGTAAGGTTGTTTCTGTCTACTCTTGTGTTTGCCATCTCTTGTAGTCTGGTTGGCATTTGGATCAGCCAACACTTTGGAATTATAGATGTACATGAACAGAGGAAGCCAGGTGAAGAGAGCGTGTCAAGATTACGTCTGCTGCTTGAAAGCTGTTGTCAATATTAAAGTGCATTTGAGAGCAGTGAGATTTCCTGTGGAAGCAGCTGCTATTTTGTAAAGAATTTCTGAAATACTGAAGAAATGTCAACTTTTCTTGCAAGGTATTTTTAAAATAACTTTCTCAATTCTTCTGGAGTTGCCACAACAAAATGGCAAGGTATATAGATCCAGTGCTAGGAGTGGCAGATGACAGTGAACCCAGATACATAGATTTGCCTGGTTATATCTGAAAACAATGTGGCCACAGTTTTGTAGTGCAGCATCTCCAATGCAGAGATTTCAGGATTATATATAGAATTTTTATACTCCGTTCAAAAAGTAAGTTATTTGAGAATTGCTGGTCAGATTCTTAAATAACTTCTTGTTAATGTAGGGACAGTTTATAAATTTTTTTTAGGCTCCTTGCTTTCCTTTTGTGCTTCCCTTTTCTCAATGCTTGGTGCCTGTTTAGGGTATATCACTGTGGAATAAAAGAAGTTTCTGATGAAACATGGAGTTTCTAAAACAACAATTTTGCTGTCAATGGCAAACACAGATTTTAGTCACGAGCATGAAAAGGTAGAGTAAAAGTTTTCGAAGTTTATTTTCTAAGAATCAGAGGTAACTTCCTCTTTTATGGCTGGAAGTTTCCATTTACCATCTGAAACTTTTTCCTAAAACAGTTTTACAAGTCTTCTTATGCAATATGTGTTGATATGATGTATGGTTGGAGAAGCTATCTATTTTAACTTGGCATTCCCTAAGTGTGAAGACACCAAATCAGGTCCACAGTTTTGTTTTAGCTCCCAGAAAGATTAACACACTTATATTAATATGACTATGCCTTGCATTACAGCACTTTTCAAGCTGTGAACACACATTAATTGATTTTGACTGAAGCAATTGAAAAAGTGGTGCAATGAACAGCTCATTCCACAAATATATTTCTTATTACAAGCAGAGCTGAGGGTTTATGAGAATATTGCCTGTTTAAACATCAGGCCTTTGAAACAAATTGAATCAGTTTTAATTATTAAAAAAATGAAATGTAAAAACTTTCTGAGTTTATAAGCCTTAGGGTGGCTTAATTAAAACTGAAGAGAAATTAAAATTATCAGAATTTAGAGGAACAGGAAAAAAAATGATAGGTAGGAAATTTCAGGCTATAATAAGAAATAGCTTTAAGTCACTTGGTAATTATAGAGTAAAACTTCTCTCATATGATGGCTCAAATTATTAACTGACCCAAATCTCTCTAAAGCATCTAGGCCTTAGCCTAAAATACCATATTTATGTATAGATAGTTCTACAGTAAAGTAACTTTACATCATCTAGTTACCATGTTAATAAAAATAAACTACTGATAATTTATCATAAACTCTCATCACTGTATCCTTAAAATTGTAGATTAAACTGCTTTTAGCTTATAAATGAATCCATAATTTAAACTCAGACTGTTTTCAGTATCACTAATGCAAATTTTGTTTCTACCAGTCTGTAATACTCCTGACAACGTGACACACTCTTCTGAAAGAGTTGTTCATTGCAGTCCATTTGCTCTGGAAGCTCAGTCGGCACTGAGACTCAAAGGCTTTCTATTGATATTGGGTGTTATGTCAATAAGCACTTCCTGTGCTAGATACCTCACGTTATCAGGCAAAGCTTAACGCATCTTCTTAAAGCAGGAGTCCACAGTGCTGTTTGTTTGCTGGGTTTGCAAACGTCTGTGTAAAGGCTATTGTGTAGCACAGTGGCAGGTGTCAGGAGTGACGTGGTGAGAAAGGGGACCAAACACTCTGGGGGGACAGATGCTTGTGCTGATGAAGTTCTCTGAGGAAATAACGGCTCTCTTGTGCTGCTGAGGCATCTGCCTTCCTGGAATCCATGGCGTGTCATGGTCTGCTTGGGCATTTAGCTGGTCTTGGATGAGAGAGTTTAAGCTGTCAATAAATATTCTTTTATCTACCACGAGGTCCATCCTAAACTTCTTCAATATCCACCGAGACTCGAATATTATGATCCATTCTTTTGTCACGTCTTTTACACTGTTCTTATTTATTTATTATTATTATTTATTATGCTAATATTTAGGGGCTAGAAAAGACTTTATTTTAGTTACTAAGTGTAATGGTTTGGATTTGACTTTTCTGCTGAATGCTCAAATCTTATAGTTTGCAGCTTTTCTTCTCCCCACCCCCTCTATGAACACAAGGGAAAGGGAGAAGGGAAAAGCTACTGAAATGCCAAAATGAGCAGACTAAAGCTGTATAAAAATATACACATGTATTTACACTTATATACAATTAGAATATTATGTACACAGAAGAAGGGACTCCGAACACCTCCCCCTGCTCCGAAGGGAAAAGGGAGAGGGAAGAAAAAAAAACCAAAACAGATATACACAATAAAAATCCAGGAGTAACCAATAAAAAATAACAAGAGAAAATTTTACTACTCTCCTCGAGATAGCAGAATTGTACCAAGTGACCGCTGGCACTCTCCGCTTCCCAAGGTCCACAAGGCCTCACTGGGCCTCACTCCTCCACAGGAGCAGAGCCGATAGCAGAGAACCTGCTCCCGGGTCCACCGGCAAGGAAAGAGAGCAAGAGGCTTCTCCCCCTTCTTATTTATACCCTGGTTTATGTAAAAAATCATATGGAATACTGGGAAGATGACCACTTCCTCGGTTACAACCTGGTTACCAAGGAGGGTCTAAAATCAAAACCACTACACTACGTTTCATTAGCATCAGGTAGGAAGAAAAGAAACTGTATTTGTGTTCAAGATTTCATCTTGATTTTTATGATTAGAAACCAAGTTCAGTATAGCTGTGTGTACTCAATGGAAAGCCAAGCAGTAGCAAATCCAGGTGCATCAGATCATGGCATCAAGCTTCTATTCAAAGTTCATAATCTCAAAGCTTGGAAAACATGGTGTCAGATGACAGACTGCAGTTCATTGTTGGATCTGCTTGTTTGAGTTAACACTGTAGTAATAAGTCATTTCTGTAATAAAGCCATGGCCAATAGATAATAATTCTGTCTTCTGCAGCTGACAGTTCGGTGTACAATAGCAGCTTAATATTGCATGAAGAATTTTTTCTAATGTAATTTTAGCAATCAGAACTCTCAGAGAACTTAGGGTAGATGTAAACACATACTCTTCTCTTTTTATTTAGCTCTCTACCCCTCTGAAGGAATGGTCAGTTGATTTCTGACCTTTCAGAGTAGGAAGGATTTATCTGAAATGTCTATATAATGTGATATTATTACTTTTCCTACTTATTTTTACAAAATAAAAGGAGCAGTGTAGAGAGAGCCATTGCTGAAAACTCCACAGGAGATTGCTCTGTCTTTTCAAACTACTCTGTGTTAATTAGATATGATAAAAGATGGTGTGTTGCATATCTTTATCCTAAATTTACAATTATGTTGCATGACAGATGAATGAACACTGCTGTCTCTGATTTTACACTAAAATATGAGAAGCATTCAACTTGAAGAAGTTATTCAGGGATAAAGTTGGCATAGAAAGAAAAATGAGATTTTTTTCCTGTGTTTCAGTCGTATTTTCTGAGATTTCCTTGTGTGACAAAATTGCAGAGGTACCCCGCAAAATTTCTCGGCGTGGTATTTGTGGTATGTCAGAGATAGGTGGCTGCAGGTAACACCACGTGGCTTTAGAGTCAGGCAAGCCTAGATGGGGAAGATGGGCAAGAAACTGCAAGGGAGCCTGGCCATTGGTAAAAGGATGGTGAACAGCTCTGTGCCATATACAGAACCCTGGTGTGGTACCTGTACATGAGGCTAAGACCTCAAAAGCTTCCTGAAAAAGAATTTCATTTATTCACAGCAAAAAAAGATGGCAATAGTATTTTTATCTGCTCTCGGTAATAGCTCCTCTCTAAGCTGAGGGGAAAAGGCAGTTCAGATGCCATTACCATTTTGTTGAGCCTTCATTAGGGTGCAGTTCATGATCTGGGTTTTCTTGCCTGTCATATGTATTCCCTGGTAACCCACTGGTTCTTAATTACCCCAAGGTTTTTCAGGCCTATCTTCTTTAGACAAGTGCACAGCTGTGTATTTTCTGGGGGATTACTATTTGAGCCTTAGTCTGAGCATTATTTAGATTATAAAGTATAAATTTAGAGGTGTCAGGCTCATGTATTTTTCATAAGGGATGTGCAGTGGTTAGGAGGGAGCTGGAGTTTCAGAGGAATTAATCTGCTGCACAATAGTAGGGCTGATTGTGTGAAACATCCCTGTACCTTCAGTTCAGATTCAGGCACACTATAGTACCCTGCTTACTGCTTTGAAAGCTCAGCATTCACACTTCACATATGAAATATTCATATATTGTGAGGACCTTTTGAAAAAAAAAAGAAAAAGAATTTAAAATACAAACGTGTTTGTGTGAATAAACTTGCCTGTCTGTATCTGGATTAGCAAATATTTCAGTTCTGATATCAGCTATTCAAAAAGGCCTCACAGCTCACATGATGTGCTTGCTGTTGTTACTGCTAAAAAGCAGTTCAATCAAAATACACATGTGGCCAAAATTGAAAGAACATTTGTCCTGTTGATTAATTTACATAAAGCTATAATCAACACGTTCAGCAAAATGCTTGAAATGGAGGCTCTCTCTTGGCTCTGAGAAACCTGTCTGTTCTGTGCAGTTCTAGCAATGAAAATGTTGACTAATATATTAAAATTTTTAATTTTAGAAGAAAAAAATAATATTGCAGAAGCGTGGTAAAATTACTGATTTTTTTCCCTTTGTAACAAAATCTTTTTCCTGGCCAAAAATTAATTGCATTTTTAAAGAAAAGGCTCCAAATACTGTTATTTTCAGAGATGTGAATTGAGCACTAAATTTATGTTTAACTAAAAAAGAATGTGAATTCTTTGTTAAAACTAACGAAGAATGTTAATACAGTGGCAGAAAAAAACAAACTAAAAACATACTTGTTAATGCCAAGAGAGAAGATACTCTCCTTAGTTAAGCAGATCATACAGTTTTAACTTGCCCCAATATTTGTAAGTACCATACCCTCACACTGACCTGTCACACGGGTACCAGAGTGGCCAAGTCCTACAGATGAGAGTGATATATGCCATCTAACAGGCAAGGAAAGACCTTTAATGCTAGTCCACCATCACAGCCCAGGGACTTTCAGCTGTACCATTGCTGGAGCTTGATGGGGACCAGTTCTTGAGCATTGCGGGAGAGAGGTGAGCCCTGTTTAGGTGGTGATGTGGAGGACTTAGAGGAGGAGTGGGTGGTCCTGGCCATCAGCACTGACCTGGCCATGTTGCCAGCCTCTGGTACAGCACTACACCGGGCCACTCTGCATGGCAGTGTTGTACCAGGGGGCATCTCTAGTCAAGAGAGATCTGCTTTTTTTGCTATTTCTGACTGAGAAAATGCTCAGGTTTTGTTGCCTCAGATGTGCCCTGGCATGTCAAGTGGCGCTTCAGTGACCAAACTCATGGAGATCCCCTGCTAGCTGTGTAAATAACAATAGAAGTATTATTTAAATAGTTCATTTCTTATCTTGCTAAATTTGTCAAATTTTTATCTCTACCTCTTTGGTCTTTATCTCATCCTCTGTATGAATGGGATAAAATGGTCTGATAGTCTGATAAGTCCTCAAATCATCTTTTCATTTGGTAGTAGAGAGAAAAAATATCTCAAAAAGCTCCTGTTTCTCTTACAGATATTAATTTGTGTTTTGCACAAGCCTTTGAATGTTCCAGGTTGCTTAATCATGTAAATGCAAGACTCAGCTGCTGAGCTTTTGTTCTCTGCTCATAGCTAGTGCCTTGCTCATTTAATTGCTGTGAACATCTTCAGTTTGATAAGATATGTAATGAGGCACCTGGCTATCTGTGCATCTGTGTACACAGAAGCCTCAAGAAGGGAACAGACAACACTACAACTTAATAGAAGATTTATAATTAGCCTGGTTGTATACGTGTCTGTGGATATTTTCAATTAATTTTTTTTAGTACCACATAAATTGTCCTTTTCATCTAAATTTGAAATACATTTCTCTCTTACGCAGGATATGTTAAATACTAGTGCATTGTTTAAACTGAGGTGTATGAAAATGTCATGATAACAAATACCAATTTTTAGTTGGCAAAATTTCTATTGTCACACTTTCTTGAATGTAAGGCACCTCTTCCTTGTATCTCTCAAAAGTGCAGTCTTCCCATGTCTTGCAGTTACTATTTTCCAAAAGCTTCATTACTGGTGGGGGTTTTTTTTAATATTTTTTTCTGCCTAAAGTGGCCAAATACAGCAAAGTGTCCAATGAAATAATATCAGCACACATTTTATAAAAGATTCTTTGTAAAAATGTAATGTTTTAAAGATACTTTGTGTAAAAGAGTCTGAGTATTTCTATCTTTGAATTCTTCTAGCTCTAGAATGGCAGATGGAAAGAGAAATGTAGTGAGAAGATTTAAATTCCTTTCCCCTTTAGGCTTGACAAGTCATGTCAGAGATGTACCATATGTAGTCTTAAGCTAACAATTTTAATTTGTTCCACGGGAATTAAGTGGCAACCTAGCTTGGAGAGTACTAGCTTTCTTGGCTGTTACCTTGTGAAGTGATGACAATGAATACCCTTCCTTCCTCCCTTCCTCCTCAGATTGTAAATTCCTGATGAAGGCTGTTACTATACACTAAGGCGTAAATGGACTGAACATCATTTCAGCATCTGTGGACTGCCAAACTGCAAATAATAGTAATGATTTTACCTTAATAAAGTTTTTTATCTGGGGTGGGTGGTTCTGCTTAGCATGCATTATTGCACCTTCATTCTTCATAAATGAACATAAGCAGACTTTGTTTAGTCTTCAGCCAAAAAGAAATTAAATAATTGTTAGACATTCTTTTCCTGTTTTCATTTATTGCAGGTTTAAAAATTGTCTTTCTCAAAGCCAATTTCAAAATAGTCCTCACTTTTATTGCTATCTCTTTTTGCCACCTACAGTCTGTCAATTTTATGTTCCAGAAATAATTTATTTCTTTTATCTTTTCTTTTTTAATGTTGTGTCCTTCTGAAGAATTAAAATATCTTGCATAATTAAGAGCTATATGCAATATGAAGTAGAATTGATTAGCTAACAACAAAACTCTGTTTCTTTTGGGTTGGGTTACTGCAGCTGCTGTAATTGTTAAAGGCAAAATTATAAAGAAAGGGAAGAAAAGAGAACACCACAATCAATCTTATAGCTACCAGTATAGTAAGAGGGTTTAATTGCCTTGATTGGCTGTATCACTAATGAGTACAGTTTCATTAGAAGTTCCATGAGTTGTTTAATTATAACTGGAAACTTGTATTTCTGTTTTTATTAAAAGACTACATTTCCTTGGTGCACCTCCCTAGCGAAAAGCATATGGCAGTCCCAACACTGCTTCATTTGGAAAACCTCGGGAGGTCGGAGCACAAATGCCACTTTTGCCACTCTGATCTGGTGAATGTTTCGTACTGACTATGGCAAAACAAACTCTCTACCCATTTTGATGAGCAGGACATTGCTCATCAATGCACATCTTATTGCACGCTTTTGCAGTAAGAGTTCCAGATTTGGAAAACAGTTTTAGATTAAGAGAGGACTTAGTGTCTACCTTAAAAGTTGAGTGTTTGTTTTTGTTGTTGTTTTGGTTTGGTTTTTGTTTCTTTTCTTCTTCTTTTGTACTTATCCTCTGCAAAATATCAGAATTCAGCAGGTCTGTACACATAAAATAATTTGTGGCTTTTGTCTTCCAACTCTTTTTGCATGAAGGAAAAAACAGATTTAGAAAATATGTAGATTATCAAATGGTACAGATGTATAGCCTCCCCCCAAAAAAATGGAAATAAAATGTATACATTAGGAAGGAGATCTTAGCATACAGGGAGTAGGAAAGCAGAATCATCCAATCTTTCTGAAACCAGTTTATCATTAGACAGAACTAAGGAGACTAATTAAAACATGAATCCCTTTTGATCCTCTCTTGCAATATTAATTTCCTCCCCCCCCACTCTCCCAAGTAAATTCTTTTTTTTTCCTTCCCTCTAAGTGGACTTATGAAATGGATGGGGGACTTCATTCAAATGATGGTTTTAGCAACAAAGTGTCTGGCATAGCTGCATTTGCCAGAAAAACAGTAATATGAGTAAGATTTCAACAAAAGAGATTTTAAGCAAATACAGTTTGTCCTGTCCTTACTCCCATTGTTCCCCCATCATCAGCAAGTATCTAAATCTACTTTGAGTAGCAGCTTCCAAAGCTGAGGAACTTAGAGAGAACATGATATTTGGCATTATTGGGAATCTTAGAGTGATAATTAGAGAATCTTATGAGAACTTTGAAAATGTCTGTGTGCATCTGCTGAATGCAGTGGTCTGATGCTGTCACAGCCTTCACCCCCTGCTAGCAAAGCCTGCAAACTGTTTGTTGAAAAGCTGAAGATCATGAAGTCCCATGGGATTAGAGGAAGGGTGGTCTGTGAGCAGCAATTGACCTTGTGTCCAGCTACCTCCATGGAGATATCAAAGCCATTTGTAGGACTTTTCTGTGTTCCTGTTGACCTAAACCCTTGGGGGATCCTGCAAGGTGAGCTTCTAAACTTTCAGGAAGGTTGTGCTTGGACAAGAGGGGCTGTTTAGCAGCAGATCCAAGCTAGTGATGAGTGAGATTACAGATGGGCGAGATGGCTAAGCCATGGGTTTGCCAGGAGTCTGGCATTTGTGAAATACATCTACTGCCATGAAAAACTCAAATTTTCCCCTGGTCCACAGCCTGCTCCTCCTTGTGCAGCGCAGGGTGCAAGTCAGGTCATGGATGCTGGCGATGGCCACATTCATTTGGCTGTGCTTCCCTCTGCCTTGAAATACAGATACCTTTGATTCCATTACATTTTACTCAACAGCCAGCTGTAACCCCTGAGGGCTGCTTCACTCATTTCTGTGTTAAGATCCAGATTCATAAGCCTTTAAAGTTGATAGATCATTTTCTTTTATGTTATGTTAAAAGGGCTGTAAGGAACACCCAGCGATAATTTATTGAAAAGACAATTAACAATGAGGTTAATGACAGCGTACATCTCAGCTATGATTCAACCTGGGAAAATAATTAGTACTTTTAGAAATACACAGGGTCTTTTTTTTTTCTTTTACACAAAAGAATTAAATACATAACTTTTATTGCAGTCTTGCGAGTTCATAGTTTTCCTTTAATCTTTATTACAAAGGTTAAGATTTTGCCATTTTGAAGTTTTATATATGAATTCCATACTCACGAACTGTGCAGCACTACCAGCGGTGTCCTTCTTTCTATGCAACAGCAGTGCTTCAGATAGATTCTGGAAGGCTTTTTGTATTTCCTCTTCTATTATAAACAACACAACAGAAGGGATAACTGGGTGTTAACCCTGGTTTTACAGTTATTCCATCATGCTAATGCCATACTCCACAGGAAAATATGTGCTGCCTCAGTGGTTAAGAGGCATCATGGGCAAGGAGTGTTAGTGAAATTAGTGCTCACAGCAGTTTTTTCTGTCATCCCAAGACCTAATTGTAGCTTTAACTAAAGATGTTCTTTGTAACCATTTCTGTTGTTGCTACTGGTCTCTTACACCCTTCCACTGAAATTAGAGCTACACATTCAGGATCTAAGAGTATTTTGGTCAATTTGTCTTTGTTTAGTAAGAGGTTTAAATTATACTTGTGAAACAATATGAGTGTCCAATCTGTGGTATGAATATGGTTTGAGTTCTTTGCTGGTGGGAGAAGACATGTAGAAGCAAAAGCAGCTGGCATTCAGTAATAATTTCTATGGCATATGAAGATCATACTCATATTAAAAAAGTGGAGGAAGTTAATTTTCTAAGCAAAAATGCATTTATGTATATAAGACTTCTGTATGATGGATGTATTAAATTCATCAAAGCATGAATTTTCGTTCAAGAAATGTAGCATTTTCACTGTGTTTGAGTGTATCTTTGAGTTGTTTTGACATTAATAGTGACATGTTTAGTAGATAAGAGGTGCATCATTTGTGACAGTTTCATTGCAGCTGAACTTTTGAAGAATTCATTTCTCCTTCCTTACACGTGTTCAGCCTCCCAAGCCATATGGTCTGTGTTCCTCAAGGTGTCTTGCATTAGATCAGCCAGCTAAGTGCATCCAAACATGAGTTATCTCAGGATTGACAGGCAAGAGATTGAAATGGGCTTATTTTTTTTTTTTTCCTAAGAAGTCTGTGCTTCCTGATTACATCACGCAATAGAGCCCCCAGCTCATGTGGTAGATACAAGTAATAAACTAATATTCCAGCAGTAATTTACTGCATTGCAAACTATCTCCCTATTAACTGTGAAGTTACTGTTACTACTGTAGGTGCAGGATGATGATCCCTGTGTTGTTGGATTGATAGTAAACTTAAGGAACATAGAGATACTTTTTTGTTGTTGTTGTTGCTGACATTGAGGTGAGTTGCAGTGTCCAGATGTGAATTATTTTCTTTTTTTGTGACCCAGCCTGCATATAAATGCATTTTCTTATACTTCTGAGGTTTTTATTTTAGTGTGGAGAGGGCTGACGTACTTTTTACTATGTGAACCACTTTCAGTGTAAAAATTGAAAAGTAAGGAAGGTATCACCTCTGTATTTAGATGTCTTGAGATTTTGGTGTTAGAAAGACTGATAATTCCACTCTTAAACATATTCTGTTTGAAGTTTTACCTTTCCTGCTCATACGGACATGCCTAATACTTAACTTTATGTTCTTGTTGATTAAAATGATGGAATGCTATCTATGAGTTCTGTATTTTCAGCCTGAAAAATCTACAGATTTGCAATAACCAATATGAGCCTTAGCGCATAGGCTTTTTGTTCCAGCATTGTCCATTTCCCTGCCTTTCCTTTGTGTGTGTCTGTGACATTTTCATCACTAACATTTCACCTTGTGAGGCTCTGACTGCAGTTCACAAATACCACAAGTCTGTTGCAAAATTTGGACATTCTTTGTGGCTATCTCTGAGTACAACAATTTCTAACATATGCTCCAAGACCAAATGGTTGGATTACTTAATCTTGTATATCACATATTCCTTGCTCCTTTAACAAATATTCCGATATTTTAAACCCAGCCAAATGCTTAAGAATGGTTTCACTTTTCCATTCACAAGGACAGAAGCACTGTGACATATTCTTGGTGCAAAGGGCCATAATCTCATTACCCAAGGGTCAGCCTTTACGTGCTCTTTCAGTCTTTCATTACAGGTGACACGAACCTTCAAGAACAACTAAGTTTCCCCTTCATGGGCAGGTACTGTGAACCCTCCCTGTCTTTGTATGACCAGTCTTTGTGCTCAGAGGTACAGCTGGTTTGGCCGCCTTCAGCCTGGGCATCTCCTGTGCACTCTCCCTGTTGTGCTGGAGCCCGCCTCTCACTGGGAGCGGGGTTTTCTCTCTCTCTGCACACACAGGGGAGAAGAGACACCCCCCAGCGTGGCTGGTATTCAAACAAGCAACTTTGTTAACTCTGAAGTTTCTCACGTCTACAGTTGCCTTGACATCTTTTGATGACCCCCTGCAGCAGAGGAAAGGAGGTTGACTAATGTGTGTAGGACTACCAGGAAGCTTACATAAAACCTCCCAGATTTCTACATTAAGCACAGGATGGCAATCATAATCTCTTGTTGTTGTTCCTATTCCTTCTGTTTTGCATCCACTGGGTACAATCCCAACAAAATGATTGTTCAACATGTCCTCCCCAAAGCCTTTTCCCCTCACCTTATTTGGCCACAATCAAAGTTCTGAGAGTAGTGCCATTAATAGGAATACCCTGTCTTAAAATGGTGATAATACAGACACCAGAAATCTTTCTGTGTGAACCAAAGCTTCCAAAAGTCTCTTTTAGAAGTTCTCCTTTGTACTGTTTGAAAGGACTAAGTGATTGCATTTTCAATCATACAACTTCTTATTATATCTCCTTTATTTTCTTGGTATACTTACTAAGATACTTTAAGCAAGCTCCTGGAAGGTGTGTTCAATTAACCATCAGGAATGTATTTTATTAAGGAAGCCAGTTCTTTCTGGAGTGAGTGGGGTGTAGGGTGGAAGTGACTCCTCCTTATTATTCAAATGCATTCATCATCTTCTCCCCCCAGAATACACATCACACACAGGCTGTTCATTTTAAGTGCTGTGTACAATACCTGTCATGCTTGCTTACTTAAGCTCAAGACAGAAAAGAATGACAAAAACTGTGCTGATGAGTAAGAATAATCTCAGTTGCATGATTTCTTCTCTAATGTCTATTTTATGGTAGTGTGGAGGATTGGGTTTGGTGGGGGATTTTTTTGCATTCTACTATTAGTCCAGAAGCTTCCCATCCTGTTATCAAACAATGATATTATGTAGCTATTATGTTATAAAGCTTAATCTGACTTGATTGACAATTTTACAACCACAGCAGGGAGTGATAAGATATGTCCTTTGTGTGGAATAAGATGTTTATTTTTTCTAAAAAAAAATCTTTTGTTAAAGATTTCTGTAAAACTTTAGGTATGGTGTTGTTGTTGCTGGTGTTTTTTGTGAGTTTTTTGGTGGATTTTTTTGTGTAGAAAATCTGTATCACAACAGCAGTGACACAGTTCACACATTCTGGGACATGCTGTCCTTGGTAGCAGTGATTATACCTGAACTGCAGGACAGGTGGGTCTTCCCTTCAGTGCTGTAATCCATTTGTTCAGATGGAAACCCTGCTGGAATGCTGGGATGCTGCCCAACCTGAGTTTTCTCTCCAAGGGGACCTTAGTGTGGTGTCAGTGCCTGCTCTCATGAGGGAGAGAGAAGGGGCAAAACCAAATCTTGTGCTGGAGAGCTTTCATTATTATAGAAAGAATTTGGCCCAGGGTGTTCCAGAGTCTAGTAAAATAGCTATAACCATTTAGATTCAAACATGAACTTGAGTTTATGACTTTGATCTCTTTGCGGGATCAGAATCAAGGTGAGACAGTCCTTAGACTGCTGGCAGTGGAAAGGAAAGATGCAGATTTTAGGCAAAGATAGCAAAAAGTAAGACTATTCATGGACCATGCTGCCTATGTGCTTGCATAGGAACCTGGGAGAAAACAGTGAGTCTACTTCGCTGACAGCCATAGAAGACAATACTCTCAGGTGGTATAAACTGGTTTTCCAACAAAAAAGGTTTGGAGAATGAGTCAAAGCACTGCTTGACAGGAAGATTACTTTTTAAAGGCCGTTCTGTGCAGAAGCAGATGGCTTTTCCACTCCTAAAGTTTGCCTCGTGCAAGTGAGAAGGTCTAAATATGTCCTAAACTGCTGCTACTATTAAGCTTTACTGATAATCCTTCCTACCTCTTGCAGACACTTCTGTCAAAGTTAGGTTAACATCTTTCCTTCAGTGTAGGTGAGGGCACTCCTGAATTGCACTGAGAAGCAGAGCATTTTACATAACACACAGAACTCGGCAATTTTGTGTTTGTTTTCCTGTCAAAGTGACTCTCTATGACAATGTGTGAAGTACGTACAGATGGCAAGAACAGTTATGTTATCAAGTTTGTTTCCTCTGCCAATGCTTACAAAAAATAATTCTAGATCCCCATCTAAAAGTATAAATAAATGATGAAACAAAATAACTTTTCCTTTCACCATCAGAATAGACACTTCAAAGATTTTTCTCAGAGTAATTATATGTGATTAAATGGGACAAGAAATCTTCTGAAGACTGCTGTATTCCTCAGTCATATACCTTCCAAATTGAGTCATCTATTTAGCCTCTAATTTTTGTTTTAAATACTCATTAGATGTCCTATTACATTTGTTGTTAGAAAGTTATTCACATAGCACGTAATCCGTTGGAGATACAAAAAATAAGATGATTAATGAAGACAAGCTTCATTTAACTGCACATCTGGGTCTAACCATGGGTCCTGAGGACATTTGTCCTTGCCAGAACCCACTAGGAAACCTTGTTTTCTTTCAGTTTTCCAGGAAATGTTTTGGGTTTGCACAGCTGAGAATGTTTCGTTTGTATTGAAAGAAACCAAAAAGCCCAGATGCAAGAATCTTTCCAAATTAGTTGAAAACCCTAACCCTTTGTCATCAAAAGCAAGAGGTTTGATTATGATTTAAGTTTTTTTTCTAATGAAAACTTGGTTTATTTTTATACCCCTTGAAATAGATATATCAAGTAAAGAAATTTTAGGATGCTGTAAGGGCGACCATATTGGAGGGATTTCACGAAAAGAAAACAGATCTGAGTCTTGAAGAGGGTCAAAACTATGAAACATTTTTATTACAGAAAGCACAACAGCAGAGAAAATGAAAAAAAGGGTGAATATAGCAACTATGGATTCTTTCTTCTCAATACTTTTCCTCCTGAAAAGAGAATACTATTTCCTGCATTTTTTAACATTTGAGGAGTCAGAAGTACTGCTGCTTAGATTTTGTTCTGGTGGAATGGCTTCTTGTTAGCATTTTCCCATTCACAGTGTCACAGCTGGAAAATAATCTGTGCAAAAAATGAAGGTACAGAATAAGAAAATATCTACAAGAAAACAACAAGAGCCCTGCAGTTTTGTGGTGTTGCACTAAATAATGCATAAAATAAATTCTAAATTCCTTCATCTGTAGCACTCATTGCTTTTACCTCCTTCAAATTACAAAATATTAATTTTTCTTTATATTCAAGACAATACTCATCAGTTCTTTTCTGTGGCAATGAAACATTTCTTTTAAATTATGTGTATACAGACAAGCACTGAAAAATAATAATTGTTAATTTTTCTTTCTTGTGAGGTATTGAACAGGAGAGATGAAAATTTTCAACTTCTGTGGATTCAAGTGGGATTCAGTAAACACCTGCAGTATTTTCCAAGTAATTCATAAAACAAAAATGTTTCATTTACTTAAAACATGATGCAAGTGAAATCTCTTTATCTGATATAGATACACCAAAATATGAGTGAATTAGAAATTGTTTCTTAAGAAGAAATATTGATATAATTTTAAAAATTATGCAGATAATCTATCAGATTCCATGGAGCTGCTCACTGACACATTGCTGGCACCACTTCAGCACATTTTATTTTTGACATTTGTATGTCTTTGACCTTTTATGCCAGTTTAAATGCTTGAGATATGATCCTTCCAGTCAGCTGATGCAATAAAAAGTAAAGATGTAGGATGTCATCACCCTGTCAAGCCCTGAAGCCATCTCTGAGAGGTCAGTCATTCACTTCTGGCCTCTGGTGAAAAATCCTCTCAGGAGACATTGGCTGTCAGTGGAGGGATCAGGAGGTATCTGAGGTGTTGGGGGGGTGTGTGTGACACGTGTGAACTGCTGCTCCAGCAGCAAACGAAGAATATTGATAGCTTTGTGCACTAGGGAAACTTTCTCATCATAGAATTTCTTTAGCAAATTTTATACTAGATTTTGTGATTGATTTCCAGTTTAATCCCTGAGTGGGCTGTGTAGTGGGGCACCCTGCACTGCTGGCCAGTGCAGTCTGTCTGCAGAGAACCATATAGTGAACCTTCTGGCTGTTAGGTGGTCCTTTAGACCAATTTTAGGAGCATTCCACATAGTACAGCATGTGCTGTTCAAATGTGGATTCTGACATCCCTTAGCCCTCAGAGAACACTAAATAATTTTTTTTCTTCCAGAACTTTTAACTACTGTAAAATTTAAATTTTGGTTTTGTGCTTGTTCTGATAGTTATACATGTCTGAAAGATATTTAAGTAGTGTAAATCAAGTGAATCTCATTGGAGAAAATCTGCTTCTGAAATATTAATTCTACAAGTTGAAAACTGGAAGAGAGAGAATCCAAGATGACTGGTACAAAGCAGAGCTTTCCTTTTCTCGTGTACAAGGTACATTTCAGAAGAAGGAGTTCCAATATTAGTTAAAACCACCAGTGGCAATAATTTGAAAAGCTGTTCATGGTAATGCATTTCTTGGCAATTACACATCATGCCCCATACATCAGTAAGGTTGCGTTAGTTTGGTCTCCTAGAGGGAGAAAAAAAATCACTGATCAAACAGACACCAGGGACTATAAATAGGGAATATCAGTGTTCAGTCTTTAATATGAATTATATAAAGATTTTTAAGTTTGAGGCAAAGTGAAATTTGGAGACTGCCTTCAGGGATTAGGGCTTCATTTATAAGGAGTAGCTCACAGGAAAGAGCTACTAAATGTAGTCGAACAAGGGCCGTTTTCCCAGAATGTAGAAATATGCACACAAACCTGGTATCACTCCACTGCAGTAGGGTCCACTGTGTATTTTCCATCATTTTTCATGAAAGAGTAAGCTGACCCCTTCCTCTTAAGGATTGTTTTAAATACTACCTTTGATCTAATGAGCAACCATGCACTCTATAACACTTGAGTGGGTTTTTGCAATTGCTTTGAATTTGACTAATTTGTTTTTGTCTGGTGGGAATTAGAAGTATGACTTTTGAGAGAGCAGAGCTAAATCACCACTGGATACTTTGATATTTCCAATTTATGTTCTTATATTTTTTATCTAAAGATATAATATGAACCATGAGTGTATGTAGCATGCATGTACTGGAGTTGATTTGCAAGGTTTAATATCTTTGCAAAGAGCTACAAGCAGTGAAAATAGGATTTGTGATTCAGTATACCTAACTTCTACCACAGAAAAAAAACACCAAAAAGCATTTTCTTTGTGCTAATGGCGTAAATTGACTTTAGCTGGATCGGTGCAGCAAATGCTGAATTGTTTCTGAAGTGAAACTCTAAGATTTGTCCCACTCCAGGCTACTTTTCTCCCTATGTGAAAACATAAATGACTTTTTATAGAGTCCATGAAAATATTGCAACCAGTTCTGCCTTGAACTGTTTGTTTTTCCGCTGTTACTTGATATCTTCTACTCACTTTTTTTCCTATCATAAGGAAAGATGATATTTTGACATTTGCAGTTAATCAAATTGTTCTTAGCCCTAATTACACAAACTTGATTATACTTTAAGCTGTTTTAAGTGAACAATCCTGTATTCTGTATTTTTGATGTAATTTCTCTTCCTCGTCTCATGGGCATGTAATCTGAAATCCCACAATACTGATAATACTAGAGACCTCTAAGGTTCCTTCCAGCTTCTGTAAACCTATGATTTCTAAGCCGTACCTGTACAAAAAACCATACTTAAGTTTACTCATTTAACTGAAATTGTCCTAAGTGTGAGGGGAAAAACAGAAGGTAAAAAAATGTTTAATATACATTTGATTTAGTGTGAGTTTTGAGTTTACAATTTAAAAGAGTGGGGGAAAAAAAAGTAATTATTAATTATAAACCAAAAACCAAACCCAAAACTACAAAAAAACCCAACCAAACAAAAAAACCCAAACCACAGATGACAAATCAAGCTGAGAATAGTTTTCTAGATTCTTCACTTGCTTGTTAGGTTAGACTCCTAGGTTTCATAAAAAAAATGTTATTTACATTTCACTGTAATGAGATTTTTTGTTCCACCGTTTTCTGTAACTGATGCTAAAGGATATAGAATTGCAGATATGTTTTCCAGTTGCTCCTGTGCTTTTCATTGTGATATATTGATGTTAATATTTTTGATATAAACTAGTATTCAAACATTATTTTTGCCTGGTTTTAGTAAAGAGGAAGATAAGTAATTGCAGCAGAGTAATTTTGACAAATAGAGTTTAAAAGGCAGTTAAATAAGCAACAAATTAATTAAATTTGCTATATGAGCTGTTTGGGGAGGAAAGTATAACTTCATCCAAAGTTAAATAAAAAAATTCTACTATAATGCAAAAGACTTACTTCTTGCTCAAATTAGAAAATTAATCTTAATGAGGAGTCAAAAATTCCAAAGGATCCATAGAAGTAAATGGGTACAATAAGTTAATATAAAGAAGAAATGGTTGAAGAACTGCTTGTTATACAAATTTGTGGTAATGTGCATGAAATCAATGTTATATGCACTGTAACACAATTCTCTCCTAATAAGATAAGCAGACTCCTAAAATAATCTTGTTCAGTCGGTTGGTCAAAGTGCTTGTATTTTCTTTAGGAAAAAACCCAATAAACAGTTTGGTATCTGCTCGGAAATGGAACAGCTAAAAATAATTGGAAGAACTCATAAACCTGTGGGTATATTCTCCCTAAAGGAGTTCTTATTAAAACTACTTTCTATTTCCATATTTCCTTCTTCAGCAGGAGAATACTCTAAAATGTCCCTTGTCTCTCTGGACCATATCACTGCCTCTGCTGATTTTCCTGGGCAGGGGCAGGTTTGGCACGTTTGTCTGGGGGCACAGTCAGTGCAGCCACAGCGGGCTGGGGGCTGGCTGGGTACCAGCTGCTCGGCAGCCTTGGCTGGGTACCAGCTCCTCGGCAGCCTTGGCTGGGCCTGCCCCAGGAGGGGGCAGTTTTGGCCTGGCCTTGTGATGGCTGGTGGAGGGAATCCCTAGTTATGGTGCAACCTGTGACACTGAATATAGTTTTCCTGATTAAGACAGAAAGCTGGCACTTCTGTGTCAGTGTATGAGGAGAGGGCTCCGGGTGTTCAGGGAAACAAGTGTTTTCTGAATTAATTTGATGTGGCTTTTTTTTAGAGGTTAAGGACCTTTTGGCATAGGTCTTTGTGTTTGATTTTGTTTGTTGGTTTGGGTTTTTTTCAGTGCAATTCTACCTGTGCAGGTTGATAAATGGATGGAAATAAAAGATTTTGAAGTGCATTAGCCAGTTTAGGACTTGGAAACAACTACACTTAAGAAAGGGAAGAAGGAGGCCCAGGATATTTGCTAGAAAAGAGGAACCTTTCTTAGGGTAACTTTTTAGTGTACTTTAGTTGTTATTGTTGCTTGAAAATGTCTTGGCATCATGTGTTGAGTATAGCACTGTACTTTAATCCCTTCCTTGCTTCATTTTTATCTTTAAAAAAATCTCTTATCTTTTTTTTTTTAATAGAGTAATATGTGAGTTGCTACTGAGCCAGGCAGGTGAACCAGTCAAGTGGTGAAGATATTGTTTCTGTATTAAGTCTGTAATGATGTGACATGTTGGTATGATGCACATTAAATTTATAAATTTATGTTTAATATAGGTTAAGTAGCTTGTGTAAGGCTAAATAAAATGCAGCTAGGGAAAAAAAGTGGTTTTGTTCTTTTTCTCAAAGAAAAACAGAAATTAAAAGCTCCTGTCTAAATTATGAATATTTGAATTGATGAATCCCTTAAAATGTCCTCCTATTCACTGTTATATTGTCTCAGTCAGGGAGATGCAGAGAGAACTGCAAAGCAATGATAATTACTTGAGATTAAAAACTACCACCAGAGCATTGAAACAAAGGCTGATTTACCAGATCGAACCCACCAACCTTTGTTGTAGAAAACAATGCAGTCCTCTGTCTTTGTCTTACAGCTCACTTTTCTTTCAAGCAGATTAGACAATTCCTTCTCACGGCCTTTCAATTCTAATCACACCCATTTTCCTCTTCTCTCTTTTCATGTGCTCTTTCTGAGAAAACTGACTATAAATGATCTGACTTTACCACAGCCCTTGGCTTGCCTTCCCTTCCCCGCTCACAACTCTGCCTTTTATCTCTTGGCACTGGATGCAGAAGGTTCTTGCCTTCACAGTGTCTGATCTTATCCTCACCAATATCCCAGTGACCTTGACTTAATTCATCTCTGGATATCTCCGGTGTCCCTGCGTTTCCCTCCCTTATCATTCTTCTAAAGCTCTCTGCTTTTTTTTTTGCCACCAACAGTACAATGTGGATGCTGTACAGTGAAACCTTGTAGCCCGTGCAAGTATTCAAAATTCATCTTCTTTTATCACTTCTCCAGCATTCCCATTACCATTGTCTGGAGATAGTGAAGTCAGCTCCTTGCCTCTTGTTTTCACCAAAATCTGTGAAGAGAAGAACTAGTTCTTAAAGCTTCATTCCTGCAGATTCAACTGGCCTGACTGCTTTTCTCCTTTTACATAACACCTCTGGTAGACCTGTCTCAGAGCACTGTCCTTACCTGAGTCATTGGCAGACCCGCTCTTGTCTGTGTTTGCGTCCATCTGTCTACATGCAAACAGTGTGCGTTCAATACAGCCAACCAGAACTCTTATTCCTTACCATTAGATTTTTAATTTTCATCATTTTCCCTTTTGATTGTTAAGAAAACGCTGTTTCCTGTTGGCCTTTTAGTGCATATCATCCTTCATCTTCTCTGACTTGCAATATCGAGGCCCCACACACACGTCATTACGAATGCTGAAATCAATCTACTGCCTCTGTCCATGGGTTGACAAGTACTAAATTCTTTGCTTGTATTCACTTTCAGTGCTACTTTCCTTTACAAAGATTTTTCTCCTGGCTTGTTCCAGCCAGTCTGTTAGCCCCCCTCTGTGGAAACGTTTCCTCCCAAAGAATCTGCTTCGCCACAGCATAGCCACATGCACTCTTAGTTGCTTTTGAAATCTCAGCTCTCATTCCATTAGCCCAGGTTATTAGGCTTCATTCCTTGTTAAAACTTGTTTTTCCTCTTGCCTTTTTTCCTCATATTCTTGGAATATTAATATGCAAAATAGGTCATTAACTCATTTCAAATACTACTGTAAAGCTACATGTTTTTACTGTCACACAGGGGGGTTTTTTACACTTGGAAAGCGTACACTTTGTAGGAGAATCCTTTTCAACCATCTTCTTCCCCCCTCCCTCAGTCTTTCCTCATATGCAAGAATTTAACTTTCACATCTGCATTCTCATTAAGGCCTGACTGTTCCCATGAGAAGCTCAGAATTTCTCTATTTCTGATAGATTAGAAATCTAGCAGATGTAATTATAAAGCAGATGATAATAAACTGTTTGATGTCAAAGCCTTTGAAATTGTTTTATTTCCAGTCATCCTTACTTTCAGTTTCCTAGTCCCTTTTTCTAAAGTGCATTTTCTTGAAATAAGGGTATTTTCTTGTCACTGTAAGGCAGATACCCAGAAGTTGAAAATAATGTGTTTATCTTTGAGTTTCAGCAGGCTGTCAGTTTAAAAAAATCAAATTTGAAGTCTGTAATTTCTCAGAGGTCTTTAATTTTGTTTTTAACAGAGTCTGCTCCATTTCTAATTTCCATTATTATTTCCCTCTGGTGATGCCTCCACAGACCTACAAAAGCAGAATGTTAGAGATGAGTTGAATATGGACGATCTCCAGGGTCTTCTGAAAAACAAGCATAACTCTCTCTCCGATAACCCCTCCACAGTAACATATTGTTTAGGTATGTGTAGGTATAGATTCATAATATTTGTGTGTGAAAGAAAATAGCTAAAAAATAACTAAAAGCAGTTTGGATTAATCTTAGTACGGTTTTTATGTCTGTGAGTTGTAAAGACAAATGTGCCATTTTTCTGCTGTTTCTTAACTCTCATTTCTGGTATGTTTTAAGAATTTAGTAGTGCTTACCATATCCTAGAAAGAAATGTATGGGGAAGCTGTGACTGCCTTGTTCTAGCTTTTCTGAAGTGAATATTTCTTTCTTCATAAGGAGAAAAAAAAGTGATGCCTGCCCTGCATCAGGTAGGCTTTGTAATCTTGAAAGAGTTAATTTCAGCTGTTGAAAGACAGCCCAAGGAGTAAAGTTTCAGGATGTTTTTCTACTACAGTGGTTGAAGAATCTACAATATCCGTGCTTTAATGTTAACAGGAAAAGAGAACATCCTAGTGAAATTGTAACAAGAAATCTGTATTTGCCTAGTTCCAAAACTTTGCACCTTGAGAAACCATATTCAACTGCTCATTGGCTTTGAAACCCTCAATTCTGATACTTCACCAAAAGAATTGTTAGATATAGATGTTTCACACATCCCAGCTTGTATGAAAGTTTGGGCCCCATTTCTCTCTTTTTATAGCTGTGCACTTTCAGCTGTTGAGTAAAACAGGGAGAACAATAATGTCTATATATCAGGCTTGCTTAAATGTGTTTCCAGACTGTGGAAGGATGCTGTATTTTTGTGCCTTGAGCTTGGGCCAAAAATCAATGAAAACATAAGAATTTCCTCCTGAGACTGTGGTCATTTCTCCTTGAGGAAAGCTGCCCACTCAACACGTTGGTTTGTTGGTGATAATGCTATTTAGTGTTTTGTAACTGAGCTAAAGCTGATATTATGCAATTCCTCTTGCTAATGTTCCCCCAGATATCAACTGGCTTTTCTCTCAGATAGCACAACTGGTGAATTCAGCCCCATATCTTACAGCTTGTGTTTATCTTAGAAGATTATTGGTTCTGTTTCAGAATGCAGCTAAAAGGTGTTTCTTCCCCTGCATGATGCCTATTATTCTAATGAAGATATAACCTCCGCCCCACAACTTTGCCTTACTTAAAGCATATTCCCTTAGGGTTCCATGACCACGGCAACAGTCCTGCTGGTTCTGTATATGGAGTGTGCAACTAAAAAGTGTGGTTTTACCGTAAAGCATAGCATGTGTGAGGGAAGTATTTTCACTCTTGCAGACTGTTGTAATAGATGTAGTTTCAAGTCAGGTGCGAACAACCCAGTTCAGTGCTCTGTCTGCAGAATAGTTATTCTAGTTATTCTATGCTAACTCAACAATTTGGCCATGTGAAGAGTCAGTACCAGTCTTGCAGTGCCTTGTCAGGGAAGAGCTCTCAGAATATGCACATACGAAGAAAGATTTCAGGTTCAAAGGGAAGACTTTGGGCAGCCCAAAACCTGAATGAGTTAAATATTTATGAATATTAGTAATTCAGGTAGGAATAGTTTTCTAACACTTTTGAGAACTGCAAGACCTCTTGGAATATCTCAAAATCTAGATGAATGTTTATAGAAGTGCAATAAAAGTATGTTTCTTGCCTAAATTATCTTAAATTTGCTTTTCAAAAGTAGGTTGATGTTGTCCATTCTCTGACTATGAAACTTGCTTTTTATATGCAATAGGGAATTTTTATTTGCATGTATATGTTACATGATCCATTGAACAACATCTCAAATACTGATTACTTGAAATAGACTCATTTATATTTTTTTGTTCCTGGCTTAAAATGCTGCCTCATTTCACCTTTTCCTCAAGATGTGACATTAATTCATTCTATAAAGGCCTGTCATATTGGTTTTATTTTAAATGAGGTGTATATAATTTCTTTAACAGGGAAAAAATCTGTTACTTGTGAAAATTATGCTTAATGTAACTTGGCTAAACTGTAGATTGAATGAATTAACATATCCGTTAAAATCTACTCTAAGTGCAAGATTTACTTTTGGGTGATTTCATTGACCTAAAAGGATTTTATGTCTAATTTGGCTTCTCTGAGGTTTTGTCATTATTGCCTGAGCTCTTAAAATATAAAAAATAGGCTGGGCTTCTGATACCCCTTTTAATTAAGTTTCAGTGGCATTCACAATATGATGAGACTCTTAACACCGGCCCAGAACAAGGCAGCCTGGGGCTGTGTCTCCAGCAACTCAATCCATAGCCTTTTTCCCATTTGTTGGGAGCTTGGTGGACACTGACCTTTCCTCTCAAAGGATTTGGCTTCAAGAGCTCTGGCTGCTGGTGCTGTCTGAGCCATGCTGGTACCAGAGACGGTGAAGTCTTCTGCTACTCCTATTGATATAGATTTTGCCATGGCCAAATGCTGAAATACTCACATCTCTTACCACTTCTGTTTACTCATGATTTTGACCTCTACTTTTGGGAACAAAAAGATTCAGATGATTTGGAATTTTGTTGAAACATTAACATGCTTAGATTGAAAAATACATCAAAACATTGGAGGAACAGATTTCTCTGGTAGCTTCTGAGGGCATCAGCTTGCTTGTTTAGTGGCTTAGTAGAGAACCATGGGGAGGAAGCAGACACAGACACCATGACCTTTACCCTTCCTTGCCATTGAGTATATTATACTACATTAGCACAAATGAGCATAATTTTCATGCTTTATATTGGCAGCATAGCTATGCAATGGAACGTATTCCAAAGCTTGAGATAAGCCAACCTTATGAAATATTCCATGTGCACAATATATATGAAATAGTTGTATAAAACCTTGTGTTTCATGGTCCATCATCCATGAGCTTTCCTTACCTGGTGGGATTGGCTCAGCTACTGCCTATTTTGGAAACAAGCAAACGAGTTTTCTGCACTGGTCTCATTAGCAAACACTGAGCACTTGCCTAAAAGTAAAGGGGGAGCTTTTGAAAGCCACCCAAAAGAAAACAGAAGGGCCACAACAGAGTTCAAACAAGCTAGCAGGCTTTCAAAGCCTCATACTGATGATGCTGGTTGGTAGCTTCTACTGGATGATAGCACAGCTATGGAGACTTTAAAGAGAACAATATATTTTCTAATATTTTTATAATCAGTTCTGTAAGAAACAGCATGTTGTTGTGTTGTAGCCTGAAGCGAGGTTTCAGCTGCTCTTTAGGTAGATGCTGCTCTTTCACACACAGCCCCAGCAGAGTGAAGTACGCCCTTTTCCAAAGGCTGGTGCTCAGATGAAATACTGAGGTTTTTTATATAATCTTGATTAATATAATTAAAGATAATTCTTTAACTGGCCAGGTCCTTTGGTTACTGGTAGTTCAAGCCAGAAACGTTTGCACTTGACTGTTCAGGTACGAAGTTTTTGGAGGTAGATGAAACTTCACTTTAAATGCAGTGTAGCATTTTTCTTTGATTCAGAATCTGTGGGAACATAACAAGAGGTGCTTATATTTGAATAACAACTAGCCTAAAAAGCTTTTTCTTCAAGTCAGGGCAAACTTTTCAACTGGTATTTTTCTTTCATAGCTATATTGGCTTTGGCTTATTATTTTTCTTTTACTGTAGTTGTGCCTATTCACAGCTGTATGTGTTGTGAGAAATAAGTGGTCAGGTATCTTGGTTTCCCATGTGGTCTTGTTTGGTGAAAGACAAAGTGGTTGTTGCATAAGTGTCAACTTTAAATCTCTGGATCACTCTCAGAAAACTCTCTGGTGTATAGATCCTTTCTCAGTGAGGAAGAAATGTAATGTGATTGCTTTTTTCTCATTCCTAGAAGGAATTTTAACATGAAGGGTGTTGAAATTAAGAGTTATATATTATACTTCTGTGGTGAAAAAAGGGGGAAAGTCTCTTATTCATTAAAATATCAGTAGAATCATTCATCTTGTGGCAAATAATTTTCTCTCTCAGATGCATATAGGAAAGAAAAGGTAATTTAATTATATTACTTTTATTTTGCCTTTGTTTTAAGTTCTGATAGTATGGTTTCCATGTTTATTCAAATATTGAATAATGCTTATTGATTGGCAAATTGGTGAGATTTGGATTCAGCATTGCTCCATGTTATGGGTTTGGTTTTGCTCATATTTTACAATGTGAATTTCTGGTTCAAATTTTTTCCTTAATAAGACATAATTTAAATTCTGTGGGATGTGTTCTTTTTGCTACCAACTTTATGGACATAAAATTCAGTAGGTTGGGAGTAGAACCAGAATAGCTATATTTTATTTTTGGCCATATGTTGAAATTCTTTTCAAAATAGGTTTTTCAAAAACACTGAAGGATAAATTAATTAAACCAGTGTCTCTGGGAGTTTTTGCTAAACAGACCAATTTACTGATTCCAAGTTAAATCAACATCTGTCCCCACATGGGATTGCATTTATACTAATTTTAAAAATTATACCATATGAGCAGCTGACGGATTCAAATACATGCATAAAATTTAAATTCCTTGTTTACTTATTCTTCTGTTCCAAATTGTATTACGAATATGACACACTTCACGTTACTCAGGCAAAGCCTAATGGAAATTTTGTTGAGAAATTCTTTCTGTGTTTTTCACAGTGACTAGGTATTGTTTGGGGTTTTTTTACATTGCTGATACCTTTTGTGTGGCAATGAATTTTAAATCAGATGTTCAGCTTGTCATCCACCCATGTATTTGGTCGAATAATTTTAACAGAGAAATTAAAATAAGCAACCATATAAAGCAAAATATGAAACTGAAAGTGATCAACTTAGTTTTTCTGTTTGGGAGGGTGTCAGTCTGTGATGATCGTGTGCATAGGTTTCAATACAGAATGAGCTTAGGACTTACCTTGTTTATTATTTCGGAATAATCATGTTGCTTCTTGTAGCAAAATAAGTATAGCAATTAATCAACTGAGATAAGGTAGGGCTACCCCCTCACCTATATATCATGTGCAGGTTGTTCTAAAATTAATTTAAAACACTGTCATACGGTTCATAAATTCACTGGTAAAATTATTGAGATGGGGGGAAATACCAAAGAAGCAATTTTAAAGAGAAGTGACTATCTCGTGCATTCTTACTGATCCTGCAAGCAGAAGGATCTTTTTTTGGTATTGATCTGACCCTCCCTACAGTGAGGGTAGTCAAGGTGCCTTGGCTACTACAAAAAAACCCATGCCAAACTCTTTATCTCATGGTTCATCTGCTGTGAAACTATTCTGATTAAACAGATATTTTTCTAGGAAAATGTTCACTAGTGAAACAGAAGCTTTGCACAAGAGCATACCCAGTTTGAAAGCTTTTTAGTTCAGTCTGATATCCATAAGGGAACTGTGGTTTAATTCAGGGTGATATATTTCTGCATTAATCTTGTGTCATGATGGTGGTATCTGATGCTACAAAATCTTTCAGTATACAACTTATGTTAAGTTCCATCAGATTCATGAGTGTGGTTGGTTGCTTTGCTATTGAGTGATTTAGGTTTTCATTCAGCACAAAGCCAGACTTCATAGCTAATGTTCATAGGAGATGTGGGGAATATTGGTTCAACACATACTCCTTTTTCTTATCTATTTGCAGCAAAACAACTGCAATGGGAATTATGCAGACCTGGAAAAGCAAAGGCATGGCAGTCAGAATTCTTGTTCCAGATACTAGGTAGTGGTAGCACAGGGATTTCATTTCAGGCAGTATATGTTTAGTGTTTTAAGCTCAGAGTAGATCTTTTCCTGTGTAGAATTTGGAAGTGTCTTGGTTTCAAGCTAATGAGGAGGGGAGATATTTTTTTCATATGTAACAATGTTTTTCAACATGGGAAAATAGTTTCCCATTCAACATTATTTTCGACTCCTGGTAGGATTGTGTGTGTTTGGGATTCCATTACAAAAGCCTGCATTACATTGTGACCTTCAGATTCTGGGATGAATAAAATTTTTATTTTATGACTTAAATAAATTGTTGTGGGGTTTGGTGCACCCATTTCTACATGGAAAACGTGTTTTGTGAAGCTGCATCACTGTAGAACTTGACCCTTTAAGACTGTGTACTGAGTGCTCAAAGAAAATACTTTTTTGGGAAATAGTAGGTTGCTTTACTAAATCTCATTTAAACACAATTAGGTTTTCTTTGCACTTTGATAAAGTACCACAAATTTTTATATTTTCCAGTTATGATCGTGCCCTCTCTACAGAGTCAATTAAACCTGTCAAATAGTATCCTCAATAACATGAGCATAAAAACAGAATAAGCAGCAATACCTGTCTAGCAGTAACTCATCTTGCAGTCAATGGACATGTTTATAGTTTTATTCAGCAGCAGACCTGCTTTAATAAAACCCCATATTTCATATACCAATAAAACTGGGTATTTGGTGGAATTTGAAAGAAGAATAACGAAACTGAAAATTTGTCTAGCAGCAGCTAGTAAATCTTTGCTGCATACACAAAAGTCTTAATCTTGTGTCTGACATTTACATCCTTTTCTTATTCAGAACTAGATTTATCTTATTTGCAGCCTAATATAGAAGTCCACTAGCATTAACTTGGTAACCTTAGCTAATTTGATTGTTTTTCCATCTGCTTTCAAATAAGGAAAGACATCTAAAGATACTTTTCTCATAGCATATAGAGAATCTGATCATCTCTCTAAAGAATACCTTCCATAGTCAACATCCAAAATGCTTTGTTGATAGTGGGTTATCATTCATATAAAAAAGTTCATTAATAGAATTTAATGGATAGCAGTTTAACGGAGATTGCTCCATTGTATCTGATAGTACAGAAACCTTTTCAACAGCAGGGTAAACCAGGCAGATGGTTTTGGACTGTGAGAACACTTTAGAAACTGAAGTGTTACCCAATAATTTGTCTCTAAAAACTACATCCAAGGCGACTTCTGGAATCATTTAGGACAAGCAGAATGAAGTTGTGTACTTTGGAATTGTCAAGAATATAGTTAATAACAGTGCAGAGTTCTTTATTTGGTTCTTTCCCTGACTTGTTTCTTACTTCCTTTGCACTTCATTTTAAGCAAGGCTGTTTTTAAGTCCCTTGCTTTTGAAGACTTTGAGCTGCAATATTGCCTCAGCCTGATTGTTTTTCTCATGAGACTTGTTGAAATAAAATACAAAACTATGTCTCGATGCCATGAGAAAATATCAACAGACCTCAAGTTTTCTTTTCTGTTGCTGTTGTTAGTCCTCATATAGAAATTGCGCTGCTGAGCTTTAAACTGAGAATGGAGCTTAGTGAAGAGGGGAATGCAAATATAGGTGTCTTTTAAAGTACCTTGTTGTATGACTGAGTTAAACCTATGAAATCATAAGACTGTAAACTTTTTCATAAAGACCTCTGGGGGAAATGCAAGCTTTGGCAATAGTCAATGCATTTTACAGGGAATTTGTGATCATACAGACTAACCATATAACCATATAGCACTGACTCATCTTGCAATCAGTGGACAGATTTATAGTTTTATTCAGCAGCAGACTTGCTTTAATCAAAAAGATTAATAGAATCTGAAAACTGACTATTTAGATATGAAAGGTAATTAAAAAAAAATCCCTGAAACTTTTCCTCTGTGACTACTATTGTTAAATCATAAGAAAATGATAAATTATTTTCATTTTTAGAAAGATAATAAGCTTTTAAAATATCTGAGTCATTGTGTCAGGTCCAGAGCTATCAGCAAGGCCCATTGCCATTGATGATACAGAGTCTGGGCAGATGGCTGCTAATGTTGGAATTCTGCCTACAAAAAAGATGCCAAATTTAAAGTAATCTTTGAAGTCCAGTGATGAAGCCAATATTTCTTTGGATAAAATTAACATTTAAAAGAGAATAGTAATATATAGACTCTGAAACAGGTAATTTCTGCCAAATGAGTTACTTGTGTCTTGGATGCATCTATTTCAACAGTTATCACTATTATTTTAGATGAAGCAAATGAATAAGACAAATGTTAGAGAAACCCCTTAATTATAATATACATAATTACCTTTAAGAAGACTTAAAAATACAAGCTCATCTAAATGAAGATCAGGTAAATGAAAGGAAATGTCAACAGCAGCCTGTAATTTGCTAGTTTGAAATCCAAGTACAGAAGCTACTTTCATGCACCTTAATAACACACATCAGAAATCAGGCCACACTTCCAGCACAGCCCAGTGAATGAAAATAATTCATACTGAGGATACAACACCCTTCTCTCTTCTCCCCTCTGTATTTTGTGAGATTAACAGTTCAAATGGAAAAATGCTTTTGGTGGATTAAGGACCCCTGGAGATAGTACAGGAATCCAGAATTTGTGCTACAAGCTTTTTATCTTTTTTATCCCT
This sequence comes from Cephalopterus ornatus, assembly GCA_013396775.1. Lineage (NCBI taxonomy): Eukaryota > Metazoa > Chordata > Aves > Passeriformes > Cotingidae > Cephalopterus > Cephalopterus ornatus. The sequence goes on from VZRE01011967.1 coordinate 131,267, forward strand.
TACGTGTTTTTCTTTACATATAATGAACCATGCAATAATGCTTTAACCTGTAAAACATCAAAACCCTTTGAGTTCCACTATGTGCAGTTAACTGGGGTTAACTTAATTTGGTAACTTATCTGTCCTTTTAAAATGGTCGTGTTATCTTCCTCATCCACAATTAAAGATAGATTTTTTTTGTACCTGTAAAATAATTTTACACGGGTTATGTCTGTTTCATGTGATGTTATACCAAGTGTTCCTTGTTCCTTTACCCTGATTACCAAATTATGTATTAAAATAATATAGGGATAAACTTTTAATACCCTTTAAAAATTAGGTTAACCTTCATTTATTCTATTGTTAAAAGTAATGAAAAATAATATAGTAATTTTACAAATGAAATATCAGTGAAACAGGATAGCATTCACTGTATTTAAATATTTCATGACATTGTGTATTGTGACTTGAATAATATTATAAAACCAGAAGTCCATTTACTAAACCTTAAAAATTTATTGGCCAATATAATTTTCAATTGGTGAGAAGGATCAAGTAGGTCAACTGGAAAAAACCCTAGACTTAAATATCATGTTTTAGCTATGACACTGGGTATAAACCATTAACTGTGAATTTCTCCTGAGGTTATGAATTACCTGGGATTTTTTCTCCACGTTTATTCACTGTCTGACGGCTTCTTTGTTGTTTCTTCAGGAAGTCAGGAACCTGTTTGCATTTCCCAAATTGTTTCCTGTTTTGATAGCCTGTTCATTTTATTGTTTATGCAAATCCTAAAGCAAGTATCTGTCCTCTTCCTGATTTTTTTGCCCTTGCTTCCAGGTCTTAGGAATTTGAGTTTCCCTTGCATGCATAGCATTAAAGGAAAAGTTAAGATGAAATGTTTGTGTGATCATTGAAAATGAATTCCAGGTTACACACTCAGCTCTAAAATCTATAGTTGTGCTGAGTGGTGTTTAGTTCAAATAGCACAGTGTAATTTGCAACTAGTAGAAGTGACTAAGAAGTTTTCACTACGGAGTGGATGACAAGCACATTATTGCCAACATAGATCCAGCTTCTCTTCCATGGACTGATATCTCTGTTTAAGCTATGAGGCTGTGTTTACAGATATTTGCTGTATGTACAGTCCCAGAGTAGGAGGCTATAAAATCTGAATTCTACCTTAAACCATTTTCAGTGTTGTTACCAGTATCTTCTAAAGAGAGGAAAATATTGCCATCTGTTGTCAGTAAGGAGATTAGAGTTTTTGTAGGGCCTGTCAAAGCCCCACTTGGTGGTAGCAAGTTGGGCATTGGGAAGGAATTTACATTCCTAGAGAGAGATCTGCCATGTGTCTTGTTGAAAAACTTCTGTCTTCAAGGTGTTCAAAACACCTTTATATTATCTTTTCACAAATTTTTCTAACAGAATGTGTTGTTCATTGAACTCGTGGTGAGAAATCAATTGTTTCCTCTGGCAAAGAAAATCGCCAGGAGGAAGAGAAGAGAGATGCTTTATAGAAATAAGTACCAGAAGGAACTAATCAATTTTGTTTTCATATAGCCCTGTTGTATTTGATACCAGTAGGAAACTCAGAATAAATTTAAGTAAGTAAATTTATAAAAGTTACTTAAAAATTAAGTAAATTCAATTCTGTTTGAACTGGTTTTAGGATATACTGCTTTACTGTAGTAATGCCGTGGAAAAAATGTGATTGATTCTTGTTAGTTTAAAGTATACTAGGAGATTATAGTTCTATTTTGCTTACAGAATTAAATAACTGAAATATTTGTACTGTAAGGGGAAATATTTATTTTAAACCTTGAGGTGCACCGTGAGAGGAAATACTTGAAGGGAAATATCGATCAGCTTTGATGTGATATTTGTCAGTCCATTATGCATATGAAAGTTTAAGTTCAAACTAAACTGTCATGATTTCCACCAGCCAGACTTAGTCCACAAAAGCCTTCAGTGTAGGCAAGCTGGTAATTGCTTCGGTGAAACATAGGTTTTAATTTCATAAGAACAATTTAAATGCAATTTTAATATTGTTAATGATTACATCTGGTATTCCAGATTGCTGATAAAGTTATCAATATCCAAATCCTGATGACTGGCACTTTTTCAGTGGGAATTTCACTGAACTGAATCTCTCTTTATCTGAATAGGCACACAAGCACCTTTTCTCTAGTAAAATATGTTTTCCAGAGGTATGTCAATGGTTGTATATGGAAGTATATGAGCAAGTGAGAGAACACCTAACATGGTGGCGTGTGCTGAAAACTAGGCATCTGTTTTTAATCACTGAATGCCCTGAATCTGCACCTACTTTCCTCTGTACATGTAGAATTGCACAGTACTCTCCAACTGCAGTGCCTTGTTTCCCTACCCAGCACTTTCTGGGAACCAGGACACTATAGTTCAAAGAATCATAGAATATGCTGAGTCGGAAGGGACCCACAAGAATCATCAAGTCCAACCCGCAGACCTGCACAGGACCATCCCCAAGTGCCCAAATTCTTCTTCAGCTCTGTCAACCTAGGTGCTGTGACCACTGCCCTGGGGAGGCTGTTCAGTGCCCAACCACCATCTGGGTGAATAACCTCTTTCTAATATCTAACCTAAACCTCCCTGACACAGCTTCAGGCCCTTCCCTCGGGTCCTGTCACTGGTCACCACAGCGAAGAGATCAGCTCCTGTCCCTCTTCCCCTCAGGAGGAAGGTGTAACTGCAATGAGGTCTCCCCTCAGACTCCCCTTCTCCAGATGAACAGACCAAGTTGCCCTCAGCTGCTCCTCATACCGCTTCACTTCAAGGCCTTTCCCCATCTTTGTTGCCTCACTTTGGACACTCTCTAATGGCTTAATATCTTTCCTATATTGCAGTGACCAAAACTGCCACAATATCCAAGGTGAGGGTGCCCCAGTGCAGAGCAGAGTGGGTACTGTGCAATTCTACTGGGATGGGAGATGTTGAGAACTCAAAAAGGATATTTCTGAAAACTCATGGCTACCTCACTGTTTGCTTAGGGCACTTACTGAACTTGGTGTTTCCTCACTGCTCAGTGACAGACATTTCTGCTCTCTGCGCATTTTAAAAAACAACCGGAATCATCTGTAGGAGAGGAGCAGAGTACAAAGCCAGACACTGAGAGTGGTGGTGTCAGTTTTGCTACAGTGTTGATCCTACTCAATTTTATGCTTGTCAGGGAAGTGCAAAATCTCTGAGAAACAGCTCTGAGATTAACTCCCCTGTGGATGGCAAGCCCCTGGTAAATGTGCAGATTCACACTGCAGTGGTATTGCTGTCCCATTTTTGCCATTGGGATAGCTCAGTTCCCTTTGCAGCTTGCAAACACTGACAGCTCTCTTTGGAGGTCTCTTCCATCCCATTTTTAGAAATAGTTCTTCAGAGATCTCTTTTGGTCTAGATCTGCTCTGTCTTTCAGATAAGTCTTACAGTCAAAAAATTCTTCCCTTCTCTGGAGCTCATGTTTGTCAGATTTCCTCTGCCCATGCATACAGACAGCAGGATAGAAAGCACAACAGAAGGGTGTACGTCTCTCACATTACTTGAATTTGGAAGGTTACTGGAGCTCAGTGACTTTTATGTTGTATATACTGTGGGAGGAAAAATTTATTTTTTTTTTTGGTAGTAAAAGACTCATTCTTGCAAATTCTGTAATCTGAAGTGCAGTTTTTCATATTTGACCTGTAATGATACTAGAAATCTATCAAAAAAGAATGGTAAAGGAATTGGATGACCTAGAATTAATCTCTGTTAAAGCCAGATTGGGCCAGATGGTGATCAAACTGCCAAAGTTGTTTGGATAGTGCTGTTCTGTGTGGATGTGCACTGTACTTGAATTATCCTTTGGACATGGGAAGTGGTGGATGAGGTTAGTAGTACAAATGCATCTCTCTAGTGTATAATTGTAAGAGGGTGGTAAAAAGTGACCCTATTCTATGGGAAATACACATTAATACATAATTGTTTTCACTTGGAATTTAGTTAGTGTCAGATTATCCTTGCCTTGTAGACATCATTTAGATTAGATAGAATATTGATTTTGCATAGAGTACTTCCTGCCTCCTAACAAAGTAGTGCTCCAAGCACTATTTAAAGTTTTGGGGAAAGTAGCATTCAGTTTTCCCATAGTAATTGCGATGTCACGTTCAAATGCTTAGATATAGCCTTCATTTCACACATTTCCTGAGTATCATCACAATATCTGTAATTGTGTGTGAAGTAGAAAGGAATCGTCACGGCCTTTCATTTTCCTTCATATACATTGAAAGTGATATAGATGAGCCATAGAAGAACACAGTTTTATTTGCTTTACAAATGAACAAACGTAAACTTGTGCAGGATTAATTGTGCTGTACTCCATTCTCCTCCAAAATGGTCATATGACTTCATTGAGAAGCAGACATAAGAAAGTAGCAGAGAAAGCACCCTGCAGCCATATCAGTAATCCTAGTTTTCTAACCTCAGTTTGCATTCACTTATAGCAGTTTTTGAAAAATACTTTTGAACACCTTTTTTTTTCCTCATTATTGTATTGTAATGAGTATATTTCTGTTTTCAGAATGAGACAGATTATTTTTTCATACTCTTTGAATTTTGTTTTGCCTAATCAACAGACTTGACAAACAAAACTGACAGACAAAAATAAACTTTTGGTCTGAATTAGAACAGGTGGTATCCTCGTATCAGACCTTAATAGCTAAAATACTAATTTTTTTAATATTCATGCACTGACAAAAGTAGAGGTTGAGTTTGAAGAGAGATGGGGGTATCTTTTACCAATTCCACAAAAATTCAGTAGGTCAGAGCTCCTGTATGTCTTTCCTATTTCAGTTTTAGACTTTCTGAAAATTTTCTATGAAGTAAGTAATGGTTGAGAGAGACACGTGGAAAAAGAGAAAATAATTCACTTCTTTTGAGGATCAGAAATTCTGAAAGTTACTCCTGGGTAGGAGGTTTAGCGGGGGACCTCATTGCTCTCTACAAGTACCCGAAAGGAAGATGTAGTAAGGTGAGGGTCAGCATTTTCTGCGATGTCTCAAGTGAAAGGATGAGAGGAAATGGCCTTAAATTACACCAGGGGAAGTTCAGATTAGATATTAAAAAAAAAAAAAAAATCACTGAAAGATTGGTTAGACAGGGCAATAAGTTGTCGAGGGAGGTGGTGGAGTCACTGTCTCTGGAAGAGTGTTCGAGAGGTGTCTGTATGTGTCACTTTGGAAGACAGATTAGGGGTGATTACAGTGGTGCTGCGTTGATGGTCGGATTGCACGGGCTTGAAGGTCTCTTCCAACTTTGACGATCCTCTGTGTGTGTGTGAATATGAATGGGGATAACCACCAAGTCTGAGGATTGGAAGCCTTTGCACAGTTAAAAAAATTTTTTCTGCAATGAATATGTAACTTAATGTCCTTCCTGATGCTTGTTTTCATGTGGGATAAGGTGTGCAACCCCAACTCTACTTACTTAGTCTTGCCTACAGTCTTTCAATCTCTTATTGAGTTCTGTGCAGTGAAAAAAAGGTCAGATACCAGGTGGATAATAGCATCTAGATTATGGATACCAGATGTGCAGTACCTGTATTGTGCTATTGAATGAAGTTGCTGTTGGAGATGTAAATAGATAAAAGAATTCTGAGTGTTTTTTTGAAAGCAAACAGCTTACAAAAACTGCCAGCAGCTTGAAAATCTTCCACAAAAGATCCTGACTACTAAACCAAAATGATGTAATGGTTTCTATTGCTTACAAGAGCTCTCACAATGGAAAAAACTAGAAAAATCAATACCCATGTTTAGTATAATCAAAGCTTGAAATATTTCATTTCAGTGAACACTGTTAGATTTTTATTTAAAGAAAGCAAGTGATTTTTCATGCCAGGACTAAATAAGTCTTTTTCATTCGTTTGTTTTTGTTTCATGAAAAAGATTTAAACCTCTGAACTGGATAGTTTAACACAGGTGTGAGTGGTAGAATGGAGGCACAAATCTGAGTTAATGTTGCATATGAGTCCAGAATAGACTTCACAGATTCCAAGTGGCTGAAGAAAAGGTAGATTCACAGATAAATAATAATAATTATAATAATGATGATGATGATGATAATAATACACTGAATACCATCATGACTCTTAGTAAGGTTTTGAATGCAAGATGTACCTTCCAAATGCTGCAGTACCTGACAGTGCATTTCCACAGCTGAATGTGGATCCGCAAGAAGGGGATGTTGCAAGAGGAAAGGCTCATGAAAAAGTAGATATCAGGATTTGGTTTAGCATTTCTTTAGCTTTATCCATTAGGGTTCCATTCCTTCTTCTATTTTCATTCTTATTTATTAAGAAGAGGCTTTGAATTATAAGCTCTTAAGCAAAGTACTTGTTAACCTGGTGAGATCTCTGCTGTGGACTAGACACGTTAATTTTGTACGTATCAATTTTATCCACTCATAATTGAACTTGATAAAGTGTGTGCAGTTGCAGACTTGTGAGGTCAGAAGCATTGTCATTTTGTTGTTCAAGGAGAAAGAAAGGAAGAAATAAAAGACCTGCAGCCCTCCCCTCTGCAGGGTGAAATTTTCCATTAAAAAAAAAGAATCTTCTTACTATCTTTCTTCCTGTCACCCAGCTAAGGTCCTGCATGTTCACAGTACTGTGCATATTTTATCTTAGACAGTGAGAAATGACGAGTCATCGCAAAGTTACTTCTTGAGAGAGGGAGCCCAGCAATGCTGCTGACAGTGTGCTTGCCAGGGCAGGAGCTGATCTGAGACATGGCTATGCTCTAATTACTGAAGTGCCATGCTCTGCTAGAGCATTTGCTGAATTCCTTCTTTCCAGCCCCTTCTCTCACCTACACAAGGATGTGTAATTTGAAGGAGGTTTGAGCTAACAGTCTCAGTCTGTAACATGAAATGTTAAATGTAAATAGGAAAGCTCAGTTGAAGAGGTTTTAGAAACAGTCCAGATTCTCACTGAAACACAATGTGTAACAGGTTCACCTTGACCTTAGTGAAGGGAAAGCTGTCTGTCTGTATTTTATGCATTTCTGCTCTAAGCTAACTCAGGAATGTTGAGAATTAGAGCTGGGGCAGTCGCTGTAGCCATTTTGCTCCATTGTAACTGCTCTGTGTTTGCCACTGAGCAGGACCCAGCTCTTTGCCTATGTGTCAGATTCTGTCCTGCTCAGATAGCCATGTTGTGCATGGATATAATAACGATTTTATGTTAGCCATTGACCTTGGCTTGTCAGTGAGTGTCCACGTATTTGGGTCACTCTGTCCTCAGGGCTGCAGTCTACAGTTCTGACATTTACTGCATGGACAAGTAATTAGAAAGTCTGGAAGAATATCTGGGTAGGGAAGAAATATGACACTGAAATATGAAAGGACTAAAAAATGTCAACTTTCATCTATGATAAAAAAAAATATGCCAGAGCCACCGTCAGAAATCTGGGCAGGTTCTGAAGGCTATGGCGTGTGTGTGCGGAAGGATGTTCGAAAGAAATTCAGGGACAAGGGCCAGTAAACTTGGAAACTGAAATGGTGTTAAGAGAAAAATAACAGCTGAATATGTTCAAAAAAGGACAATAAACTTTAACCAATAAATCTCAAACCTTCCTGACAATTTGTATTCTCTCACTGGACACCTTATTGTGAAGCAGTTTTGAAGGTCAAATCTATAGTGATAATGTATCCGACACAAGAGGCAAAGTGCTACGATTCTTGTTTGTTTACTGGTGAGGAAAACTTGTACATATAAATTGAAACTTCTTAATTTATTCAGAAGCTATTGGTCTACTCAGGTGACACAGTTTAAACATCATGCAAATCTAACATGGTAGATTAAAATATGGGCATACATCCCAAACAGTGTAAAAATAGGAGACAGATTTTTCTGTGCAATAGCGTTATTGATGTAGGTTTAGGGGAACAGGAGTACAGTAAGAATTTATAAAGCACAGTTATAGATGGAAAGAGCATTTCATAAACAGCTTCTTACGAAAAAGACATGTTCATTCTGGCATTGAGGATGCTTTCTTCTCTCAGGGAATAAGGAAGATGTGTCTTTTGTTATGTTAGTAGTAAAAGTTAATATTCCAGCAATATTAGGGCAAAATACAGGGCTGTAGTGAAGGCTCTTTGATAATTATACATTTAAAAAAGATATTTTAATTAACTCAGGATTATGAAGATGCATGAGTGCCACCAGGTGGATAGGCCAGCCAAACCTCCTCACAAGAAGGCTGGTACTGGCTGGTAGAGTTTGTGTATTGCATGGAGAGACAGGAATGATTGGGAAGTACAAAGAATAGCCAAGAAAAAGCTGCAATGCACTAACTGACTTAGTTCAAGAGCAAACCCCTCCTCTGCAGTGCTCATAGTCTAAACAGATAAGACAGACTTTCCATCTGGGAGAAGGAGCATTTGTTACTCCTGCTTCGCAGTTAGGGAGCTGCAGCAGAGAGAGCTGTGACTGAGGGGATGAGCTGTGTTTGGGGCGCGGTCACACACGGAAATCAGTGAGCTCTCACCATTGCTCTCTTTCCCTTTTTGTACTGTATGGCAGATTGAAAACACTGTTCACATATCCCAGCTAAAGAAGTGAGATAAAGAAATAATTTGGGAAATTACTTGGCGTCAGTGTTTGGTGGTGTGGACAAGTTACAGAAATGGATGCTGATTTGGAAGACACCTCACAAAAGAAAATTAAGTCTTTATTTTAAAATTGAAGGCACTATATGCAGCATGCTGTCCCAGAGCTTTGACCATATGGCCATTCTTCCTGTTTTTCTTCTGTAAAAGACTGAAATATTTTCTTCTAAACAAGAAAATGCAAATTCTAGAAAATGCAAATCCTTCTGATATAAATTAAATTATGTATTCACTTCATATTACTTAGAATTCACTACTGTTTGAAGTGAAAACATGCCTGTGATTTTATAGAAGTTTTTCTATAGCTTTTAAATTATCCTGGCCATGATTCTTCAGTGGTCACATTTTTCATAGCAAAGTGCAAAATTATTTTCAATATGCTATTCAATAGGATGTTACTAGAAGCTTTCAAAATAAAACTTTGATTTGAGCAACTATAAAAATGTTAGGCTTTTAAATAAATGCCCTTATTTGCCTGCAAGACAATTATTTTGACTTGCAATGTATGGAATTTTGATGATTTTTTGTGAGAACTAGTTAAGTGAAAAGCAAATACCAAAAATCGCATGAGGTGCTTCTTTGTTATAGGGCAGTTTCTCTGTAATCCAAGATAGTACTTTCTTTTTTTTATTTTTCCCCCCACCTCTTATTCAGCCAAAATAGAAAATCCATCCCACGGTCTGTGTATGGAATATTAAATGTTGTGTGAGAATGTGTCTCACATACTTGAGAAGAAAGGCCGCTGTGGGTAGATAATTCTCTGTCACTTCTGAAATTTCACAAAGCAGTTTAGCAGGCCCAGCTATGAGGAAATGTCTTTTGGCATATGTTGAAATAAACAGGAATAGGAACTAAATATTAAATACATCTCATGAAACGTTTTTTCCTTCTCTTTTATGCATGTAATTTGTATCCACTTCTTAAACAGTTAGGTTTGAAGCTTCAGTATTTTTAATTTATTGCTCATCGTGCCATCTATTCTCTGTAAATTTTGCCAAGTTGTTTAATCCCTTAGGGGCGAGGAAGATTAATTAATTAACACTAGTTAACCAGGTTGAGATAGCAGCATAAAAGAGGCTGTAAAACTGAAGTTATACATGTTACTGTAAAATTACATTGGCTATAAGGAGAAACTTTCATTGGACAGTATATTGCCCCTTGAACTTTTCCCTTTAGCTGTCACTAAGGAGTTGTTTTCAATAGGTTGTTGTACACCAGCATGTGTGACCTCCGAGGAAAGCATAACAGCACAACTTTGCAATTCAAATGAAGAGTAACCTATTTATAATTTCATTATTATTTCATTACTGTATGACTTCTGCTATTTGTAAATGTCAAATACAAACAAAGAGCGCTTCAATTTAACCTTCCCTGTCATAGAATAAAAGCTTTATTTCCACTGTTTTTAAGGAAATACTTCATGTCTCAGAGTAAAATCTATTAGACTTAGCTCAATAGAGCATCATTTTGATGTGAATGGGGTTGGGGAAGGATGGCATTTTTCTTTTAAAGCTAATTTCATACACACAGAACATACAAGCACACAATATTTTCAAACCAGCTTAATCAGTCACTTCAGACATCCAAAGGTCTTATTCTTGCTTCATTTTCTCCTGCTCTGTTCTGAAAGTAGGAAATTCATGCAACATAGACTGTTCAAAGCCCTAGAGAAGAAAAACAGATTTCTGTATCTCAATGTATTATATACATTCCATCATCAACATTTTTGTGTTCTTTAAATGAGGGAGTTCTTCCCATAGAGTCATCACTAATGGCAGGAAAAATGTTATGATAATGGAGACAGTGCTTATTATGCTGACAACACTGTGACTAAAGCACCTTTTCCTAAATTTGTGTGCATTTAAGCCAAACATAAAATTAAGGTATATAGAATGTGCATAATTTGCTGCTTTGAGGCAGTTCTTGAATCCTATTCTATACTTAGAGGTCAGCAATCTTTGATTTTAGCAGCCAATGCAGGAGAGCCTCTGGTGATCTCACATTTCACTTCACAGTATTGTTAAGTACCTTGCTGGCTCAATTTAGGTTCATGAAGGTTTACTTGAACACAGATGATTTCAGGGAAAATAATAAAATATTATACATGTTCTGTTCATTGAAATGGATGCATTCTTTCTTTGCAATATTAATATTCAGTTTTGTTCTGCCCTACTTCCTTACACAAAAAGACTGTCTTAAAATTATATAATAGTTTAAAAGAAATGCATTGTTTACTTGTATGTTCCTGAGTACTTTTCCTTTTCCAGCATCTTTCTACTGGTTCCTTTTTTTCTCCAGTATGAAATCTGTCTCAGATTACCTTTTACTCTTGTAGCACCAAGAAATTAAGGAACTCTTTGCTCCTATCTATTAGGGGATACATTTCCATACAGGTCTTCCATCTCCGTGAGCTCACTGGTTCTTGCTATTTCTGATTACACTTGATGAAAAGTATTCCTTGAAGAGTATGTCAAACTACAGAGAAATGTTTTCCATCTGTGAGTGCTAACTGGATGAAATTGAACTATTTTGAAGGATCATGTTTATTTTGATTTTTTTTCATGAAACACTGCTGAAATGGATAAGTATTTTTTCTTGCTGGTTAAGCCATTCCATTGTGTAACTGGAGAAAAAAAAAGAATTGATTTTGAACTTGTCCAAACAAAACATATTGGCAAGGTCATTAGCATATTCACTGAAAAAAAAGTTGCTTGGAATTATTTTTTTGAATAAAGTTCCTTTCTAGTCTTCCGCTTGGGGTGGGAAAAGAATAAAAATAAGGAAATTTAGCATTAAACAAAAAGAGTAAATTGCTACCAATGTGTTAGCTGCTTTCATCCCACCAGGTATTTCAGCGTTTCGTTGCAAGGTGAGTAGAACCCACTTCAGTGAACTATCCTAAATGTTTTACAAGTAGCTTGTTTCTGGTCAGGTAATCTAGGCAGCTCATAACCTCAAGCTTTCCCACATAGACTCCTAAATATATTGCAAGCCTAAATTTACAGTAGTGAGGACTTATCTGTGAAAGAGTAAAATATTTTTTATTTTTATGGAAGTGTCACAAGATGTTGGGAAAATATTTCACAGCTGATAATGAGATTTTAAGAAGACTTACCTGGACATAAGACAATTATCTTACAGGAAAGTGTGTCTGAGACCTGATTAAATGGGTTTGGATTTTTTTTTTCTTAGAGTAATACTGTTGTCAAAAAGATAAAAAATTTGAAGGAAACTAGCTTTTAGGGGAGTTAGAAATTAATTAGTTAATTCTTTTCTCCCAGTATACAGTGCTCATCTCCATATAATTTAAAATAGATTTTGTACTTTCTACATAATTCAATGTGTTACAGGGTTGGCATGGTATTTGTGTAAAGTCAGTCACAGGCTGTTTAGTATTCATCAGCATTTCCCAGTCTGCCACCTCAGCTCCTTACTGAAAATGAAAGCTAGAATTGTCCTGGATAATCAATTATATTTTCAAGATTTATTTTTGAATGGGAGTTATACTGCACAGGGAGTTAGAGACAAAGGAGGATGTAATATAATCAAACTTCAGTCATCTTAAATAGGGAGTGAACAAAGCTGTCAGTGTTTAATTACCTTGAAGGCAGCAGTCTTCTGAAATAACAGTAATAGTTCTTTTGCTGGTACTAGAGCAATGACACCTTTTGGATTTTACATTTTTTGCATGCTACATTTCTGTAACTGGTGCTTACAGCTGCACAGGAGCAGTAAATCGTCATCTGACTAAAAGTGGTTTATCATTTTGGGCAGCCAGGCTTCAGTGTGAACTAAAAAAAGACCACCTCAGTCATTTGCATTGGGTTGGACTAGGGGAGGAGTTCGTGCATCTTTACAAGGCTGTTGGTCAGAAACTTTCCTAACTAGTTCTGAGTGCTAAATGTGAATTTCTAGTAAACTTCTAATTTACTCACATTTGGTTTTTTTCCAACATACAGTAGAGATGCAAGCTGTGCATGATGTATGTGGACTTCCTACAGTAAGAAGTTAACGTTCTAAAACATTATGTACCATATCTCAGCATGGCTGGACCTCTTTGGAATCACAGTACCCAGAGGGGCAGAGATTACAAGTGTTGGGACAAGATCTTTCCCTTGCAGAGACTGAGGGGGGTTCTCATATCACTGTACAAACTGTGCCTGGGTAGGTAAGGGAGGAAGCAAAGAAAGGACTATCCAGAAGTAATTTCAGATACGTAGCACACATCATCAGAGAACAGAAAAACTTGTACTTGATTGTACAAAAGTTGTTTTTCCCCCCTTGATAAATAAAAGGTAATTTCTAATCTGAAATTTGCAAATTAATCAAATTCTGCAAGGTGTACTTGTCAGAACCAGATTGGAAACTTCTCCTCCTGACAGTGTTACTCACAGCTTTCAGATGAGGAAGACCACGTCTGAAGGTGCTTAAGTTAGCATCCTTAGTCATACAAAAAATCCTTTTATCTAACAGTTCAAGTTTTATTAACTCACTGGGCCTAATTCTGAGTTTATTTGAACATTTGCCAATCATAACTAACTTAAGAAATTTCAGTATTTCGGAGTTTTCTTTGTATTTATGGATATGACTTCGGGTAGAAGCAGCACCATCCAGATCAATAAAAATATTAGATTAACCATAGTTGTTTGTTCCAGCCCTTTGACCTCAAACAGAACATTTAGAGGAGATGTATTCTGAAACAGAAGCAACTGATGTAAGAGCATGGAATTCTGGAACACTTAATTTTTTTATGTTTTGAGGGCAGAAGCCTGTGGTTTTGTTGCAGTGTGGTCTGACCTCAGTGTAATGTCCCTCTTCACAGTAACGGTGTGAGGGGCCTTGGTCTAAATAAGAGTTAGATCATGTCTTTGAATCCACTTTGTTTTAATGATTGTTGTCCATTTTTCTAACTACCAATATATAGGTGGCAAGGAGGAAAAGGGAGTTATGTGGTTATTTTGGTGATACAGTGCTTTCATTGCGTATCCATGATATTAGGAGCATGACTTCCTAGATGAAGGGAACTGTGTTAAAGATTCTATGTGTAGTTATATTTCTCTGCTGAAATCAAAGGTACGCTCTTTATACAAAACTCATTTAAATCAATTTGTACCTCTCTAAACTTTGGTTGGCACTGCATCAGGTCCTGGGAGCGCATGTAGAGCATAGGGTTGGAAGCTATTCTAGTGGTAGTAAAGGATAATTAGTCAAACCACTTACAATAAGTGAATTATGCTCACAACAATAATTGATTTTCCAAAACTTAGTAAGCTTCTAGTTTGTGTTACTGTAAGCCTTTAGTCAGAAAAACGTGGTATTGTGTTGTGTTTTTTTCCTGAGAATGTTGCAACCATCTTTATTTCTCACCACGACTGGTGAACTAAATTTTAGTGACTTGAATCACATATATTTGCTAGCTATTGATGGATTATAGTTTTGATGTTTTAATAGAAAACTATTTCATGACAAATAGTAATTCTGATAAGTTTTTGTTTGCTTGTTTTTTAAAGAAAAAAAGCCTTAGATAATATTATCTGTGCCACTTGCTATCAGATATCTTCAATAGCTATCACTTCTTATCAAATCAGGGAGGCATAGGAAGCAAACTGATTAAATTTGGCATGTTGCTCCCATCCCCTCCCAAAAAAAGCATTGCTGTCTGAATACCTCTATTGCATTTATCCTTTTCAATGTATATATCATTTCATGAAAAAACTTTACCTGAAGGGCTTTGACTCTCTGCATTTTGGATGCAAAATGCAAAGTAAACAACAAAAGCAGCATTTGATATGCTATTAAATCTTTCCATTGAGGACTGAATCTGATTCTAGTTAGCTTCTAAGGTGGTGCTGAACATTATTTAAACTCAGCTTGTGATTTTGTAAGGGCATCAACATCTAGAGTTTAGAAGTAACACCAGAATTTTCTCAATAAGTATCTAGCTTTTCTCTCCCAGAGTATCTTTGTGAAGACTTGCACTGTTATTGCAAAGGAATGCTCCCATTGTCTTGCTTGCCTGACTAGGTTGGGCACAGTGACCTTGTAGCTGCAAGGCTTAGGGAACAAAGCAAAGAGAAAATGAGTGAGCATCTGTAACACAATGACTCTGATTTACTGAAACACTTAAGCATTTGTTTAATTGTCATCCTCTATGGATGCAGCTAAATTTTAGAGAAGAGATATGTGACACTAGTGGACATTTAATAAAATAGAAAGCTTAAATTTCTTTTTCCCTGAAATGCTGTTGACATCAGTTATGTCACCAAAGATGGCTTTCTCAGTAAGTGGTGTACCACATGAAAGAATAAATAATAATTAGTAGGCAGTCATATAGAGAAATAAGAAAAATCGGTGTTTTATGGCATACTGAATGTCTAAATTCCCTTTTCAGGTTAACTATTTTAGGTAATGGTGTAGTAATGTTCTTTACTTAACACAAAAGCAATAGAGGTGTGGCTGCTATGATAACAGGATTAAAGAAAGAGAAAATTAAATATATCTAGAGAAGAGAGCAGCATGCAGAGCATCCTATTTGGTGACGATAATTAATTCTTTCGGAGAACCTTGAGTAATTCCTTAACTATAAAACTATTTAGTGAAGAGAGATGAAGGACCAAAGTAGAAGTTAACACAACTTTTTGTCCTGTAACATTATTAAACCTGGAGGTAGCTGTGTTATTAATACATTTTTTAAACATAATTTGCATAACTAATTGGCTTCAGGTGGCTTTGATATGTTAATGACAGCTCTGAAGAAGACCCTGTAGAAATCAAGTAATGGAACTGGATGTGCTGAGAGCCCTGATACTGTCTTTGGTGGAGAAAAAGCATGCAAAGTGATTTCACTCTTGAGCTGATTAGAATATGCTTGTAACGAGAACTAATCTGCGAGCAAGGCAATAGAGCACTATCTAGTCAAGGCATAATGTCTGTGTCTAGACACCTTATGGGCTCTTCTGCTCCTTTTGGGTGTGAATGAATGACAATGTTTGTACAGAATTGGAAGTAATACATGCTACTGACTTCCTTCCAGGCTCTAGATTTATCGCAATATCCAGAGCATATATTCAACAATAGTTCTCTTCCCAGTTACGTTTAACAGAAATATTCTGCACACCTGCTGAAGTTACTCCCCACATCTTATTTTCAAAATTGTTCAAGCTTATAATTACTTCTGTAAAACTATAAATTACATTACTTTCTTCTGTCTCTCTGAGAGGAAAGGAAAGGCACATTGTAAGATACTGTTATGGTCCTGCTCAGAGAAGTAGTATCTCACAATCTTTTTTACTTTATGTTAAATTTCCCTTTGTAGTAGAAAAGGTTTTACCTTCAGTGAGGCAAGAGGAGAATTGAGATATGTGTTGCAGAAAGGTAGATTTATTGTTAAAAAAAAAAAGGTAAAAATCCCTTCAGTCCAGTGTCATATAAAGTCTGCTTTGGTGTTACAGGGCTTGAAATAATTTTATTGGAGAGATGAACTGGTAATTGAATGGAGGAGATAACTGCTACTGTTTTCAAAAAGTGTATTTCACAACATCTGTATCATCCTTAGATGTTAATTCCTTAAAGGTCATTCATTAACTTTTTCAGAAGTTAGAGAATTCTAGAGACAGTTGATGTCAACCTGACAAATCAGTTTCATGGATTTTTTTCCAAACATATTTCAGTTTTTCCAACCAAAAAAATTATAACTTCATTAAAATAATTCCTTTTTTCAGATATACAGCCAAAAAATTGCACTTCATACCACTTCTAGACTTTGCCTTTCTTTTCATTTTTATTTAATTATTGTTTCTACATGTGACATACAAAAATTCCACTAAAAATTAAATACTATGAGAAGAGTTACAGCCTCTGGAATAGCTTTTTAAAGGCACAGTCATTTGTTCTGGCTTTTTGAATCACTGCAGCAAAAAGGACGACAAAATACTCTTCCCAAGCTAAACTGTTGAGGACAGGGCCTCTTACTGTTTCAAAAGTTCATAGGATTATCCCTGAAAGGTTCTCAAATGTGCTTCCCTTTTGAATTTCATACAGCAACCTTGAACAGCAATGTTTCCGGCCTTGAAACTTTGATATAACTTCGGGGGAAGAACAAAGTGTTTGCTTTCATTTATACAACATTGTTTGATAGCAATATGCAGGTTGCTTAATTGGTTGTTTAATCTGTCTTTTAACACTGGGAGTGTTGGTTGATGAGAAGCTTGACACAACCCAACAATGTGTTTCTGCGGCCCAGGAAGCCAACATTTTTCAGGGCTGCATCCAAAGCAGCATGGCCAGGAGGCTGAGGGGGGGAATTCTGCCCCTCTGCTCTCAGGAGACCTTACCTGAAGTCCTGCATCCAGCTCTGGGGCTCCCAGCATAAAAAGCATGTCTTCAGAGGAAGGCCACAAAGGTGATCAAAGGGCTGGAGCACTTCTCCTATAAAGGATGAGAGAGTTGGGGTTGTTCAGCCTGGAGAAGAGAAGGCTCCAGGGAGACCTTATAGCACATTCCATACCTAAAGGAGAGCCAGAGAGGGACTTCTGGCAAGGATAATGGCTTTAAACTGAAAGATGGTGGATTTAGATTAGGTAAAAGGAATAAATTCTTTACTGAGAGGGTGGTGAGACACTGGAAAAGGTTGCCCAGAGAAATTGTGATGTCCCATCCTTGGAAGTGAGTTTGGATGGGTCTCTGAGCAACCTGCTATAGTGGAAGGTGTCCTTGCCCATGGCAGGGGCTTGGAACTACATGATCTATAAGGTCTCTTCCAACCCAAACCGTTCTGTGTTTCTATAATGTTGTGATTCAGCAATAAATAGGGTTTTTTTTTCTTTGATAGAGATCCCAGTTCACAGAAGAGAGTGAGATCAAAGAAGGGTATCTTTAATTTACATAACATCCATAAGTTCTCAGAAGAGGTAATTCATTAAACTTACCTTCTTTCTGACTCTTATTGTATTTATTGTCAGTTGAAGTTCTGATTGCCAGGCCCTTGAATTACCTTAGAGTACAGTGTGTTGTTATGATATAATCTTTAAAGTTGTTTTCCAGGATTGAAATGCAAAATTTCTGAGACACAATTTGAAATAAGTGCTTGTTTCATTTCCACGTGGGCTGCTGTGGCAATGTAAGTTATACAAGATAGGAAGTTCATAATGTCTCCTAGATTTGCAGATCCACTTGAACTCTAGAGGATCCACGGTTGCTATTGTACATATGGGACAATAGGTGAGCAGGACTAGGGACCACGCTGTTCACTCTGTATTGAGCAGCTGTCTAAAAATCTGAGAATGTGCAAGAGAGCCCCAAATATTACTTCTGGGTCAGCACTTCAGTCATCACCACAGACCAATTTGGCATCTTTTCTCATCAGTCTCAGGATAATTTGTTTTGATAGTCAGAGTGAGAATTTGTATTTCAAACAGGGCTGCTCGTATCCAAGTCATAACTGTGCAGATTAATTTGTCTTGAAGCACGCAAAACAGCCTGTTCTGCAATCTCAAAATATCACTTATTTCTGGAGCAAGTGCTTTTTAAGGAAGTCCTCCAAATATATATGAAATAGTTAACATTATGTAAACTTCAAATAATAGACAATTAAATTTTATATGAGCTGCAAATTGGGTAATTGCTGCCTTCACATACATTGTCTCTAAATGTCAACTGTGGTGTTCCGTGGTAAAATTAAAACTGCTGTTCCTTATTTGGAACATTCAAATGACTCTTGACTTTGGAGGAAAACCTGAGAAGATAGAAAGGAGATGAATTTTCAGCAGTTAATGAGGGAGAGAAGCCCTGAGTATGACTCCTCTCTGTTATAAACGGAGAAGGAGCAATGGGAGATAGTGAGGAAAACATATGTCTCAAGGCAGACTTGCTATTGCTTACAAACTCACTTTTTATATGCAATCCTATTTTTAAAATAAACAACCAAGCAATAAATTTCCTTCTTTCTCTTATTGGTGAGTAGTCAGCTGCAACAGAATCGTTTCCATATAACATTGTTTATATTATATTTGCTTTTCTTGGTTATGGGATGCAGAGCCAGGGAAATTCTTCTCCTTTGGGTAGCTCAGGTCACCAGAATTGCTTTGTCTTTGTCTTTTTTGCCATCTTGTTCTTCTGTGCTAGCTTTAAGTATGCTTTTCTCTTGAGGCTGTGTTCTGCTTAGACATGTAATGCTGTTGTGTAACCCAGGTCCAGGAGGGTGAGGTTTTTCCTTATTTGTACCATTTTGTGTGCTGCAGCTACTTTCTGTTCTTGTTTGGGAGGAAAATCAAGAGCAGCGTTGTAGCAGTCTTTTATAGAATTGTAAAATCATTTAGGTTGGAAAAGACCCTTAAGACCATCAAGTCCAATTGTTGACTGAATACCTCCATGCCCACCACTAACCCACATCCCGAAGTGCCACATCTACATGGCTTTGAAATGCCTCCAGGGTGGTGACTCCACCACTTCTCTGGGCAGCCTGATCCAATGATTGACCACCCTTTCAAAGGAGATGAAAACGTCCCCTGGCACAGCTTGAGGTCATTTCATCTTGTCCTGTCAGTTGTTACCTGAGAGAAGAGGCTGACCCCCACCTTGCTACAACGTCCTTTCAGGTAGTTGTACCAAGCGATAGGGTCCCCCCTGACCTTCCTTTTCTCCAGTTTCTTCAGCTACTCCTCATCAGACTTGTGCTCCAGACCTGTCACCAGCTTCATTTCCCTTCTCTGGACACCCTCCAGCACTTTGATGTCTTTTTTGAAGTGAGAGACCAAAAACTGGACACACTATTTGGGGTGCAGCCTTACCAGTGCAAAGTACTGCAGGACTGCCCTGGTCCTGCTGCCACACTATTTTTGATATAATCCAGGATGCCATTGGTCTTCTTGGCCACCTGGGCCCACTGCTGGCTCAGTGTTGTTCTGGTCTAACTGGCTGGCTGAGCAGTAATTATGATACTCTACCAGAGCACATAGCAATCTAATATTTTATATTCTGTCATTGATATTACAGTGGTACATATTGAATTCTTAAAATGTTGCAAGCCCCAAATGAAACTGGGATAGAAAATATACCCAATAGAAAAGTTTTCTACAAAACTAAAGAAATATCAGCTGCCAGGGAATATGAGGGTAGATGAATCACTGCTATTTTTTAGTATTGTAGTTACTATTTTTTTAATCTCAGATAACTGATCACAGAAGTAGACTAACTCCCCTTAAATCAGTAACTTGATTTTCTGAAGTTCCCATCCTAGTGTAGGAAAGGTTATTCCACTTTTATTGTTTTTGAAGATGTCATAGACTTCCTAATTATTCATATGTAACCTCTCAGCCAGTTTTATTTCTAGAAATCAACTATATGATAAGCATAATGCCAATAACTCAGATGCATGTTTTGTCATCTTTTATTTGTCATGTCACTGCTTGCTTTTTCACTTAGGAGAGGGTACAGTGCAATTTTCTTCTGTCACTTATAATTAGATTAAAGATTTTCCCAGGGTGTCTTAAACTTTCCACTGTCAGCTTATAATGTTCTTCCAAGTTCCAGAGAATCTTGGTTAATATAAGCTCAGAATTGGGCAATTCCCTGCTAAATCCCTGTTGAGTTCCTTATTGCAAGCTGATAGTTGGGGCACTTTGTCACATTAAAAAGGACTCCTTTTTCTTTTTACTCCTTAATATCCTGCAATAGTTATTGGAGCAGTATTAAAAATTGAACAAATATTTCTGGACCTGTATTTTATTTTGGCACTAACCTTCATTTGTGGTTACATTAAATCTTCCTAGCTGAAGTAGTTGTGGGTATACATATCTATCTATCTATCTTGTACTTTTATTAAAAAAAATTAAGTAAAGTTTTTCCTGTGGAAAAGCAATGTGACAGTTGAGATGGTGTGGGCATTGGGAAGTTGCACTTAACTTAAGTGCTGCTGTAAGTAATTTTTTTTTGTACCTCAGCCTGTATCCAGTTTTAAATGCTGGCAGAACAGGTGCTTTTGACAATGTAATTAATGCAATAAATTCTAGTATTTACAATGGCATTACTTGATAGATAAACACTAAACATTTTCAATACTTGCACTTCATCCTAAATTTTTTGGCTGAGCAAGAGAGTGTGGTAAATGACTGTGACTCTTGGTCTGCTTTTGTTGTGATGATCTGGACAGTGAATGGCTGTAAGAGTTCTGTGGTTCTTTACCATATTTTTTGACACTCTGGATCCACCTGCAATGAAATGTTTGTGTTATGAACATACTTTCCTCTTAACAAACATTTTCAAAATGTCGTATTTAAAAAACCCAAACTTTTGATAGCAATTGAGAATCAAACCACTCTCCAGGGATCACAAGCTGATGTGAGAAACTGCTTGCTATCATTGTTATAGGTGTAATTCACAGCATCTGCTGTTTGAAAATCAGAAAGCAACCTGATGGACAGGGAGTGCAGGATTGGGGAGGTACCTCATAAATGTCTGCTGAGTAGATGTGAAGAAACCCTATGAAATGATGATGAAAGAAACCTGGCACCTGTTAGCTGGGAAAGGGATTCAGGGGCGCCTTTGGTGGACTTCAGGCTAAGCCACCTGGGGGCAGAAGCTGAATACTTGCTGTAGTTACCTCTGCACTGCTCAGTAGGGAGCTGAGGTTGATATATGCTCTGCTTGTGAGTGAGTTCAATCTGAGGAACTCATTCTTTCTGTAATTCCAGCAAGCAGTGAATGCAAAAATATTTCCTTTCAATGATGAAAAACTTCACAAGAGGAAAGCCAGCAGTGGATGTAAAGCACAGCTTGGTAGCTTCCTCAAAGGTGTCCGCTAACACTCTTGACAAATTTAATATATTGACATTTATTGAAGGATGTATCTTCAGAGGTAATGAGTGCCTGGCTTAATTTCTGTGCTGCCATTTTTTATTACCCATCAGAAAGGGCCTGCATTTTAGGGATAGGCTCAGTAATTTCGATACTTAGATCATGGCAAATTCCCAACTTCTGATAAAGCTGTCAGTTGTCTGCTTCAGGTACCTAGAAATACTTTCCAGGGGCAAGATTCCAAAGAAAATTTTATGCTTGCTCTTTGCCAAAGGCTCAGTATTCCTAAACCAACTGCAGAGTGCATGTACCCTGCAGAAAACTAGTGAATGCAGGCAGTAATTAAACTGCCTATTTAAAATAGTGTCCCGAAGGTGAAAAAGAAGTTTGGACTCCACTCACAGGAAAATATGTGCAACACCAGATCCCAAAATAGACATCTGTCAAATGCTAGTGATAGAGTTCTTCCCTGAAATATGTCTTTTGTATCTTAAAATGATAGTATCTGTTCTTTTTATTTGCAAGTTTATGTATTATCCTCTACTATTTTCTTCTTGTATGCTTCTTTGTAGAAACCTATTCTTTTTTTGTAGCCACTAACAGTAGCTTTTTCCTAGATAATCAGAAATGTTTAAGTAATAGAATGCTATACAGCAAATATGCTTTTGCATTGATTTCATAGGTTGGATGGCTACTTAATGAGAAATGTTAGTATCATACAAATAGCAAGAACTCTATCTAATTTTGTAATCCAAACCTATACAAAGCCATACTGGATTATCCCCAGGGTTTTATCTCATCTGCTGTTGTCTCTTAAACTGCAGAATTAAACAAAATACTTCTCAGGAAGTTGCAGAAAAATGTTTGACAAAGGTATAAAAAGCTGTATTTCAGCTGTAGAGAAATACTGAAAATCCCTAAAGTAGATCCAAGGGAATGACTGTGTGACACAATGGTGTTATGTGTTGGATACAGCCACATCATGTTCAAACAGGTCCATTCTGCATGAAATAATACTGTATTGTGTAGGATTACAAACGTTATAGCCTGCCTCTGCACATTTGTAATTAGCCAAAAAAAAGTGTTTTGCTGCCCTTGTGTAATGAAAAAGTTCCAGCACATCCATCTGGCAGTACACTGCATTCTAGAAACACCCTGGTGTTTCCAGGTTATGCATTGGAATAGGATCCTGGAATTAATCATATTGAAAGAAACAAAAAGAAGAAATGAGAGAGTGCTCATTGAAAATAGAATATTTATATTGCAGAATATCAATTGAATGAAACCCAAAAGTAATCCGGAAGTTATTTCGTTGCTGTTGGCAGTCCTCTCCTAACTTGCACTGTGATGCTGGACTGGAAAGAGAAAATGTCCAGAAATTTCTAAGTCTCGAACTGTGGCTGCACTCCCCTAGGTATTCCTCCTGTCTTTTCTGAGACTCGACCTATGATGAAATGCAGTTCATTTCCTGATTTTACAACTTACGGTTCACCTGGGAAGTAGGGTCAGTTTTAAATAAGTCTTTGTTTGGTGGGATGGGGGAGAAGGGAAGAGAGTTGACAGTTGTCCCAACTAAGCCACAACCTGTACAGATTGTGATAACTTTGGATTTGTTCTTTTTATTGACCTCGGCTACCTGACGTAAATACTGGAATTGTTTAAGAGAATACTTCTCTTATCAATGTTTTGCTCAATGGCCCCTTTATTCTTCACTGTGTTTCCTAGACCTTATCTTAGAAACTGAATAAATGTGATTATGAAGAAGGTAGTAAACTTGGTCAGAAAATGCTCCCTTTGCTGTAGTAAGATTGCCTGAAGTACTGTTCTTTGCAAAGACTTATTGCAAAGCATAAGAGAAGAAAATAGCAGGATTCAAACAAGCAGGAGATGGTGTAAGAAAGCTGCAGCTCAGCACTTTGACAGGCAGGTACAGTTACAGGACAAAGGGAAACAAAGTCAAGGCAGAGTCAGGAAGAGGTAAAGAACTGACATTAATCCAAAAGTGCATAACAATTCCCTGGAGTCAGAAGGAAATTTGTATTTTACAAACAAGCTGATGTCATTTTAAAATGAATTATTAATTTTGTTTCTTTTCCATTTCAGGGCAATATGGAAATAAGAGAATATTTAAAAGCACCTGGCAGCTGAGAAATTTCAGCAGCTCTGTATGAATGTGAAGTTTGATTTTTTTTTTTCCATAAGAGAATTTCAAGTTATATAGAACAAAAGAGAATCTATAAATTGAACTAGCACAGCAAAATTCAAGTGCAGGGTGTAGGTAGGAACTGAGGGCTATGAATCTTACTGTTATGGAGGAAATATTGCACATTCTTGCCATATTTATTTATTGTCAGGGAACGCAGATGCACATCTGCCCTTGAGGACATTGGGAAAAGGTCCACAACACCCTTGCAACCACAGGTGAACGCCTAAGGCAGATCTCACAAACCTTCACACACTCCCTTTTTGTTGCAGTGAATCCTCAGTCCTTATCTACAGTATGAAACAACCTGCAACAGGGAAAAATGGGAGTGCCCATTCAGCCCAGAATAGAAATAGCATAAACTGTGCATTGGTTTTCTGCAAAACTGTACTGGATTAAAATGAGCCATGAAATACGAATCTGAGTTTGCCTTTTCCAAGTTCTTGTTTATTAATGTCTGAGAGGGCAGTAACAATCAGAAAAGTTTTTGTTCATTTTAGGGATCTTCTGCAAACCAAATGATGCATTCTAGCGGCGTATAGCGTAGGAATGTAGATTTAAGCAGAGAGGGGAATTCTGTCCCTTGGTTGTTGGAACATTAGTATTAGTTTGAAGGTCTTCTGAAAGGAACAAGGAGAACACAGCTGGATTAATACCTCTCCTAGAAAGTGGCAAGATACCCATGAAATTTATCTATTGCTATAGAAGCAAACAGAATCATAAACATTCCAGCAAACATAAAATAATAGCAAGAAAAATGTACTTTTGCACCAGCAGCCATGCCTACAGTGACACTGCCTGTGGAGTAGAACAAATTCTTTACTTATTTCTCTTCCTGTGAAACACACTGCCTTACACTTTGCAAACCTGAGTCAAGGATACATCTCCTTAGACATGCAGACTGAAATAGCTTGAGAACTGTGTAAAATATATTCACAGAACTCGTTTGTTAATATTACTGTTCCTTTTAAAACTGGCTTAAATGTTGAAGGAACAGTTTCTGTCAGCATAATTATCATGGTGAACTAGACATGACAGCCTTTACAGAAGTGGACCCACTGAGTTTGAAGAAGAAAATCATATACCATATCTGGTTTGAAAAATCCAGACAGCTTATTTCTCACCTAAAAAAGATTCAAATAAAAGACTGGTGACAAAGGGTGTTAAGAGTAGCCATATATGTTAGTGGAAAGACTACTGGCTTGTCAAATCAATCTCCTTTGTTGTATTCTGCTCTTTACTAAATGAATTTGATAACATTTACTCTACACCCTCAATTAAACAATGGAAGTTAACTACTTTATAGAGAAATAAATTTCTAACTGAAATTCCTTACTGTAACTCAGTTTGAACTCTAAACTCAAAGTAAGAACTAAGCCTGGAGAGTGAATTATGCATGTGGTGGGATGATCAAGAGAGCAGGATTTTAACAAAACACGACACACTTAACAATTCTGTACAGGGAATTAACTTTCCTATATTTACTAGCCTCAAAAAAAGGCAAAGTGGAGGCAATGAAAAGCATCAACTTACTTCATTTCTAAGGCAGCTCTTTATTAATGAGTAGGTGCTGAAGCAGGGCTCTGCCATAATGCAGTGTTTTTCTGGCACTGAGCTCACATTCATGCAGAGATTTTCACATGCAGGTAAAAGGAGTTCTTCTATCCTTTCAACCTGTTGTATCTGAGGATGGCCCAAGCTTTTAGGACATAAGTAGTGTTTTCCAGTTTCTTAAAACTTACAAGGATGTTAAGACTCTTGTCTTTTATAAAGCTATACTATTTCTGCATCTCTTCAATTACAAATTCAAATTCTGATTTTCTGAGTAATTTGATATATTCAATCATCTTTTCAGTAATGTTGTTAGGTTGGTTCCTTGTTCATGTGTTTAGGTCAACACTGAGAAATGGGACTTCTCCTTTAGAAAATGCTTCTAAAACTACTCCCAATAAATACATTAAAGTTTTAAGAGAAAAGGACTCCCATAGAATACTGACATAGCTATTTATCTACATATCAGACATGGTGAAAATGATTACACTTTCTTTAGATTGTCTGGTAAATCAGCTAAGCATTGATTTGGAACATCTATTTGTCTCCAGCTCAAACATAATTCAGTATCTATCAGAGGACATCTGCTGCCCTCTAGTAAGCCAAAATACCTAGTTCTGTCTGCTCACACGGCTTGATCATAAATGTGTTCTCATATTAGACTAACAAGTGCTACTCACAATCAAAAACCAAACTCAAAACAGCACCTAGTCTAGTTTCTTTTGCACCAGCTCATTCAGTGTCCAAGTATATCCAAACTTAAGTTTAGGTTATTAACTATTAGGTTATTACTTTTCCTTAAATACTTTCAAGTGATATATCAGAAAGAGAGTGAAAAAGTAAGCCTGGAGACTTGTTAATAGCTTCTGAAAAGTGACTTTCAGTGACTAAAGAAAGTATGAACAATATTGGTCTTCTTCCCTTTCATTTTTTTTAATGATGAATGCTGAACAGCATTCTTATGGTGACATTGATGAAGTCGCCTGTCAGTGAGAATTTAAAATACATTCAGAATGAGAAGCCTGGTGAGCAGTTTGTCTACAGCAATTTTAAGGAACAAAGTGTTTTACCTAATGTTGGCAGATTCCTAAGTTCTTTTTGTTCTGTCAAAGAAAAAAAGGTCTAAGCACATTACAATTGTCTTTTAATTTATTATACAAAAAAAGAAGTCACACAGTTAAAGAGATTGAGAGTACTACCCAGAGCAAAAATAGGAGCAGCTGAACAGGATAGAACGAAAATGTTGAAATCCTCATACACACACAAATGATACAGTTTCATGTCTTAGGGTCTGTCTGAATTGTCAACTAAAGCACTATTAACATCAATTAGGTTGCTCCTGCTGAAGCTAGCTCTGGCAGAACAGTTTAAGCCTTTCTTTGTAAATATTTGATTTTTCTACTGGCTGTGGAGTTCATCTCATTGGCAAAGCTCCCCTTTATCTCAGAAGAGCATGAATTGACTTCTGTTTGCATTTCTCTGAAGATGCATGTTGGATGTCAAAAATCATCATTGGAGAGGTAGGTCTAATTTCCAGTAATTGGTCTTTTCTGACTACTTCCCTGACAAAGGCAAATCTACTCATTGTTTTATTTCATACTTATAATTTCCAATTTTAGTCTTCTACAATATCAAACTTCATAGTTTATTTTCCTCCACCCTTAGATGCAAGTCTATAGCTTCTACTAGAGCCCAGTTTCCCTAGGCTAGAATTTTTTTCTATTCATTTTTTTTTTCTCTTTTTCCAAACACAGCAGAACAGTTTATTCAGAAATTCCAAGTTATGAGCTCTACAGAACATGCTGCATAGCACCCACTTTATTTTTTTTTACTTCCTGAAGCACTGGAAGAAGTTAAAGTATTTGATGTAGTGGTCGGATCTTGATGGATTGCATAGTAACGTAGGAATCACATGGGTACGTAATCCCTTTTTGTGGACTTTTGTCTACTTTCTGTATTTTTGGTGGATGGAATAATTAACCATAAAACAGTGGGTTAAACAGAACAGAAGAATCCATCTTTCAAAAAACCCTTTTCTTGAAAATTCTTGGAAACCAAAAGAATGTATTCGCAGAGAGATACTATTTACATTTTAGTCTTCTTAGGTATTGCCAACACAACCATGTGGAATGTAAAAGCTAGCTGATTAGTTGGACCAAAAACTTAAGTAATTAATTCCTGAACTGTCTAATTTAGCTATTTAAAGCTGGTGCATGTACTTCCTACTGAGCTAAATTTGCTGCATGGTACTTGTCTTTTGTGTCAGTGGGAAGAGGTGACAGCTTCTCAATTATTGTATTATTTGTCTTACTCTGACATTTTTATGAGAATGATTTTTCAGAACACAGGATGTTCATAGTCCAAGCTTAATTCAGAAACACAATGAGAGAACAACCATTTACTTCTGTTTTAAATATAGTTTGTATTGACTGTAGGTAAATGGAGAACAGAGAAGATAGCATTGCAAATGAATGGAATAGCAGGAAAATCTGATTTGACTTAATAATTTGTAATTTCATTTAATCAGTACTAAGAGACATCTAAAAATACATATAGTGACATTTAGAAAATACTCTCTTTTTTGCTAAATACTGTTCGCCATGACCTAAAATTTGATTCTACTCTGGAAAATATTCAATTAAAATTGTTCAGTTTGTGTAGTAAAGAAGCATTCAGTGTGAGTAACACATCATATGTTTGTTTTTCACCTTTAAAAGATATTTTAAATTGCAGTTACCTTACTTGTGTGATTTGAATAGTAGCATAGTCTGTAATACATTGACAACTTTGCTTTGCATACATTCTTGAAGTGAATGTAGTTCTTTTCTTGTTGGAGTCTCAATTGTTAGGATTTGCTATGTATTTGATATGCTGTTTGCAATATACTGCTTACTGCTGAAAGGGATGCCAAAGCCCCCCCCCACCCCTTACTGCCTGTGTTCAGGCTGCTGTGAGTAAGCACCAGATCAGTCCATGGGAAGGGCACTGCTATCAACCCCTAGTTGTCACAAAAACAAGCAAGAAATTGGCCTGTAAATATAAAAAGTGCTATGCATAATAATATTTCCTAGGATGTTTGACAGAAAGTGAACAACCCCAACTGGAATTTCTAAGCTTACCTGATCACAGCACGCAGATGACAAATGTCAGCAAAAATGGGATACTGTACTATCTTTGTTCCTGACTTGAAAAAATATAGCTCCATTTAAGTAAAACCTTCATTCTGACTCTTTCTGTGTGAGCTTGAATAAATTTTCAGATCATGGCATTGACAACATTGCTTATACATTTTTCAAAATAATAGTCCCCCCTGCAACTCAGTTAAAGTTTCTACTTGCCTTTAAAATAGATGAAGAAATTAAATTTTGTTCTTTGCTTCTCATTTCTAGAGCACTTCCTCCTCTCTCAAAGAAATTTTCGCAGATTCCTTTGCTGTGAAATAATTCAATTTGAAGCTCAGAGCAAATCATCATAGATTTTATTGATATTTGAACGATGGAAATGTTTGATGAAATATACTGAATAAACAGTATGTGGTGATAAGTGTTAATTTACTACACAAACCTGTCTTGAAAGTGTCTGAGTAAACAAAAATTCTTTGGCAAGTATGTGCAAATTTTAGATACTCCCTCTGTGGTTTCCTGATACCAAGTTTACAAGCGGCACCATATATTTACCATCTCCAAATCATAATGTAAAGAATCTTTATTGCATCCTGCTGTGTATGATTCTATATAATCCTGTTTATAGGATTCTGTAAACGAGATTTTCCCTCATTGTGTGGGAAGAATTGAGCAACGAAAACACATTCATCTGGGAAGAATTAACCCTAGTTCCAATCATTCTCAGGAGGTGAAGGAGCTTTTCATTGGTTTTACCTGGTGGCCTTGCTGTGGAATTTTCAGTATTAATGAGATTTAAAAATATCTACATATTTGAGTGATCTAGAGAGAAATGAAAAAAATTAATCATTTCTCTTAGTAAGTAACTCTTTGTCTTGAGAAATTTAGCAACAAACTAAACTGACCCCTTTAAAAATAGGTAGAAACCTCTATAAGCAAAAATTTCTAAATCCTTTGTGCTTGGTCCTTCACTGGTCTAACCGTCGTGGGCTTTTTCAGTGATCTGCACTTTGCACCAGCAGAAGAGTAATAACCTGGCTAAGTAACCAGCAAAACCCATAAAAGACCCATAATTAAGTGATCACCAATAACTAACACTGTAGCGATAACCTAAATAATTGTGTGTCAGTTTTGACTGTGTGTGGTGCTACCTTATTGACAAATATGTTATCACATAACAGTGGCTGTTTATAGGACAGGCAACGTTCTCTCACCTGTGGATACTGTGTTCTATGTTTTGGTGGTTGTTAACAGTGTGCTCAGCATGATTTATATCTGTGTGTATATTAGGACAACCTATATGATCCTTCAGAGTTAAAGAACAAGGAACACAGATGAGAACACATAGGAGAAAATGTAACCTATGTCATGTGTAACAGTTTCTGTATTGGTGGTTTTGGTTATAATAATTCTGCAGAGTTTCGTTGAATCCAGGAGAAGCCACTGTGCCATGAACAGCTCAGGCTTTATTTTTGCATGTTATTGTGCAGCTTCATTCTTGTTGTTCATGTGTCCTGCTGTGAGTTGCTAATTATGTTACTTAAGTATCAAGCAGGAATTTTCGTCTGCCCTGTTCCTCCATCACTAAGTTGCATGTCATGTATATCTCTCTATTATTCACAGAAGCTGCCATTTAATTTTTCACTGGATAAAGAATGAAGTCAATTCTGTGACATCTATACAGCTTTATCTCTATTTTTAAGGCAAATTGTCACGCGGTGTAAAAAGCACAGTGTAGTGGCATGATAACGCACAAAGTCATAAATCTTCTAACTTTTATGTGGTCTGCTTTTTAAAGATTGCAATTGCCATTAATTTTTACAACAACTTTTATATAAAATGCTTGCCATGATACTTAGTTCTGTTCAAATATGCAGGAAGAGATAGAATATTGGAATGATATTGAAAATACACCTCTTTTTTTTTTTTCCTTAGTTTTGAGCTATTAAGTTCCAGTTTTTTTAGTTGGACAACAAATGTTTGACTAAGGAAGGCTCTTCAGGATATTAAAATATTTATATGTGAACAAAAATAATTCCATGGCAATTTAAAATCATCAGGACCCAAGCGGATTCAGTGTCATGAGGCCAGTCACATGGCATAAAAGTATTTGTCCTTAGTGACTGGATTTAATGAGTTCTATCTAAATGGAACATAAATAGCCTAAAATGTATTCGTAAGGTGTATTCCCAAGAAGAAATAAATCATGTTAATAAAGTAAGCACAGTTGTTAATACAGTGATTGCAATCAAACACCTACATTAAAAACAACAAAGCGTGTTGATGTAGTATCAGTCAGAATATTTTATTTAACCTGAGTTGCCATGGCAACCATAGGAATCATGAGATGACATTTTAATTAGGAATCTCCGAGTAATCCTGATTGTCACAGTTGCTTGTTATAAATACATGGTATTCTGATCTGCATATTAAATGCAGAGGAAGTAGATAAATATGCTGGAGACATTTCAGTATACGTTTGTGAGGGTAAACCCAGATTCAGCACGTCAGGTAATCTCAGTCTTTCATATTATTGAAATGTAAGAGAAAAAGTAAAAACAAATCTTTGTCTGATGGTATTATAGAAAAAGCTTGGGAAAGTAAGAAATATTGCTATGTCTTAGCACCTACTGAAACCAGCGCATGGTAAGATTGGTAGCAATATATGCTACATTTTCTCTGCAGGACTGCAAAATATTGTTGCCCCTTCAATCAGGAGCAGATTTCACAGCTATTGAATTTAGGAGTGACTGCTGTATAAACAGAATTAGAAATGATGAAACATGTTATCTGGAAAATTTCATGTGTTCCTGAGAGCTAAATATCCAGTTAGGTTGTTTTGCATTTGAAGAGCTCTAAAAAGAGTCAAGCATTTGAAAGTTGCCACTCCATAGGTTAGAGCACTATCTAGTTAAAATATAAAATCAACTACGGAAAGAAATAATTAAGGATCAGTTTTGAATTGACTGAACTCAGCTTCTTTTCCCTTTCAGTAAACCAAGCATCTCAAGGTGTTAAAAATGTTACTCTCTAAAGCTTCGTAGCAGCACAGTGCAAAACTGTCCTTGCACTGTTCTTCCACTCACACAGCTGTAGGAACCCACTTTGTTTTAATTGAAATAAATGGTGAACAAAT
The DNA here is from genome assembly GCA_013396775.1 of Cephalopterus ornatus. Classification (NCBI taxonomy): domain Eukaryota; kingdom Metazoa; phylum Chordata; class Aves; order Passeriformes; family Cotingidae; genus Cephalopterus; species Cephalopterus ornatus. The sequence goes on from VZRE01011967.1 coordinate 162,723, forward strand.
GATTTATCTATGAGGGGTTTTTTTATTATTTTTTTGTAGATATTGGTATTTTTCACCTGTCCAAAACTGAATCTGAGATTTTAAACAGAAAATATTAAAATATAGCCATATATGAGGTCATGAATGTTTATTGTGGGTAGTAGGGATGGTTAGAAGTCAAGTATTGAAATAAACACACAGAAGAGTCACTTGAAGCTGTCCATTTATCACAAGTAATATCAGCTTCTACTGGAAAAACATTCGGAGTGGAAGAAGTTTACACTAGAAAACTTTTAACCACCAACTCTACTCATGAAATCTAGGAAAGTAACACATACAGCAGAAACCAATTTTATAATACAGAATAAACTGTAAAAGATTAAATGTCATTGCTAAATCAGCTTCCTGAATGCTGTTCAGAAATATTTACTTGGGTGATTACAACCTGCATTCCTGCCAGTCAACAGGTATATAAATCTTTTCATGTCTTCAACCACTTTGATCTTCATGCTGCTTAAAAATTGTGTGATTCCTGACTTCTTGTAGTTTTTGTGAACATATTCAACTAACCTGCTGGCCTTCAAACGTGTATGAAGAATTGGCTAAAGGTTTCTACTGTATTTTTCAGTTCTATATAATAGGACTTTCTTAGTAAAGATTGCATTAAAATGTAGCCACATTTTCCTTTCTAAGCCAGCCATTGTGCCACATCTGCTTCTAAGTTGTCACATAGGATTCATGTTCAAGGAGGAAATCAAGAAATAATATTAATAGATATATGTCAGACAAGGCTGAAATAGGAAATTAGTGGCTGAGTAGTCACTGGATGATTTAGTTCAGTCTCTCTGTTGCACTGAATGATATTGTAATGATAGATACAAGTGTTTCAGACTGACCTGGTTATGACACTTCAGTGTATGCAATTCCAATGGGATATAATTGAATATTCTCCTCACAATGCATTAGCTGCTTAATTAATTGCGCTAATGACACTGTCCAGCATTTTACACTTAGTGACAGAAGATTAGGTTGAAGTAACAATCAGCCTAAAATCTATTCATATAAAAATTAAGTAAGATTATCCCAAGATACCATCTGCAGCATGAGCTACTGTAAATATCTATTGCAGACTATAATGAATTCACTCAATTGAAAACAATGTTTCTAAGAATTTTTTAATGATAAATAAACAGGTGTATGTTGCACGTTTCCTGGTTATGCTATTTCTAAGACTGCAAATGCTTTTCGGTTTTATGTTGTATAGTTAGAACACATATTCACGGAAGCATAAAAAGGCAATAAATCTAATCTGGAGTATCAGAAAAGTATATGAACCTGAACATCCTCTAATGGTGACACTGAACTTGAAAAACATTTGCCATTTCCAATGTCAAAGTTAAAAGGAAAAAAAGGGGAGGAGGGGCAACCAAGAACAAAAATAGTTCTGGCTCCGAATAAATTGCTGTTGTTATGACCACAAAAAGTTTTCTCCCTGCACAGAGCATCATGTTGTGAAGGTTCATTATTGCTGTATGGCTGTGGTGTTTTCAAAATTAATTCAAGAAAGAAAATAATATTCATGAAAAAACAAAGCTTTATTTAATTTCCTTTGTATTTGTATTCTGCTTAAGTCATGAAAAAACCCTACAAGTAGAACTTTGTTGAACTTTGTATTCTGTGTTTCTGTTGTCTCTAGATATAGAGTTTGAATGATCAAAATTTTCAAAAACATTCATAACATTGCAGCAGAATAGGAACTGCTGGGATCTGAACACTCTTGAAAATATGTCTGTTTTCTTCAGGTGTCTACACAAGCCCTAAAACTTGAGTAATTTCAAGAGAGATGTAAAGTAAGGCCAAGCTGCTATTTTTCTGTTTTCCAACAGAAAATTTAGAAAATTCAATTGTATCAAGAATGTAGGAGTGCCTGTATGTATATGTGTCTATAAAAATAATCTCTAAATCATTAGAAGCCTTTAACATATTTTAGAAATTATTTGATGACGCATAACAAAACAATTTTCCATACGGTGTTTTCTCTCCAGCTCAAAACATTGCCTTTCATGTAGCATAGGTTTTTTCCATTTTTAGGCTACCCTTATGCCACCAGGATAGAAGTAGTGTCATTAGTGATCTCCAGTAAGTAACATTAGGGAAGCTGGTATTAGTGCGTTACAATTGTTTGATTACCTGCTGTTACAACAGACGATGTGGATGAGAAATAAAATTGCAAGAATTTTAACATTGTTGTGCTGTACAATCTCTCAAAATATGACCAGAAAAGTTATATGCAATTCTGCAGTTAATGACAAAAGAACTTGGCATTGAAATTATTCCTTGTATTTTGCAGAATTCAATTTTTCATGGTGTCCTCCTTGAAACTGGATTTTCTTTCGGTTTTATTGTTTGTTTGTTTTGTAAGATTGCTGCTTCTTACTGGTTTGTTTGTTTCTTACTGTTGTTTTTTAAAATACCTAAGTTAAACCTTTATGCTGTGCTAATGGTATTCATTTTTACTTCTCTTTTCATATATGACTTTTTTCATTAAGTGTAGAATTTCCTACTATACAGTATATGGACTTTTTAATTCTTTTATGGATGTCTTTTTTCAGTCTAGTTGTGATATACTTCAGCAGTGTGGGGGTGTGTGTGAAATGCAAAAGCTTGCGTGGTTCCTGATGTGTTCTGCTGATCTGTTATTAACATTAATATAGTTTTTTTATAATTTTACGACCATATTTAGTATCAGTCTCATATAGTTCTACTCTGTCTAGAATGTCTTTCTTACTGTGTCTTCCCTAGAAGACTCATGCCTACCTTATTCAAGTTAAGCAAGTAACCATTTCTTGCCCATTTTCCTCGGTCACAAAGTCTTGAGTTGCCTGATGCTTGAATTGGAAATTACATTCTACCCGTCAGGTCACAGCAGTCAACCAGATAATCATGGAAAGGATCCACCACAATCTTTGTTATTCCAGTGCCTTTAACAAAACCAATTTGCTTTATTCAAATTAAATTTGACGAAGAAAACAATATGCTGGAACACTGTCATAGTTAAGGGAAAGGCCATGTAATTACTCTAACTTGGGTGTTATTAAACTTTTTATAACACATCAAAGTCATTTACAAGATATATGTAAAAGTTAAGTCTGCTGTTCTGTAGACTTTTTACCACCCTCCTGTTTCCTTGCTTTTCTAATGAAGTTAGTACCAATGACCAAAGTAATTAAAATTTTAATTTGAAGAAGGTGCTTCTACACCTATAGCTCTTTCAAGTCAATGTGAGATATTTCAGCTGCTCCCATCAATGCACTATTGACCATTCTGATGATAGAAGCTGTAAGTAAGGCAAAGAACTTCACTGTCTGATGACCTTTAGCTGTTATTAGATTGACCAGAAAAGCAAGCTTCCAGGCACCTTTTACTATGTCTACAGAAAAGCTGTAGCTCTGCAGTTAACTTATAAATAGCTTTTATGTGTTTAATGTGACCTAATTTAGGGTAAATGCATGAATTATCCCATAGGAGGAACAATAATCAAGTAAAATTTTATTTACAGTATTTAACCAAGAGATATATGTTTTCCCAATGACCACACTTACAATTGATTTTTATTATAAAATAGTTGGCATTTGATACTCCCTTTTTGAATGTCACATTCTGCAATTTTGGTGAATGTTAATTATCATGTGCTTCATAATTTCCGTTTTGCAATTGCCAGTGCTGTTTATTTTATTTTGTATTTACTCTGGAAAATGAAATGCATATATACTTTGGAATGAGTAAGTAATGCAGATTCGAAAATGTTCTAAAGATGTGACACATTTTTATAATTAAAAGGAAGAAATATGCAAGCAGATTAAAAGACTAACAGCTGCACCAGAATAAGATCAGCAGACTTTTGCTTGAGAAAAATATAAAGAGGACAGGAGAGGCCTCATCTAGGATTTTAAAATGTGGCTGCTTATCCTTTAAAACTAAAAATCAAGCTGAAAAAGATTCTGACAGGAAAATAAAAGTTTATATTTTGATTTAAGACTATATATACAGGACCTTCCGCTAGAAAGACAGCTGCAATGAGGAGCTAGTGGACTTTTGAGTAGTTATATAAAGATTCTTCTGTGACATTTTTTATATTATTGCAGCATAATATATATTTGGCTAAGTAATATATCTTTAACTAAAATCTCCAGTCCCTTTTATCATGTCTCCTACACCTGATGTGTAAACCCAAAAGCCTGATCCTCAGTAGAGTATAACAGCCATTGATGTATTTGTAAAGTTGAGTAGAATCTAAAACTAAAAATAGGGAAACCCTGACTCCTCTGCTTCTCTGACATTGTATTTTTATGTAGAACACAAAGAAGCTAAACAACTGAAGTATTAATGCACATTTCTGAAAGATGAAGCTCTTGGCAGACACATATTTCTAAATTAAAACTATTTTGATAACACTGAAGTTCAGTTTTCAGGAGTTTATTTCCCCTTTATTATGGTTTTTCACGAGAAATTCATAGTATTTTAATATGGTGTCTAGAACTGGCTAAAATTTTTTATTTTTTTTGTTTCTAAATCCAGATATACCTTAGGAATGTGTTAATATTAGTGATAGGTTAATTGGAGAGTAGTGAAATTGTATAATTTCTTCCTTAAGTTGCCGGTAGCCATGGTTCTTTTCAATATTATTATGTAATTTTATTTTACATTATCTGTTTCTTGTTTCAATCATGCTAAATTGAAATTTGTGGAGAAAAATAAAATAATAATGCTGTTTTTTAAAATGCTGGAATTTCACAAGAACGTATTTTCCTATAAATTTGTTTGAAAAATCATATTGTCTGGCAGAGCCAAACGCCATTCGGGTGAGACAATGGGGTGAAGGAGGAATTCTCGTTATCTCTCGCATGGTCCCCGTAAACATCATTAATTGTCACTAATAGGGACAGCAGACCAACTGACCTGATACTTAAGTACTGGATTTAAATATTGACCTACTAAAGTCAATGAAGGAGTGACAGTTCAGATTTTCTGAGGCTTCTCTCTAATTTAATTTAGAGAGATGCATCAGCAGTTGAAGAGAAAAATTAATTCTGTAATTACCATGCATAAAAAATTAATGCTGCCACATAATATTTGCTAATAAAACATGCACTTAACTAGTATCTCTTTCACACATACATTTAGTGTTACCATGCTGCATTTTTTTTCTAGTTAAGAATCAAGAATCAAGCCTGAAGGATTTCTAGGTATATCAAGAATGCTAAAGGAAGGTGTAATCTTTCAAAATACATTGCATGAAAGATAGGTAATTTATAGTAGGATTTTGGATTCTCATGAAGTGGAATATTGAAAAGTATTTTAAATGCAAACCTTTTTCTTTAAGAAACAACTAAAAAATTAATTCTAGACATTTCAGGGCACCATCATGGCAACTATTAAAAGAATTTAATTTTGTAACTGGAGGTCATGGCCATTACATAGTGATGACCTGCATTAGGAAAAGCTCATGAATTTATTGGTAGTTCAGAGGTTTTCTATGTGCATTAATCTTTTTCCTATGAGCAAATTAGAATATGAGGAAATTTTCCTTCTTTCCAATCAGGAACTTCTAGAATATGCAAGACCAGATGTAAACTAATGATATTTTTAAATACTGAAACTCCCCTAACTTTGACGTTACAAAATTCCCAAGGTTAATAACGGGGAATATAGAACCCTGATTTGATCTCACTTCTACTGTATAATGCTTCAAAGTTACAAAATTAACAATTTCCTCAATATTCCATTTAGGGAGTAAAAGGAAAAGAGGTGATCAAGCCAGGTTGGAAGGTGACTGACAGCAAAGTGTGAGTAGAAATCTATTTCAGTTTCATTTTTTTGCAATATTCATCTATGATGAGGGCCTGCAGTGTATGAAAATACATTTGGATTTGTTAAATTCATAAAACAATAAACCTATTTACCGCAGTTCTTTGTTTTCAGTTTCACGAATTTAATCTTGCTACACTGAATATTTTGTGTGAGACAGAATAGAGTAGATTTTGGAGATGGAATTATTTCTTCAGACTGATTTCTATTTTCATATTCAGGATATTCAGTATCTAGTTGCACAAAGGCGTAAGGTCTCTGAATTGAACTCTAAAGTCCTGAGCTCTACCCTAATAAGTGCTGCCTACAATCTAAAGAGGAACTGAATGCCATAGAAGTCGTACATAAGAGACAGGTAAGTAAGTGGGGACCATTCCAAGGTAACCCATAGAAAATGCTGACTGGAGAAGAGAGTTCATATCTAGCTATTTGAATCCTCTATGTCAGAGAGAGCAAAGCTGGAGAGAAAAAAAAGCTAATTTAGAGGCAGCATATGTTGCTCGTTGCTTTGTTATGCATTTTAAAATGTATGTCTGAGTATTTTCCTGTCAGTGACAGCAAAATAAAAAAATAGTTCTTTGTGTGGTTTTACTAGAAACATAGCCATTTAATTAAATTTTAACATATTATGGTCTCTCACTTTAATATATGATACACTACTTTTCTATGATGCTGGCATGCTGTGCTGATGGATTTCTCAATCTACTAAATGAAGTAAATGAGGGACTTCCCAGGCAGTTTAATTTTTTTCTAGATGTGATGGCATTAACATTCTTTTTGGGAAGACAGATATCAAAACTTGACATTTCATTAAATGTTTGAATTTCTCTTGTAATATGCATTAAGTCTTGTCACTGTAGTAATAATTGCCTGTTATTTACCACCTTTGTTAGTGAAAATACCATAGCCTTACTCAATGACAGTTGGGCTTTATTATTAAAGAGAAATTATTATTTAAGAAAGTGGAAGTCATAAATAACTTTCATGGCTGTAATGTCAAAAATTAATCTAGTCTTATTGTTAAACTTTGTATGGTTTGGGGGGTTTTTTGTTGTTGTTTTGTGTTTGTGGGGTTTTTAATTTATTTTTTTTTTGTATTTGGGGAGCACATGTGTGATTCTCTTGCATAATTTCTTTAAATTTGTCAGTGATCAAATTTCTTGTTCCATAATAAGTACAGTTTTATATTTTTTGTGCAAGACTGTTCTGTGTCTACTTTGTGTGACTCGATGCTGAGGAAAATAAGTTGCAAGCCCTTCTTTTTTTCTTTCCAGTTGTGGGTCAGTGATTAGTATGAAACAGAAGATTTTTGTTTCTTAGTAATTGCTTTGTTGAAGCGGGGATTGCCTGGGACATCCATCTTACATGTTGCTGTCAGGAAAATGTTCCCTGATCATCTGATGATTATACTTATGTGTCAGTATCAGTGAATATGGTTGTCCTTTTCTAGATTCTCCACTGCATATACAAGGAGTTCTGTTCCTAAGAGTTTGTTTGAAGTAAAAGATGAGAGGCAACAGATAAGAAAGAAATGGAGACAAAAAGAAACTGTATGTTGGTATTGGTGTACTGATATAGTAAGCTTTCTAACAGATAGTTTTTCAGTATTGTCTTTGTACCTTCATTTTTGGATCCCTTTCAGTGATCTTTTAATGAAGGATAATTGTTCTAATACATTTTCATTGATTTTAGTGATGAATTCCTTCAAAGGGTAAAGGTGCCACAATGAGGAAAACATTAACATACTTCTAACTTTGCCTTCAGGAGCATCTGTGAATCCAAAAAGGGTTTTTCAGATCTTAATGAGTATGATGTGAAGAGTGAAGACAGAGATAGAGATGTGGAGTGAAGCAATGAGACGAGAGATGTGGTGAAGCAATGAGCCCTTGTCTTTGTGTTTTAATTCTACATAATTCACTGCTGCATTCTGGAAAATGCAGTTGAATTATTTCACCTGTCTAGTAAAAAAGAAAAGATATTGTAGGAATAAAACATGGGATAATATCCTGGGCAAACATTTGAAGTATGAGGGGTTGAATGGGAAAGTGACACCTACAGCATGGCTTTACCTACACAAAATAAACCTGCAGTATATTAATTTTAGGACTATATGCACAATGTTTCTAATCTGCTACTTTTCAGACATTTTTCTTGTTTCATTGCATTTCATACTCCAAGGACAGAATGTGTGTGGCAGGCAATGTAAGTAAAAGATCTTATGGGCAACAAAGGTTTCTGTGGCCATATACAATGTGTTGTGATATGGGATTGCTCTGAAAGGGTAGCTTTATGCAGCATGAAAGACATCCTACACTCTATTGCTCATTAATTCAAATTTACTGCCATTTGTGACTGCATTGTTTCCTTTTTGGTACTTTAAAAATATTATTGAAAAGGATATTGAAATACTGTAGGTAGGTGAGCTGCATTGTCAAGCTGTAAAATTACAGAGATAATAGAAAACATTTAAGTAGGAAGCACTTACTATAAATAATTATTTATTATTGGGAGGGGTTTTTTGTCAGACAGGTAGTTTAGTGTATAATTTATGATACTTTTGTCTACTAATTTTTCTGCACAGTTTTGATTTGTCAGCTATGATTTGAAAGTTTACTGAATTCTGCTTTTGACTACTCAGAAACAGTTGGCTTAATGTATGCTTAACAAACATAGCTTTTTCACTGATTTTATGGTGGAACAATTTCGGTACTCCTGCTTTCAGGCTCTGTATTAAAGGGTGTCCAGCTCAAATCCATGATGAACAAACTATTTCTCATCTAGGAGATGTTGTTGCAAACAGTGGATTATTTTGCTGTGTATATGGTGATTATCATAACAACAACTAAGTTACATCACAACCAGAATTTGCAATAGTATTCAAGCCTCTCAAACTACCACCTATGACAACACTATTCCTCACCTCATCTTTAATATAATAATGCAGTTTACTGGTCCCAGGCTGAAATGCTCCTAATCATCTACCTCTGTAACCTGTACATTCACTAGTTGTGTTGATGTAATAGCAAATATAGGTTATTCAGAAAAGGAAAGTGCCAAATCCTGTTTTATTGCTTAGCTTTATTCCACTCACACTAAAAGGATTCTCTCATCCATGACAACAAGGTGGTGTTTACTTTCCAGAACCAAAAGATATGTGCTGTATGGGTTTGTTCTGCATCAGAACATAGTTTTTCTCTTCTTTCTTCCTGCACCAGTTAATAAGGGTGTTTCTCAGCACTCTGTTCCAGCAGTTTGGCAGAGGTGACAGAGATGGTCCTAGGTTGTGATGCAGCACAGCAGGGTAGCCTGAGCAAACCATTAATGCAAGCCATGGTGTAGTGGGATACAAGATTAAAAGTTACTTCAATTTTCTGATCACTGGGAGGGCTACTTCCAGTAGGGCTGTTTGGTGTGGCAAATGGTAACACCAGGAACTGTAAATAACAAGAATGTGTTTGATCTGACTGAGAGTTGAACTTTTGCCTTCCTATTGCAGTACACAAAGCATATTAATATGCTGAAGATTGTGATTCCCTTAGCATGTGTATTTGCAGCTGCTTTTTAACACAGTGCAAGAGTGTGCTACGCAGAGACGACTGGCTGGAGGCTGCCTGCCTGGCAAGGTATTTTATCTGTGATGTGTCTTAGTCTAGTCATCTTGCCTCCAAAGTGAAAAGAAAATTTACTTCAAGGAGCTCAAAAAATAATCCTCAAATCTTTTTCTACTCTTTGACTTTAATACAATCATTGCATTCGCACTTTACATTCACAAGTCCTTTACAAGGGCTTGATAATTATTTTTGCTGTTCAGACGTATCAAATCCTGAATATGATTTGTGTAATCTACTGAAGTTCTTTCTGGTTGTTTTAAAATCCTCATCCTAACATAGCTGACCTGGTTAAAATATGTAATAACTCACATTTTGTGGTTAACCGGGACAGAATTACAATAATGCAGAGTCTATTAAAGTAAAAGGCTATGCTTTTATTACTTAAAGGTCAGTGAAGTCCTTTACAGTGACATCTGTGTTCCTGTATTGTGTTTTCAATCTTTAGATTTTCATATGGACAGATACTGGCACATTATGTATTGAAATAATCATGAATATTGGGTAAAGAGTATTACAAAATAATTCAGGTTTAATATTTTTATCATGAACTGACTTGCTATTGCCAGCTTTCTGCAATTTGGCTGTTTTTTTCCTGCAGCAATGATTACACTAGTCCCTAATTTTGTCAGACAGAACGGTAGTAACCTTAGGCAATTATGCTAAAACAACTTGTCAGCTACTCATTATTTTATTTTTAATGTGTTAAGAAATTAAATGCTCCAAAATGCAGCAGACTAAGGAGCTGAATCCATCCATTTGTTAACAGGGCAGCTTTCAGAAGAAAGGGTGGCTAAGCAAGTTCCCCTGCTGCCCTGCAGCAACACAGCCCTGAGCAGCCCCCCGGGGCCTCCTCCACCCTGCCCATCCCAGCCCTGGGCAGTCAGAGAGAGAGAAAGGGGAAATGTCTGATTTCCTGGAGGAAATGTGTCCCTGTTTCTCCATGAGAGGGAGGGAATTGAGGAGCAGGAAAGGAAAACTGTGGTGGCTGATGGCCTGCTCTGGGGAGTTTACTAGGAACTGTTGTTTGTGATCTTCTTAGGCCAGATCACCCTCCACGCCGGATATATTACACGGCCAGAATAACTGAAGTGCTGGAAGGCTCAGGGAGTCTCTCCCGATCCAGCTGGACCACTGCAATGGTGATTCCTGTCACCATCCAGAGAGAACTTGGCCATCCTACCTGAGGGGCTTGATTCCCCAAAAAAGCATTATCCTATCTCAAGGCCTTGATTATTATGTTTTCTTTTAACAAACACTCTGTCCGTGGGCATCTGTGCAACATGCACCATGAAATACGCACATACAAAGATGACATCATCTCACTATCAAAGTGCTACTCCACTTTGCACGTGCTGAGGAGAAAGGGCCAAGGGCTTTTGCAGCTGTGCCGTGGTCCAGAGAAGGTGTCTTTGTTACCTCAGTCTTTGTTTCTCATGTGGAATAAAATAGGGCCAGCAGTGTTTTGGTCTGTGAGAGGTTCTTGGCCTCGCTAAGTGCACTGCCTCTCCTCCATGTCTGGGAGGTTTGTTTCTTGTTGAAGAGCAAAGGACACCTTTTACTGAGGTATACTTCACTGACTTAAAAGCATCGTACCTGTTCCACAGCATATTGCTTTCAGGTTTTACTTTGACTAGGGGAGTATCTTATTATCAACAACCTTTAAAAGTGTGTATTTCAGGTAATTTTCACAGATCTCATTGACATTGTTCTACTGCATACTGCACTGCACTTTTGAAAATGACATACTGCCATCAGCAGTGAATATGATAATCTGACCAATTCTGAGAGAATAAATATCCCAACCTTTGAAATTCTTTTTATATAACTAGTATGTGACAGTCTGCTGATTTAAAAAAGAAAAAGATACGTTTTATCCCACTTTATCTCTTGATAGATAACTGACCATTACAACTCCTTGTTCTCTTTCATGATTATTAACAGCTTAGACATATTTCTTGTAATATCTCTCTATAAATAATTCTAGACTCAGAAGTTTGTTTCTTTTATAAATTAAGCTATCCAAAAGTGATAGCTCATTTCTCCGTAACTAGAGTCTGTCCCCTCTAGGGGCAATTTATCTTTGCAGCAGCTAACCCTTAGGCATTATTTATTTCATAAACTTACATTAATCATTTTTGCCATTTTCTCTCTCAATCTTTCTCTTCCTACAGTGTTCTGCTGCAGTCAGAACACCCACCAAGTTTTCTAAATATTTATACTGCTGGGTTTAGAGGAAGAAGAGTTGTCTGAAACATTGTTTTATTAAACCTTGATTGTTTAGACACCAGTCATCAATGATTGCACACTGAAAACTCATATCTGACTTCTGTTGTAGAGTAGGGGTTGGTTGCCTTGTGACACCTGTATGACAGGTACACAATCACTATAGATTGTCCTCTGGGAAAGATAGCTGCAATGAATGAAAATTAATTTAAAGCAAGATGGCAAAAACTAGCCTCAATGTTTTTGAGTTTTTCTTGCACTGGCCAGAAGGGAAGAAGTTAGCTTGGTAAGAGTACCTTTCCAGACCTCTCTTGTCTCAAATGTTAAGTCTCAGTGTCGGTGATTAGAGTAAGAGAGACCTGCATTTCAGAAACATCCCCTTCCATTCTCATCTGCTGTTCAAAGCATGGCTGTGGTTGCTCAGTTAACCCTGAGCTGGATGGACTCTGATGGCAGATGGACAGAGCTGCCACCTTCTGCTTTGCCAAAGCTACAGAGGTGACGCTATGCAGAGTGAGAAACTCATAGTAAGGGTGGGATTATACAGGTGGCAGAGCAGACATTCTGGGTGAGGACACGTACCAGACTGGCACACCCATACACTTAAGATAGATGTTTGGGGCTTCTTTTACATCCAACAATTAAGATATGCCTTAGAGAATTTAATGCTGTCCTTGTAGCTATAACTCACACTGATGGAACAACTGCAGTTCATGTGCTCAATGGAAGTCCTTTACAGACTATTTTAAACATTATTGAGCTAGGTGTTGCTGGCAGTTGCATCATTTCTTTTATATTGATTAAGAAATTTAATCAAATGGATTTTTTTTATGGCTTCAAACAGTCTAAATAATTCATAAGCTGCCCTTTTAACATGCCATCTCAACAAATGCCTGTTCTAATGTGTTACAACTGTAAAAGAGTATTTTTATTTTTATTTCTACGTGCATTGTTCAAGAAAAGAGCAGGTGAAAATTTGCGCAGGTGTTTGTGACTTTTTTTTTGGCATTTCATGTATTGCTTCATCAGGTTTTTTCTGCCACTACTGGTGATTGATGAATAACAAAGCAGAGAACTTCCTGTAACAAGTTGATGCTGTAATTTAATGAAAAAAGAACATTTAACAATGTTTAATCCTCTGCATATACCATTTAGCTCAGAAAACTTATCTGGAATCTTACAAGAAACCAGTGAGGTTGACAAGGATTAGCTATAAGAACCCTGCTTAGGATCCATCTTATTTTCATGTAGCTTCTAGATATATGTATATATGTAGATACATGTATTTTTATATATTTTTATATATACACACAAATGCATATATACCTGTGTCAGCAGAAGCTTAGGTTGGATGTTAGAAAAAGGTTCTGCACCCAGAGCATGGCTGGGAACTGGAACAGTCTCCCCAGGGAAGTGGTCACAGCACCAAGGCTGACAGAGTTAAAGAGGCCTTCGGATGATGCTCTCAGGCACCTGATGTGACTCTCGGGGAGGGTCCTGGGCAGGGCCACAGCATATTCTGTGATATATATGTAAACAGTGAGACTTTTAAAATTTGGTACTATTGACTTGAAGTATCTGCTTAGTTTTCAGAGTGGAATTATTTTTTCTGATGTTAATAAATTAGACAGAAATACAGTTCTGAGATTTTAAGGTGGCATGAACTTCTGCTCGAGTTCATCATTAAATGTGCTAAAAGTGTCTATCAGTAATGACTGAATCTACCCATAAAAAACTTCAGTGTAAGAGATTCTACAAACTGTATATATTCCATTCCTTACCTCTCTGTACTTTGAGACTTTTCCTGATGTCTGTCTTATACCTTTCTTACTGCAGCTTAAACCTTTTTGGTATCAGTGGTGGAGATCTCATTTTCCCTTTCTATTTTGCTGTGTCATTTCAGTCTTCTTTTGCTAACCTAAAATTATGATACTAGTAATGCTTCCTCTGCCTTCTTACTCACTCTGTAATAGAGAACTGTTTCCTTTATTACACCAGCTCCCAAAAAGTGATATGCATAGCTCATCAATATCTCCAGATTTGCTGTATAGTTCCCCATTTGTTACACTTCTTTTTCTCTTTTTTCCCCCCCTTCTGACATTTCAGCTGTATAAGGGGCAAATTCTTTAGTCTTTTATTTATGGCATAAACCTTTTTCTTATTGGATTTTATTTGTTACTGTGTATTCTGGATTTTTTTAATCTAATGCTAGAAACTGTTATCCCAAAATGATTTCTTAGACTTCATTATCTGGGATTGGGTATTTTAGTTCTGTATTGGCTAAACTTGCATGATACTGAGAAGTTCCTTCCTTCAGCTATGAAATATGAATGTTTTATGTAGCTCATTCTTCTCAGAATAAAATGAACTTGATTTCATAGTTTTATTAACTTTCCCTCCTAATCCTTCCATGATATTTTCCCTAATCATCTAATTTCCCTAGTGCATTTAATTTTCTTCCCCCTCTCCAAAATATTGTTTTCTTTAGAATTTATATTTTCCGTTATCAGAAAAGGACAATGTTTTTGTTGATTTGGATTAAATTTATGAGATCTTTATTTTTTAATAGAGAGCATAAACCCATATGTCTTCCCTAAAAGCATTAAACCTGTAAGTTGCACCTTGTTCTATACAGATATTTTTCTATAATATTCTAACAGTGACTCACTTCCAGGGCATGTGGATTATCAGAATATGTGTTTCTGGACGAGTCCAAATGCAGGTGAGGAGGCATTTTTTTTGCTGGTTGTCTGATGATAGAGTTGACTCTAGATCAACATCTGAGAACAGCTCTCCATTTTGCTTTTTCCATATTAATTGTTATGGTTTCTAACTGCCTAGGAAGTGAATGGTAGAAATGCCACTGCTCTGAAATGAGTCTGCTCTGAAGTTAGTATTCTGTTGCTGTGTCTGTTTAAACAGACCAAACGTTATTTCTGCACTGGTTTTGGAGAAGCTGAAAGTGCTGGTTTTGTCTGATTATTTTTTTCTCAATCCCTGATAGAATAGTCACTTAGGAAGAGAAATTGGTATACTCTACCCAGTTTGCAGAGCCAGGCATTACCTTGTGTCTTCAGGCTTTGAAAGGGTAATGACAAAGAAGTGCTTATAAATCTTGAGTTAATTTAGGATATTTAGTCTTCTGTCTCTAAGATGGATATACTTTGGCACTTTAATTAACTGCTTGTTAATTCTAGACTTGCATGTTGTTCTGTGCAGAGACTTTAAATAAGATATGCCTATACTAAGACTATATTAAAGGGCATATTTTAGTGGTAAATAGATTCCAACTTTATGCATCCCATATATTATGTGGCTTCTGATTCAAAACACACAAGACATGTTTCCAGGGTTTCATGTACTGTAAATAAATGTAAAACAAGCTCCTTGCACAAAAGTGCTACAAAGTAATCAGCACCAGGAAAGCTAAGAAGCTAAATGATACTTGGAAGACTGTAATTAATATTAATCTCTTGCATGCCAGAACAAGTGATTAAACTACTCCACCTCTTTTGCTTGATATGCAAATCTGACTGAATGGCAACATCGGATGACAAACACACTACTAAAGCAGCCACTGGTGGAATTTTAAATATGTAGGAAAGGAGTAAGAATTTAAGAAAGAGTGTGCACAGTTAAAGATTTTTGTCACCTTAAAGCCTGTCTGTGCCAAGTTTTCCTTGATAGTAGGAAAGGAAAGAGATTATACATTTTTTGTGTGAATTTATCCAGGTAGAAATTTAACTTCCAGTATTCTCTTTGCCAGCATGCTTTTCCTCAAATTCAGAAAACCAACACACAGAGCTTCTGTTAAATATGGCTGGACAGTTATCCAAGTGAGTACTGAGAACTGTATGTTCCTGTCCTCTCATTTCTCTCAGCGGGCCTCCGAAATGCTATTCCTGTTGTACTGGTACAGAAGCTGCTCTCCTGAATTGACTGTTGTCCGCCTTTCTCCTCTTCTAACAAGCTCCATTTTTTTACATCAGTGCTGTTAGAAAGTCTGGTCACACTCTAACCTACTGCTGAATATTCTCTGAATATTCAGATTGTTGTAGAATAATCTCAAAATCAGATTTTTTTTTTTTTTAAGTAGCTCTGCTTCCGTGTTTGAACCCGAGATTAAGACTTCAGTCCAGGTCTTTCTAGATCAAGGCTCTGTAAGATACATTCCTTCCTCTGCTTTTGAATTTCTTATTTGACCAGCTGATTTTCTCCTGGTTTGAAATCCGAAGTCATCTGAGACAAAGATGAGATCACTTAATCATTGCTGTCCTGATTCAAACCTTGGTCAAAAGGGGCACATTTCTGTAATAGCAATTTTTTTTCCTAACCGTGAGAATGACACATAAATAAAGTGCATTTTGGTTGGATCCAAATGTGTTGGATTTAGAAATGCATGCTGGCTAATAATGTTTACTCGTAATGAAACATAAATACGTTGGGCAGTTGTAGAGGGTAGTTGTAGAACTTGATAATGACCGTGCATACTCTGGGTCAATTTTTAAGCATCAACACTGCAATAAATTTAACAAGATTAATGCAATCTATTCTGCTTCCTGGGTAGCTGAGAAATTGTGTTCTGTGCTGACATGAAGCTCTTAATTTTTGTGACAGTTTTTTGGATTAATTTATTATCTCTGTTATATCCTTACATTTTTAGTCTTTGTTGTAGGTCTTTATTACTTAAGTAACCAACCTTCAGTATTGCAACCAAAATTGTTCAAACCGCAGTGCCATGTACTGTTAGTCCTAAAAAGGGTTGGTCACATGGGCTGGATAGAAGTAAGATGATTCTCTAGATCTTGCTGGGCATTTTCCAGCCATAAAAATGAAAATGTCAAGAATTAGTTTGTTGATAATGTGTGGTTTTATCAATCTGCTGCATTTGCAGCATAAGGTCCAATGAGGTTCAGAAATAGAGGAGAAGGAGTTTCCAGTAATCAAGAGATGGCCCAAGCAAAACTGGGGATTGAATCCCTAGGTTTGGGAGGGGTCTGGTTCAAATCAGATGGTGGTCTGCAATTTTGCAGCAGAGAGAAGAAATAAAAGCAATCTGGATGGTCACACTTCAGTTTGAGAGCACTTTGAAAAAAATTTTCCATTTTAATTTTTCTCAGTATTTTTTTATCAACATTTCCATGAATTGAAAAAACAGGAAAACACTACTTTATTTTCAGTTTTTACAAATATGTATATTTAATATCACAGATCCCTTTTTTCTCAAACCTTCTTAGAAATGAAATTAAGTCTAATTTCATAGTTGATACCATGTCAGTAAATTGTTAGAGAATGCTTACAATTTAAAAGGCAACTCCCTTTTAAGTGTCTCCATGTTTTCCAAAATTTTTATCAATACTATTTAGCGATTACTGGAATAATATGAGCATTTTGATTCTGTCTTGAGAGAATGCTTCCTGGGGAAATTTTACTTGGAGTAATATGCTCATGATATTTGGACTAGAATAACATGGATAGGGTTTAATTTTCATGTCCAAACTAAGGCTGGATTTGATGTGTTCATTTATTTTATTCTTTAGTCATATTCCCTTTTGGTTTTTGCCAAGGCCTAAGATTAACTGACCATCTGTCTGTTTTACTACAAAGCAGTATCTGCTGCTCATTATTGGCAGTTAATTTTGTGGCAAAAATCCAGAGAATGTGGTCTGGTGTTCTGATTTATTCAGTGACATTCACAGAAATCTAGCAAATCCAATCAGAGAATTCAAGGATACTCAGCAGAAGAGTCATGAAAAATGTTCATAACAGCCACTATTTAAAAATACGACAGTGATATACCACTTGTCCAGATTTACTCTGCATAGTTCAAACTTTCGTTAGATATTTCTAAGAGGAAGATGTAGCATCATTGGGCACAAGCCTAGAATATTTTTGCCTCTGTGAGTGATCTTGTGTCTGTACATTGCACTAAGAATGAAGAGATTTGACTCCCATGTGTTCCATACTATAAACTTACATACATTTTTACATTATGACATAAAGTCATAAATAAATCATAAAATATGCCATGAAAGTGTGGTTATAAGCAAAAGGATAACTGGAGATAATCAGCTGTTGTCTGTTTAACTTCTTAAAACTGACAAGTTATTTAAATTCTTCAGTTTCCCTGAAAGCTTTCCTGAATACTTATAGATGGAAAAATGCTCCCATTCCAACAGATTCCACCATTTGAATTTTAATACTATTGCGGTTTTTGTGACTCTTTTAGATCTTCTGATTTTTCTCGTTTCAATTTTGTTGATGTACTTACATGAGCTTTAGATGTCATTGGGGTAATTTCCATCCTAATGCTCGTTAAGATTATGATCTCATGTTCAATAAAGTTCTTCACAAACCTGCTGCCAGTAATTGATGCTTAATCCTTCTCTTGTCCTTTATGTGTTAGTTTCCCAACCTTTTTGCTATGATTTTGGAGTTTAAAGTGAACTCAGTGCCAGTGCATAACACCTGCACTTCTTGTCTGACACAGATATTTTTACAATGCATGATTCTCCTTCAAGGAAATGAGTAAGGGTTGCCTCTGATGTTCCTTTGTGTTAAGCAGCATACCCCATTGTAGTAATTAGAGCTGCCTATTTCTAGTAAAACAGCATCTTTGGGGCATCTGAAGCTATTTTGTGCTGCAGATTGTGGTTTATATTTAAGAATACCTGTGTTAACTTTAAATTTAATAGCACAGTGTCTAGAAGCATCTATCTAGCTCCACTTTATGTGGTTTTCTCTGTGGGAGACCCTTGTTTTGTGAACAAGACATAATAATTACTGCTGCCAACTGAGTAGTTCATTCTCCTAATGTACAGGGATATTCTCTCAAGTTTCTTTTGTGGCTGTTCTCAGAGCTGGGACTCTTGTCCAGAGTATAAACCAGTTAGCACTGATAGCCCAAGCTGTCATGGTTGAACTACTTTCTCGCAGTACAGTCATGCTAGACTCATAGAGCTGGGGCAGGGGCTTTGAATTGGCAGAATATCAGGGGCATCCTCATACTGCAAGTCTGGGGAATGAACTCCCCCATGGGACAAACACTGTGCATTGGCAGTGGCTTGTGATGTGATATCTTCATGCTTTACTTATATTCATATTAGGCTTTTATTGTTTTCCTGTACATAAAAGGGAATCAGAAACACTTTGAGTACCTCTTCTGTAGCATTTGGACAGTTGCCCAAGCCTTCCTATACATCCTGCAGGAGAACACCACAGAAAATGTGCAAAACCATGCTAAAGTAGCTATGTTGCCTTTTGGATGTGCTGTGTAGACATAAAGGCTTGCTCAAGAATCTCTACCATGTTTCTGTGTTGTATTGTATTCATAGTCCACTGTCTCGGTTTGCCTGAAAGTTATAAAACACCTTAGTTTTGTCAATAATTTATTTTCCCTGTTATACATAAAAGCTCATTTTACAAAGCTTATTGGCAGCAGAAAAGATTGGTGTGGAATTAAAGTTTATTCCAAATTTAGTTATAAAACTATGTGTAAAAATGAAAAATCAAAGCATATAATCAGAAAAGCAAATATAATTAGGAAATTGAATTAAAAAATTTACATGTCCCTAATAGAAAAGCATCTATTCCGCTTCCATTATATCAGAATATACTAATCTTGATCTTGAAAGTGAAGCTAAGCTTCTGCAATACACATTTTATCAACTGAATTTTTTCTGCATTTAAACAGTTCATTAAATGGTACATTAAATGTCTAAAAACTGTATGCATGTGAGTGCTTTCGGTGTCCTTCCATATTAAAACAAAGGCTGTATAAGATTGCAGAAGCTTAGTTTCAATTTCAGTACTTTGTGCTACCAGTAGTTCTGAAACGTTTTCACATAGAATTAACAAGATGGAGGGATGCTATTTATCAAATGCAGTTTATTTCAGCTGCTCAAATAAATATACATTTTTATCAAAATTTAGTATTTTAATTCAACATTAATGATTTAATTCAACATTGGTGATTCAATCAAATGAAAGAACAGCAAAGCAATTATCTCTCCTCCAATCAAGTTGAACTTTTCAGAGATGTCACAGAAAGGTGGCATATGAATATGAAATATTTTCTTTTCACTGACGTTATAATGAGGCTTTGCAGGTGTCCTTAGACTCTAATCAGCCACAACTTTCACATGTGCTACACACTGGGAACAGTCCCTTTGAAGTTAATTGGGTTTCACCTGTTTACTCCAGCAGAGAGGGAAACCCTGTTTACAGAGTTTTAAATTAAATATAAACACATTAAAATATAAAACTATACCAGTAGTTCTATTATGCATGTTGTAGGCTTTCTCAATTAAAACACATCCAATTAGTTGTATTTAAAGATGAAATCACCCTCTAAGGCTTTGGGTGTAGAAATGGATTAAAAACTAATTAAAGTAAGTCTCTGGAGACCTAAATTACTTTCCCCTCCCCCTAAAATCAGATATATGTCTAAATAAGAAGGAGATCTGAAGGTCAGTGATAACCTCAGGGTTATTGGCTTTATTTACTCTCCGATCACCTGACATGGGCTAGCCTGCTCCACCATACAGAGTGCTACCTTCTTTTTAGCTTTTTAGAGACTGAAATATGACGTCAGGTACTCCCAACACTTTTATTGTTATTAAGGTTAGATAACATGCATTTTTAACAGCTCTTTCTTAAATAAGGCAAGAAAACTACAACTGAAATTTTCCAGAGGAGTGGATGTAAGCCAAAGCATGACATTACACCCAGAATAACCTCATCAATGAGAAAAATGGAAGCATCAGAACCATCAGAAAAAAGAATTTCATTTTCTCCTGTGTATGTGATTGTGGATGTCTACTTGGGGGTGAACAGAATTTTAATTGATTGAATAACTTTGCAGAGAAAACTTCATTATTTTGACAACTAGTTTAAAATTAAATTGGACAAAAAATAAATTTCTATTATGTAATGGTCCGGATCATATGAGATTTCAGTAGGAGAGAACTCAGTAGGAACCAGCCATTCAATATTACCCAGAGCTTAGCTCAAAGGCATCTTAACTCCATTTATGCAACTTCTACTATTGGAAGACGGCTTATGTTTGTTAAGGATCACCTATGTGTTTATACCTGGAGGATATGAATTTAATCAGAATTAAAAAGACTGAAATATATTTTAGGTGATAATACAAAATGAATCTCATGTAGTGAAGCATGGTGCAGTGTATAAAAGCAAGATATTACTCAGCTGAAAGTGGCAAAACCTGAAATTACTTTCAAAATGAAGTGTAGAGTGTCCATGTGTTGGACAGAAGGCAGAAGGGGGAGTAGCTGTCACTGGATGCCCCTGCTGGAGGTAACATGTTCCAAACTTGTGTTATGCCTGGAGTCATTTGATTGCTGTTCTGCCTGTGCTCATGGAAAGCAGATAATGAATTAAGGAATCACAACCAATATATGTCCAAGAGAGTAAGTTGTGAATTTCAGTGTCAGAGTACATTTTAGTCTGAAATAAAATTTATGTACCTAAATTATGCTTGACATCGTGGCAGCACTTCAGTAATTTCTTTTTCCAATGGAGTAAATACTTTGATTACATTTTAAACAGTACCTGAAGTGTCTCTTTGGTCCCCATAGGTTTGATCAATTTGCTTATTTGTGCCATAGCAATGCCAGCACTTCCCAAGCTCTGTGGCATAATCCCTAATCTAAAATCTTGATAAGAATTTGGTCTAAACATAACAGGAAATCTGCAAAAGGGCAGCAAAATTGGAAAGTTTTCATTTGATTGATATACCAAAAGCAGAAAATGAGCATATAAGAATACCTTTGTCCCCATGTCGCAATCACCTTTAGTGACAGCAGTGTTCCTGATGATGGTCTTGCCTGGCAATGGAGTCCTAGCTCCCAGATTGCTAATTAAATTACTCACGAAACAAATACATTTAAATTTCATTTCTGTACAAAATTTCTCTAAAACTATTAGTTGTTTTGTTACAATGTATATTCCTATCGCAAAACTTTTTTCGTTCATTCATTTCTTTGGATTTTTTTGTTTGTTTGTTTAGTTCTTTCTAGCTCAAATTCTATACTCTTTTACTTGTAAGGCACTTGTAGTAATTCCAGTGAGGTTGGCAAACTATTGACCCTTCAGTCTGGAGGGAGCAGAGACTGATAGACCAGCACCCCAACACTGACGCTGAGGAGAGCAGAGCGTGTTTCTTTGTTAAGCTAAGTAGCTTTGGAGCTGGAAATGCAGCAGGGGCCATGCTTTGGAAGGAATGCATTCCAGTGAGAAGGCTCTGCTGGCATAGCCCTGGCATGCAGCAAGACAGTGGGAGGTGAACTAAATGAAGAGGCTTTCCGGTGAGTCTCTTAACAGTTCTGTCAAGTGTATTTGAGAAGTAAATGTATCACTAAATTGGAATTGAGTAGTAGTGACATCTTTTCACTGATATTGCCCTAATTTTTCATCTAATTCCTGGATGTTTTTGTTTTCTCCTTTCCTTATCCCTCCAAGTGCTTTAGAAGGTTTGCAAATTCTGTAGTCGTGCATACACCTTTGAACTTCATCAGAAAGGGACACAAAATCATTATAGAAAATCTTTTCCCTTTACGTGGGAGAGTCTTTTCCTGAGAGTTTGCTTGGTGACCCTAAGGAGCACAGTGCCGCACGACTGAAGCTGATGCTTAATAAAGTTGTCTTTAATAGATCAGATATGTTACCTCATGGACTTCTATGTTTTCAGATCTCTTTTATTATTCATGTTTAGTATTCTTGAATTGTTATATATAGACATCTGTACAGCTATTCATAACTGTTCATGCTAACCTAAGAACTAACAAGATGTTCAGACTATGCTTTAGGCTATAATGTAGGGTGTTAAGGTAGGAAATAAAGACATTAAAGACAGTCTTGTTCTTGATGTGATTAAAAGTGATTGCCATTGTTACTGTAGTGTGGTTTTTAATCTTTTATGTAATACTTTAAGGCAATCTGTAGAATAGAAACCATAACACTATTAATTTAGTGTAGCACTAAGCCTCAGGAGCAAATGCTAAATAACATTTAGTAATGGGTTTTATAACAAATTTATGGAGCTCCTTGTATGTGCCTTTCACTCTTGTTCAATGCTAATGATGTTATACATTAGCACTCAGATGTTCTTCCTCACGATACAATAGCTATGGCAGTCTGCATACACAGACTCCAAATAACTTAATCTAATGCTTGTTGAAGACCATAGAAAGATTTCGCGTCCTATAAGATCCTCTGCAAAACCAGCTTAAAATACAGACACACTGCTTTTCCATGTTCTTGAACACAAATTAATATTTTATGTCCATTCTATCACTCCACACAGTGAAAAAGGCAAAAGCTTGTCAGCGTGCCTAAAGTAAGGTTTGGACTGGGTGTGAGCAGCAGAGAGTGATGTATTCCAGTTATATTTTAAGTTCAATGGGCAGGTGGCCATAGATCATTATTCCATAAGGCAGGAAGAAAGACAATGTATTAAAAGGCCTGATCAATGCTCTTGAAAGCAGTGGATTCAGTGGTCTCAGACTCAAGTTTTTTTTTTATTCCCTTGTAGCTGAGTGAAAGGTATTTCTGGCTTCACTAGTCATGAATTCACATTCCCAGAAATAATGAAGCAAGAGGGTATTCAAGCTTCTACTCTGCAAATGGTTCCGGGGCCAAATTTGTATACAATGTTCTCGAGTTTGAGAGGTCAGGAATGAAAATGAGAAAGTTTTTGTTTCCATATGTGTGCAACCACCACCTGTGATCAGAAAAGGGAAAAAAAAAAAAAAGATTGAAAGACAGGGCCAAAACTACTGATAAGAGAGAATTTTCAATTGGAAGTTCAGCCAATTAATTAATTATTTAACTTGACAAAATATTCAGTAAAACAGGAAATTTTCTGCATTAGACAACTTGTAGGCCTCCCTCATGAGATTTCTACAAGGTCTTACAGATTGCTTTGTTTTGGTCTGCTAAGAAATAAGACTTGCAACTCTCAGGGAATTTTTTTTTGAGAACTGTAGGTCAAATGTCTGTTTAATAAATTTGTCTTTGAGACTTCGCTGTAGTGATAGTTTCGACACAACTGTGTATAGTAATGTTATCAGTAGCACTTCTTTTTAGAGTATTTTTTTTGTATTAACATTTAGTTTCCTCTGCATAAATACATTGTTTTTCCCCATAAGTTAGCAGAATTCGTTGTCACCTATACTTAAATATGACCTTTCAGATTATTATTTTGCTGCCTGTGAAAAAGTGAGGTGCAATAATATTTATATTAATTTGAATTTTATTTATCTTCCCATGGAAATGTCATTATACTATCCTACGTGGGGAAGTCTTTAAAATAAAATAATTTTTGCTGAAGAAAGCAGAGAAGAAGGAAAGCTGAAATGACTTTTATATTCTCTAAGATCAATGCCAAATACACATCTAAGGTAGATGAGACTTCTGTATTTCTTTTATGGCTAGATCATCCACCTCACTGGTTTACTGTTTTAACAAAGGTAAGTTTCTCAAACAGTAAATGTCAGATCTTTAGTGGATTTTTTTATTTTTCATTGGTTCATGAAAATATCAATTCCCATGTAGATTTTAAGGATTTTCTAAATAATCAAAAAGTTTCATGTTTGCTAAACTATGAAATAATCTTAAGTATGTACATTTTTGTCTAGAAAGGAGAGTTTTCTTCTAACTTCTCTGCTACATTGCAAGTCCAAGTTAGTAATTGATTCATGAAAATTGCACATTTACTTCCTGACGCTATTCTGTGTCATCTGTCCAAAGCAGAGGCAATATGAGGTAGGAAAAATGTATTTCTTAATGTGTGTGGCACGGGAATTCATTTCCATGAATGAGCCACATAATACATAAGCATTGTCTCCATATTTCCCCCCCTCCCCTTGTGGTTATCACCAAGTTTATAAACGGAAAGAAAGGCTTTTGCTTCATCCAGCCCATCATTTCTGACAGTTCACATTTATTTTCTGAAGTATAGTTTCTATTGTTGCATTTTGTTGAGCACTCAAACATCTGTAATGGGCTGATCCATG
The DNA here is from genome assembly GCA_013396775.1 of Cephalopterus ornatus. Taxonomy (NCBI): domain Eukaryota; kingdom Metazoa; phylum Chordata; class Aves; order Passeriformes; family Cotingidae; genus Cephalopterus; species Cephalopterus ornatus. Next base: position 187,441 of record VZRE01011967.1, read on the forward strand.
TCCTCCTCCAGTTGCTGCCTGGAGCGTTGTGAATAGCAGCTTCCTTAGACCTCGCAGTCTCTCTCCTGACATCGCTCCAGTGTTTGTGGCACCTGCAAACAGATTTTTCAGCTGTGGTGAAGTAAATTAGTGTGCTCTGTGTGGAAACAAAAATCACAACAAAAAAAGAGAGTGAATTAAGGCTTACTGCACTGTTGATGATGCCCACAGGAAAAACAGCAATTGGTAGTAGATGCCTCTTATTTGTGATTGTTTATCAGTTTCTGTAAATGTCACCGCTTGAAGACTGAGATGCAACTGTTGCCATGGGCAAGACCACTTAGCAGGCTTTTGTGGCAAATATAAAGTCCATGCAGACACTTGAACATGCCTTACTTTCAGTGTGATTTTTCAGAATAAGAGGAGACAGTAGCAGTTTAATGTAAAACACATAATTAGACTTGGCTCAGTGACCAGAACTGTTTAGTTTCTGTCCCAGTTGAAGGGTCAGTTGCTAACACACAGAGAGCCATGCTCGTGCTCTTCGCTCCAGCAAATCTGGAATATGTTAATGCATCACTGTTCCAATGTGAGGGTTGAAGAACGCCTCCATCCAAGATATAACCTACACGTGTGTGCCCTGTTGCCAACCAGTAAGCTTGATCCCAACCCCGAGAGCCTTCCAGCTGGCCTGTTGCCTTTTGTTTGAAATAGAGCAGCCGTGGCCAAATGGCTGTGAATGATGAGAGTTGGAGACTCACCTCCTCAGAGGTGGAGGGGGTTTGGCTGGAGGTACATCCGCACCTATTCATCCATGGGGTTTGTCTCTTACGGTCACTGCCGCATCAGTGAAACCTGTAAAGCAGTGTTACATGATTGAGAGTCAGCTCATGTGGCTCAAGAGGTGAAAAACCTTTGCTGTCAGTAGGGAGGGAAAAGGGAAAATCTGAGACTTGGTACAAAAATGAGAGTGGTGACTCAGAAGGGTAGAGACAAAGTGTAAGCAAGTGAATGTTGTAATCTCTCTGAGTTTAACTATGACTACAAACACTATAAAATAGTGTGTTTACTTTTTCTCTTTTTCTGCAGCAAGATTAATGGGAAAAGTTTAAGCATTTCTAAATCACATTACTTGCCTCAGGAAACTGAAATGGTAATAGTGTGTCTTTTCATAGTTATTTCAAATTGCTCATGTATGTGTTAGCTGAAGCTGGCATAAGTAAATTGTTTCTCTGCAGTGTTTTATCTTGTTGGTTCTTTGGAATTCAGTTTAATTCTCAACTTGTCTGCTTTATACAGGCATGTATATCAGCATGAAACTATTCATGCTCATTTTCTCCTTGTCTCCCTGACACACTTCCATATGTGAATTCACATACAACTAATATATTCAGATAATTTCATGTACCCTGAAGCTGTATTGATTATATTATCAATTTTGTACTGCGATTTAGAATAAGGCTTAGTTTCTGAATGTCTTTTTACATCCATCTGTCAGGGATAATGCAATACGACAAGGATAGGCTGTCTGATTTAACAGGGATATTTTACCAGAGTGGAACTGTTAAGACGTTTACATGACCTAATTGTTTTATTGCTGTTCATTCTGCTTTTTTTTCCTCTTAAGCACTGTCTATTTTTCTTGGGTTTGCCTTTACTAAATGCTCCAATACAGTATTCACTTATGTTATTATATTGCCATTGAATTGGGTATTTACCTGCTAAGATCTCTCTAAAAAAAGGGCTTTTCCTTTCCATTTTCATAGGTGTTGAGACCTTGTGTGCAAATGGTAGTGATGATTCCTACTTTCTAAGGCTGTGTATGCTTACAGTGAGTATAACTGACTAAACCTGTATCATCAGCTTGACATAGTTCTTTAATTGTGTTTTCTTGGGATTGGAGTCAAGTTAAGGTTTGCAGTAAGGAAAGATAGGGTCCAATTACCCAAAAGGCCTAACATTACCTGATTTCTTAAGTTAACATTTTCTGAAGACATTAGCGTCAACATTTATTTCTGAAGTCAATTGTTTCCCAGTCTTTCTTTAATCTCTTGAACTACTGAAAGTCTCACAATATACCAAATCTCCTTTCCACTTTCATACCACTCCTTTATTCTGGTCTTTCCCTTTGGGATGTCTGAGATGAAACTTCACGGTTATGATTCTGTGACGTATCATGAAGAATCCGGCACACTCAGGATTATCAATAAAAATCAACTACAGGGAGATCATGACTGCTGAAAAGTATGAAGTGAGAACAGTTCAGAGCTGAAGTAGCAAAATTTGAAGCTTCAAAGAAAGGAGGAAGGATAGAAAGGGTCAGTAACTGGAACAAGCTTAAATGATGCATGTCAGGAGTAGAAACGGAAAACTTTCAGAAACAATTCTCTCTGAGACATGTCGTAGATTGGAGCAGATAAGTTAGTGTTTAGAAAGGATGAAGGGTTCATGATCTCCCTAAGCTGAGGGACACCATGTACTACTAACAGAAGTAAAGCAGCAGGGGGGATATGGGGCTGGATGTGCACTTCTGCAGGCTGCTTTGCAGCTTACTTAATTCAAGGAATGAGTTATCCTTCAAATCCCAGCTAGCAGCTGACAACCAGTGAATACCAGGTAACTGTGCAAGCACAGAGAGGGTGCTAATCTGACACCTGAAACTTGCATCAGCTGCAGCCCATAAGGTGGTTTTCCCTTCTTCTGTAATTAATATAAATGAGCACAGAGTGACAAAAGAAAGAAATACACCTTTCCTTGCTGGAATCAGCAAATCTATTGTATGGCAATTACAGTTACAAGTAAGCTTTTTACCTGTTTAAAATGTTCTTTGAAGCTCTATTCTTTGAATTGTGGGAATTGTGAGCTATGGAATTAATAGCCATTTTTGTTATTTAACAAATTAATAATGTTTTGAAGAAGAGCTCAAGCAGACATTGCCAGATTTGATTTTGAAAACAATTTTTTGCCCATGACAATCCCAAACCTTTTTACTGCATGTTAGTTTTTCATTCCATTGTTAGAGGAAAGTGAAAGGAAAAGAAGAATGGGATCTTTCCTTCAAACAACTCTTAACGATTTTTATGTTGTTCGCAGAAAAAACATGTAACAACTCTTTTCACAGCTTGGGTCACACTGTGGCTCATGTTTGCATTTCTCAGTATATATTGCCAAACATTTTGGGGCATTCATTTAATGTGAAATATACTACAGTTTTTCATGGGAAAATACTAATCAAATCTCCTGTCTATGCTCATTATCTTATTACTATAAAATAAGTCATTGTACCACCAGGAATATTTTGCAGTAAATGTATTTATTATGTGATTTCTGCAAAAATTTATGGCAAAGAAATCTTGTCTTCATTTTTGCCCATTATAATTAACAACTACAGACAGTTTTCACAGTATCCAGTCTGCTAATTAATGACGGTACTGAAGGATGGGCGTCTGATAACAAAAACTAATTTGCATAAGCTGCTTTCTGGAATGAAAAAGCATCTTCCTTTGCAAATCCACTATAAATGAGCATAAACTAAGAGATTACATTTAGATCTTGAAAGCCACCTGAGGGATTCATGGCTTTGAAAATCTCAGCCATAATGTCTACTGCTATAAATGAGAGCAAAACAATTCAAATGCATAACAGCATGGGGAGAAAAAATTAACATGTATAAATAATTTAGAAATGAGGCTGTTCTTTGGAGGACTAGCTATATGAGCTTCCTCATAATAGCTGTTCCCTTGAACATTGCTGGGAGCTGCTGCATTGCAGTAACAGTTCATCTGGACCCAAGAAATGTCTCTATACTCTGATTTGCAGGCATCTCCTTCAGTAGCACAGGAACACTCTCACCTAGGGAGGTGGAACAATGTGACTGCCTGTGGTGAGAAAAATATTTCTGTCTTCATTTCAGTCCCTACAGAGAGAACATTTGGGAATCTGAAAGGGTCAGGAATGATAAATAGGAAATTTTCATCAGGGTTGTGGTTTAGAACATACTCAGAAAAAGTGGTTGTTATTGTTGAAGGCCTTCCAAATTGCATTGGATGTCTTTGTAATGTTCTTATATAAAAGCAAATGAGATATGATTCAAATGCTCAAACTTATTTTGTCTTTAGCATAGCAGGATAAAATAAGAGCTGTGAGACAGAAAAAGGAATCTGTGGATTTTTGTCTTACCCACGAACAAAAACTAAAATGTTAGAGAACTTGTAATTTAGACAACCCACTTCCCATCTTTTAATGAAGGGTAGTATTTTCCTTTCTCCTACATTTCTACAGTAATGGATAAGAAACTAATATTTGACAACTGCTTATGTACCTGAATTTAGAGTTGACTAACACATTCTCAGTAAATTGGCATTTAATTTAATTTGTTGTCATTCATTTAGTCCTTTAAAAAATTATTTAAAAGTATATCAACCCTGTCTCCCAGAAAATCCGATTATAAGACACTGGTGAATCTTTTCAGCTTTTCTCACAATGCTTTTCTTTCAGAAAGATTTCATTTTGCTTTTGGCTTTCAATGTTTTTTTTCTGTATGACATTTTAACATTATTTAGTGTGTGTGGGTATGAGTGCACAACTTGCTGTATATTGTTGGGAACTCTTAAGTTTTTTGGTAGGTTATTTTTATGTTTCCTACGGGGTGCTGGCAGATGTTATATATATGATGATACCTGTTACCTCTGTTTAGTAACCACTATGAGTTTCTTCAGTTACAGACTGAGGGAGGCTGATTGTTTTTTCTCTTCTCTTTTGAAGTCTGTTTTTTCTCCACATTTTTTCAAGTAGCAGGTGGAAGAAAGGTGGGACAAAATGTCAGCTAGTGAGGAAAAATAGGTAAAAGCATGACATGGTCTTGCCTTCTCATCCATTCTTCCCAGGACCTGTCAAGCATCATGCAAAACAGATGGCAGAGGCAGCACTGTTCCACAGGAGAGCTTTTGATCTTTGGTGCTGACTTTCATAGCAAAATTGTCCAATCACCTTGTGAGCAGGCAAAATGCCATAGCAACAGATGAGGAGGAGTGTGAGTACCCATACATCATATCTGTTTGTTGAGCTGAGACTGTCCAAAGGGCTTTGGGTTCAAATAAACAGCTTGCCTGCACTTGGTGCAACAAAGGAGTGAGGAAAGAAGGTGATTCAAAGCCAAGTATGTTCTTCTCAGTTCTTGTGCTACACACTGACATTGGAAAAATGCTCCTTATTGTAGCTTAGAGCAGCATGAAAATAAATCTAGCAACTGGATATCCTGGTAGATTGTTTCCCAAAATATAGGTCTGCTCTACTATCTTGTTGCACTACCTCTGATGTTCCCTTATGATGGGACGGCAAATAGGCTGCTTAGGAGACCACCACAACATGAACATTCACTTTGAAATTCTATGTTTGTCAAGTTTTATTATTTCTTGTACAAGAACCGGCAAATTAAGGTTTGTTTTCTTCCTCAGGATCCATAGACTCTATTTCAGTGCATTTTAGCAATGCGCAGTGGTGTTTGAGATTCTGTGGACAGCTTCTTTTCTGTCAATAGACATGTTTTGTATTCTGGGCTTGTTGCTAAGCATTTATGTTCATGGCACAATGGGAGTGGGTTTTTTGCTTTGGATTGTCATATTGAAACAAGAGTGGAAATGAAGATATCTGCCTTACATGCCACATATTTTTGTTTAATAAGGCTTTCTGAGTGAAAAAAAGGAAAATTTAATGCCAATTTCCAAAGCATTGTCTTACTACTTCTTCACACGGAATGAAATTTCTAATGGCACCCTGTTCTAATATTTTTTCAGGTGTGTCATTCCAAGTATAACATTATTGAAAAAGCTCGAAGATTTTAAAGATTAAGCCTGTGCGGTTCAGTAGAAACATAATTTACCTCAACAGAAATTGCTGTGAAGAAATCAGAGAATTAAATAGATCATGCAAATGTTGCTATAAGCTTTTGAGGCATTTCAAAAAAGGATATGATTTTCAATGAAATTATGATCATTTTCAAGAAGGATAAATCAGAGATAAAAATTAATATAACTTGAAATTCTTATTCATCTGAAAAAACTGTATTTAATTCTTTCAAAGATATATTCATGTGACAATTTTTGAGTAGCAATTTTACTACTGAATTTCATGAGTTTATTATTAGTCTTGGCATCTTTACTTTTCATCAACCAGCTTCTAGAATCAGGTAATTATTTTGATAATTTTATTTTTCAAGGAAAAGAAAAGAAATTACTATAATTAGCGCTTTTTTTAACCACAAAATAAAATTAAAAAACCTAGAATGAAAAAACAAATGTAATCTCCCCTCTAGTTTACCATTAAAAAATAATAACTTTTAGTGTCTTAAAATATATTACTTAATTCTCTGGTTGCTAAATACACTGGCTATGTTAACTTTTATCAAAATTTGACTACAAAGGAAAATATCAAATTATATTTACTTTTGTTTTTATTTTCCCCCCTTTTTATTTTTTCCTTTGAGAAAGGAATGCAGAAGTTCAGCCCAGTTTACAAAGTAGTCTTTGAATCCCTGGGAAGCAATGACATGGGAATGTAGATCTGTTACAAATTTTGCTTACACTTTTTTTTAGAGAAACAACTTTGTTTAATCTTCTGGAATTAATTCTCAGGTTGCCCAGATAACCTTTTTCTCTGCTCATACAGTGAAGGATATAAATTACAGAAAGTGATTCAATGTATTGTTCCAACGGTGCTTTCTCCAGAGTGTATCTTACTATTTTCCTTTTGCATTTGTAGGCAGAGATATTTTTTATGAGGCAGTTTAATACTGAGAATGCTGAATAAGAAATGAGCACATCTTTTTTTTATTTCTCTCCCCACTCTTTTCAAGCAGCTGCACTTCTGCCTTGCTCTAATTTCCCTGTACGGCTGGGTTGTTGTAAAGTGGCCCTGGCAGGCTGTGAATATTTGTCTAATAAGTTTGTTGAGTTTTAGTTAGAAACAAAAAACCAAAATCTTGAAAGCAAAATTGCAGATGAAACATGTCTTATTACAACAAATAAGAATGTTCCAACTGAATTTATTTCTAAACTGGTTGTCTACATTGCAGTACTGAGTCCTTTCCATTGCTTCCACTATTTTTTTTTAGTATGCTCCAAAAACTTCCAGTATCATTGTAGAAGATTGTTTTCCCTTCCTTTTTCGGATGTTTCATTAATCAGAGAAAGCTAGTAATCGTCTTAGAATTTACTATCCCTTTTTATTGTATTTTAATTTTGTATTTGATTCCCCGATTGGGTTCAGTTTCATTTGGTTTTGTTTGTTTTGTTTTGTGGGGGGTTGATTTGGTTTGTTTTTTTGTTTGTTGTTTAATTTTTTTTGTTGGTGGTGGTTTTGTTTTGTTTTTAGTGCATGATCCTATTAATCAAGAGGTTTTGTGTCTGGTTTTCAAAACCTTGAAAACATCACTTTTTACAAACTAATACTCTCATACCACACTATCAGTATAAAAATTTGCTCAAAGTGCCATGTGAATGATTTTGAGAATTTGTAGCTAGTTTTCATTCAGCTTTAAGAAGAAACTGAAGCTGTAGAAGACAAAGGACATCAGTCAAGAACTAGATGAACAGTAATTCTGTTTATTCATTTATTTTAATTTCTCTTCTGTTTCTACAAGGCAAGTCAGCATGAAAACATTGTGGCAACTATCCCTCTTATGTGTTAACAAAGGACAGGTAAATCCTAAAATGCTTTCAAGCCCCTCCTCACCTGTTTTTCAAGCTCATTTATTTGTCTGGCTGTTCTGAGTTGTAGAGGAGATTTCTCTTCCTCTTCATGTTCAGAGGCAAATTCAGAGTTGAATTCAGCGAATGATTTCTTGCTTATCCCTTTTGTTTTTCCTGGATATCCATGATTACTGGGTATAACAGTTTCTCAGAAGATGCCGCTCTGATCCTATTCTTAGCAGTAAAAATCAGTGGTAAGGGAGATCTCCCAGACTCCTCTCTGAATCTCTAGATTTCTCTTTCGTGTTTTCACTGTTAGTGCCTAACAGTCTGTAGACCCCTTGCCGTGGTTGTATGTGCTCCACTTATCTGATCTTTCAAATGAGAATTTCATTGTTGACTTTCATTTTCTTTTTAAAGACTTGATCACACTGAATGCAATTATTTCAAGACAGCTCATCACAGGCCCAACTGTGCTTCCCTTACACATAGATTAGGCATACTCAATGTTCCTCATGTTTTAAAATCCTAGCCAAAAAATTTCTCAGCACCCCTCTGTAATGAGTAAAACCTCATCTGTTTGTTCATCTCAAAGGTCCTTCACAAAAGCCATTCTGTCAGCAAAATGCACTCAGTTTTGTCACAGGAGGTTAAAGTTCATAAGAAGAGATGAAATCTCCGCAATGGTCAGCCTCCAAATCAAAATCAGCCAGGAATAGATCTAAGGTTTACATATATTTAAGCCAGAAGTCAGACAAGAAGTGAGACTAGTCTGCAGACAGTAATTAGCAATGTGGCTATATTCATTCTTATTATCATTTAGCTAATGGCCATTTGTGTATCACATCAAAAGAATGCCCACAGCATACACTCAGAAAGGGTTATGTGCTTTTCTAACCGAAGGAGATTTCTGTGTCTGGCCAGGCAAAAATGATGAGATCAATCAACACTGAAAAGACATGAGTCTAAGTCTTGGTATGGGCATCTGGACTCTGATGCCTTTTAGGATTTTTACCTCTTTCCTTGGAGAATTGTCATATTATCATTGAATAACAACAATATTGTAGACACTGTTGGCACGCTTTTAATGGTTATGCACAAAATGGTGAAGAAAGGACAAGAGAGATTGCATTAGCCATTATTTTCCTGAATTTTATTTTGACCTAGACTGTCCCTCTTGCACATAGTTCTGATCCTTCTGAAGACAATATCAAAAGTTACCCTATGTACTCCGACAGACCCTGACAAGTGCACTCTGTTGTCGGCTACCAAGGTTCAGTTTAAATGGATAATGGTCTGGAAGTGGAGTGAGGGGACTTTTTGTGTCACAAAATGAAAGTGGACATTTCTCATGTTCAGTACCAGTGCACATGGGCTACTGGCAGATATAAACATTTGTTTGCAGTAAAATATGTTTAAAATTATTAAGTAGTGAGTATTCTGATTTAGTTTGCTGTAAATTCAGATTTTTCTTTTCTCCTATAAATTCTTCTTTCATATGTATTTTTTGAGAAAAGGTTTATAAGTTTGTAGTGTGTAGTACAATAACTAAAATCTCATTTGTGGGCAATATAATGCTGATTTCTTACTTGTTGGATGTCTGGAGTGGGCTGCTAAAGTGTTCTGGTTTTGGAGAAAGCAACTCAATGTCTCCACTTGACCATAGTTAGCAAAACGATGGGTTGTAAAGGCTGACCCAATGCATTTTTTGAATGAATGCATAAAAACATAAAAATCTTCAGACTATTTAGATATACTTTCCCTTTTTTGAGTCTCTGTGGTACATACTGAGGCTGCTGAAATAGGCAAAGGGAAAAAACTCTGACAAACAGCATAAAATGAAACTCACTGTTTTTGGGAAAAACAGATGGTGAATGTTGTTGGTCACTCCATCTGCGAACAGCAGCACTGCAAATAGCAGTGACAGTAATGCTAGCAGTGAAAAATTATTTCATTATTTAATTGTCAAAAGTGAAATGGACTGCCGACTTATATCAGAGGAGGGAGAAACCATCCTTATCTTAGCATGCAAAAATGTCTTTTATTAATTTTTTAAAGCAGCAACACAAGTGTGTGGATACAGCAATGGGCTATTGTCTCTTGAAAAAAAAAAAAAAACCCAAAAAAAAAGAGATAAGATATTTTTGATAACTCCATCTCTTTAACTCACAAATTTTTTTAAAAATATATATATTTTCTAATATTCATAGTTCTAAAAGGCTTTACTGTTGAATCACTTGAAGAAAGGAATTAATACAAAATTCATGAAAAGTGAGAAGTTTTTAATGTCCAAAAGTCTTTTCAGTTAGATTAAGTATATTCAAAGCAAACCTGTAAGAGAAGAGCCTTATTCAGTTTGATACAATTTTTATTAATCCAAAAGCTTTTTTTTTTACTTCTTACTGCCTTCTATGGGAGTGTGAGACTGTGGACAAGTGAGAAATAACACCATTAGAGTTTACATGTAGGGTCCACATCTAACAGACTTGGCAAGCGTGAAGAGAAATACTTCCCTGAGTACTCTGCTGAAAGAGATCCTTAGTTCCCATCGGTGAGATGGATGTGTGCTGCAGTCACTTAATTAATGCTTTGTGATCCCACTGCAAATGGAAATGGATTACAACAACTGTAACTGATTTGGCTTTCCCTGTATATTTAAGACATGTTCTCTGGTGTTTGGTTTTTGTTTTTTTTTTCTGATAAGGTATTGTAGGTCAATGTTTTAGTTAATTCATAATATGGGTAAGCTCTGAACATCAATTTAGAAGGAAACAGCAATCTGCCATCTCAGTAAATTGTGGATCCTTTAAATTACTGTTTTGGAAGGGGATTATGAAGTAGTAGAAAGTAGATAGGAAAAATGTGTGTTGGTATTGTTCACCATTTTAGTATATACACTAAATACATATATCTTAAATATGAAATTATGCTATTAGAAGTAACAGGCCCACAGAGAAAGTGAATTTGAATGCAAATTATGACATTTTGATAGCATAATTTTGCAGTTGTAATTAATTTTGAGTAGGTGTGCTGACAGAATTTTATGTAGCAAAGTAATGCTGAATCATCCCTATTAGCGGTAGGTCGTATTTTGTCCAGTTGCATCAGTGCCAAGAACACACCTCCTTTCTCACTCTGCCACAGTCCTGCTCTTCCTTTTCCCTCTGCCATTTCTGCTCTCACTTTACCTTTCCCCTGGTCAAGGCTCTGCCTCTTGGAGCAGCCAGATTGAATTGTTCCAAAGACTTGAATCACCTTAGGTTGAATGAAAACGGCCTAACCTACCTCTATATAGAGGAAGGTTGACCTCTCTGCACTATGACACTATTTTATCTGAAAGTTATTTGTCTGTCTTCTGTGGATGATACAAGTTACTGATTAAAGCTCAATGATTCTAAAGCCAGTCCTGGAACCGTCTAATCTTATTTTTCCTTCTTTGCATATTTCAAACTTCTGGTATTTTATCTAGCCATATGGAAAATCTGGAGTTTTTTCTCAGGTTTCTAGGTTTTATTTCATGCTCATTTGTCAATATTTCTTCATTTTTCTGATTTTGGGACTGTCTTGCTGATTTAAGGAGCATTTCTTTTCATAATTTGCATCTGAAATCTCTTTCATTTTCAGTGCATTAACCTATAGCCTATTTAGAGCATTGCAAATAGTATTGGAAAATACATCTGACTAGCTGCCCAGATAAAAGTATCATGCTTTGATACATTTATGCCACTTTTCATAAATATGTATGATGACTAATGGATTTTTTTCCCCAGAAATTGTCATGTAGATATTAGAGAATTTTGGACTTGTTAATGTATTCAAACCAGAGACTTTATTCTAAAATCTATACTCTATTCGTGATAGAAAAGAAAATATGCCTTATTATTTGTAAATAATATATGATGTATTAACATTTTCGTAAGAACTTCTTGAATTGTGAATGGTATTTAGTCCAAGCACTAATGGCAGAAATATGCAGGTATAATGCTAATAATTTAGAATAGTTTGAAAAAGGAGAGTATTGTCTTGGGCAACATGTGACTAGAACAATATAATTGTTTCAATAAATAGATAACTTGCCAGAAACTATTTTGGTTATTTTCAGTGTCAGGATAAGTTTGATTTGTGCATATGTGACTTAACGGAACAGCTCAGGTGCTTAATATTAAGCATAAGATTAAGTGCTTCACTGGATCAAGACCCTATTTGATAGTACCTTGTCCTCTGGGCTATGCTAATTCATTTTCCAGCTGATTACAGTGGCCTATAAGGAGTGTGAAATTACTTTCCACTGGAATTTTCTCACTGTGATAGCAATATGTGCATCTTTTGAAGGTTATCTGCCCAGGATTCATCATCTGTGGTGCAGTGAGATTTTCCTCCCCATATTTCTTTCATGAACTATGATTTATACATTTTAGCTCTATTCAGGGCTGAATAGAAGCAGCAGTTTCTGTCTCATTTTCTCGAGTTCTTGAAATTACTTTTCAAGCTGGGACATGTTTTGAGGGGTTTCTGCCAAATCAGCTGTTATATAGAGGTTGTGTGAGTTTGCTGGAACTTTTATTATTAGTGTGCTGGAACTTCTGTTGTTAGTGGCATAATTACAACGGTTTCATCTTTGAAACCTGTTAGTTTCAATGGGATTCAATGATTTGATTGCTTTACTGTTTTACTGAGTCCTTGTAAAATACATTGTTGAAGCCTCATATCTCAGAGAGGTTTACCTATAAGACCCAAGAAACTCCATCCTTATCATCCGTCTCAGGCTATGCCAGTCTGCTTAAGAGGCTGAGGAAAGGAAGTGTAACAGGACACTTCCCCCCAGTCATCACACCCCTGAAAAGTTTTTCTGATGCATGAAATACTGACACAGGTTTTGTTGAGTTTCCTGGCATTATAACCCTTTCCCATATGGGCCTCATGAGTTGCAAAGCCTGTTGCTGTCTTGCAGAAGGAGAGTTGAGACCAAGAGACTTGCTGTTCTGTATTCCACATCTGTGGCTAGGGATGTAAAAGTTCCTCCCCCGCTGTCTTGGAGGAGTCAAAAGCTGGTCAGAAACAGAATTGTTTTGAAAGAGGAATTTAATTTCTAAACATCCTTATAGGAAGTTCATCTGAGTGAATACTGGCTTTGAGGTTTTATAATGATTGATAGAGTCATAATTCAACATTAATCTCTAGCCATCTTACAGGTCAAATTAAGGAAGCCTGTGAGAAAAGGCACATTTTCAGCCCAGTTCTGTGTTTGGACGCTTTCACAACTGTCACTTGGTAGCCTGTGTTTGTAACTAGGAACAATCAGATGTATGCCTTTCTACTGTATACTTCTGGCTTAAGATGTTTATTTTGCTTAAAGAGAGGAATTCTACAAGGGGAATAAATGGTCTGCAGAGGGATAAGAAAGCAGGTTGAGGAGTTTTTTCCTCCAGCTGGCCTGCTTGCTGAAGAACAGGAATGGGGTTTACCAATTCCAGTCTGACTAGCTCTTCAAAATGAGCAGAAGAACCCATGAGTTTGATGCCTGCTCCAGAACACCTACCTGGTATTGAAAACATTTCTTCTCTGTAGGTTGTGTTGAAAAACAGAAGAAGTTCAGTCTCACAAAACTGCAGCTGAATGCTAAATGGCACCACATTTGAGGTCCACAGTCTGAGGTGATCTAAATCTTTTATAGTCATTAGCTTTCTGGCATTTATGTCAAAATGCAAAGTATCATGTATCACTAAGAACATAAGCCTGTTTATCTGAAATAAAAACTGCATGCTTGGCTTTCCATCAAATCTACTTGAGATTTTAATTTTCAAATAATATAATTCTTTATAACAGATTATTCTTAATTGTGCCTTCTTGCACAGCTTTTTAACCTTCCAAGTTTTCTTTCAGGAGAAAATAAATCTTTAGTTCTATATGCCTATTTTGCTTTTTATGCCTTTAATTCTCTGCTCACAAAATCAGTCAAACATGCTAGACAGCACCAGCTGTCTCCTAGGGCTCTAAAACTCTTTCTCAGTGCTCAGTAGGAGATCAGCTGCAGACCAAGAATAACAGTAAATACATTATTTATGTGCTCCATTCCTTCAGAGCTGGCAGCTCCAGAATTCTGGGCAGTGTATACTGTATTGAATTTTCCACATCTTGATGTAATTGCAACATGCTCTTATTAAACATTCTGGAAGTTCTGAAAAAATTTCAGTTATTGGATCATCTCCATCTTTTTCTCTCTATGTCTCTTTTCTTCCCCTTCCTTTGCTCTCTTATGAATAGTTTATTTAGGCTGTTTTGCAAACACTTAAATGGATAAATGTTTATTCTACCAACTATTTGCTTAGTGATTCTCCCAATTACTGTCCTCCGTTAAAAGTTTAATACTGTGAAGATGAAGACCTGAGATGTCCCTAGAACAGTCCTTACAAAACTGTTGGATAAACTTGGCCATGCCCAAGTACCCTTGGCCAAAACCTTTATTGGTGGCCATGAGATATGGCACTCTTTGCAGATATATTGACTGGAGGAATGTGTGTACAAAAATATTTTGACTTGTAATATCCACCCGTGTCTTAAAAACATAACAAAAGAAAAGCCTCCACAGCTGTCTGAGATATTGATTTTGCTTCTTCTATTTGCCTGCATAGAGCTTCAAGCCTTCTTTTACTTTTTAAAATATCAACAAGACAGAGTTTCCAGCTGCTGCATCCTCAGACTGAATAGATTACCCCCCACACCTGTAATTACATGCCCTCTAACCTGATGGGTGCGTGATTTGTTTGGGCACAGAGGCAAGGGGTCAGATTATATTGCAGGAGAAGAGCTGAAGCAATTTCTGACATAATTCCAGCGTGAGACATGAAATATATTTCAGGAGGAATGTTTCCTGTCAACAGGTGGATCAATTTCTGCAGCAGTGTAAGGAATGCCTCCTCGGTTCTTGGGTTTTAATTAGCATGCCCGTGATCTCGATATGTTTAATATGCAGTTCAACTCAGTCTCTCACAAATGATGTTTGTAAAACTGGCTGCTGCTTTTCTGTGTTATACAAGAAGACAAAAAGGCTTTATCTGTCACACAGAGCTGCTTTTTGCCCTCTTTAAAAATCTTTCTGGGGTGTGGAAGGTGAAGAGCAGAGGTAATATGCAACCAAGTCTCTACCCAGTCAGGTTTTGAGTCATGGTTTTGAGTCATGGTTTTGTAGTTTTTAGAATGATGACAAGACTAATCTTTTAAGTATAAAATCATATTTCTACTTCCCTGGTCCATGCAGGTAAGCCTCAAAATATTTTTATGTTGGTGTTTTCTTTCTTGCTCACTCTTTTTTTTTTTTTTTTCTCTTTGTTCCTGTTCTACTTTTATTTTCTCCTTGGCCTGATCTATGTCCTTTCTCTCTGCTGAGTTACGCTCTCTCTCCTGTGTTCTTTTTGTCTGTCTTTTATTAAGTGCCAGATATTATCTCCCTCTATATAGAGAGCAATTTGATATATTTTACTTCAAAAGCAAGTGCTGTTTGACCAAACACCACCGTATTACCAAAAAAGCAGAGAAGAGACTTTTTCTTCCTAACAGATACTATGAATCCTGGCTATTGCCTGGCTTTTAAACCATAGTAATAAAGCCACAGTGTTTAATGGTTATGTCCAAATTAGCAATGCTGCGATTTTTCTAGACCTTTTTCGCTACCCTGGTAATATCTGTATAATGCAATACGAGAACAACCATATACTAACTTAGTTTATGCTGTGTGATTACAGAGTAAAATATAGATTTAATATCTGACATCATTATACATCTTTATTACTCTTTCTATATTGGAGTAGTGTTATTTATTCATTAAGACTTCAGTGAAAAGGACCAATGTGTCTTTCACTGCCTGTTGCAATAGAAGATGAAATATTGTGTCAGTATTCATGTATTCATGATATTTTTAGTGACTTACATTAATAATAACAGATAAAACTAAGCTTAGATAAAGCAATGGAAAATGCATCTGAATTCTAGTTTATTTAGACAAATTGTAAGCATTGCAAAGGGTTCTATAATACTCTTTTGTTAATGCTCTGTGGAAATGAATTCTGCATTTGTGTGGTTTGGAATATTTATAGTGTTAAGAACTAATAGTGGTCCTGTAAGCCATATTTTAATAATGGTCACATTTAAATTATATTTGCCTGTTTTATTGGTCTGGAAGACAATGGATAAATGCCCTTTCCCTCACAGTGTGTCTATACTCATTTACTCTGCTCTCTCAGCTCCATTTCTGGACACCTTTTGTGCATTTAGGGCCCTTGTATTCAGAATGGTAGTTGGGAAAGGAAACCCCTGGGGCTCTTAGCTTCTATATAATACTTACAGCTATGCATACACTCAAATATGGAGATGTCAATCTATATTGCACTTATACAATTATAAAGATTGTGTATATTTTACATTGCACGTCATCTGAAAATCTTTTCAGCTGTGGGATAATCAAATCCAGCTTTGTTAACTATTAGGATTTAAGTAATGGGAACCTTCCACATTACCATTGCTCTCCCATTTACAGATGGCAAGAGAGACAACAGAATAATCACAACCACAGTGTGTCATCTGTAGCAAAAGGAAAATATTTCAATTGTAGCACATAGACATTGATGTAGATTGTTGTTTATCAGGAAATCACATGAATTCCACCCTTCCACAAAGGATTGCCTACAGGGCAAAAGATTTTCAGTGAATTGCAGCTGCTGTTGAGCACTTTATTGACTCTGGCATATCAGTGGAGGAGTTCTATGGATTTGTGACGAGCCAGTGTTGTTCTCAAAGTGAAAAGCATCAAACTTGCCCATACATTTAGAGAGGATGAATGGGTTCAGTTCCTAGGATGAGACAGGCAACAGACAAAAGCAACATAACAATGCTATAAACAACCTCAGCTGTTTCAAGCAGTACTCTTTTATCCTTAAAAGATGGAATTTTCTAATGAAAAGTGACACAGAGAATACAGATAAAAGACTAATACTTTGTTGGTTTTGATGAGACATGTTTCCAAGGTGTCTTATAAAAGAAAATCAAGCTACAAATAAATAGGCACCGCAACAGTTAGGTGAGAGTGTGTGTGTGTGTGTGTGTGTGTGTGTGTGTGTGTGTGTGTTGGGGGACTCTTACAAGGGTAGATCTTGGGCTATTCATAGCTACAAAAATTTTATATGTGGAGATAGACTTCCTCAGTAAAGAAATACACCACAAATCACACTCAGAAATAACAGTAAAAGCCTTACAGAAAAAAAAAAAAAGGTATATATCTATTTACTTTAATTACAGATGTTGAGAGGGGACAGATAGACACAAAACCAAGAAGGAAATGGAGTCAAGGCAGAGGGATATTACACTAGATGAGCCAAAGACTAAAGTAAATGTTCACATCCTGCTTGAAAACTCACTGCAGTCATAAATGTCTATCAAATGACTCAAGTAAGCTTTAGCACTGTAGTTAGCTCCATTTGCTGGCAAGTTACCAAGCTGTATATTTACATACTCTACAGAAATAGAGCTTATGCTGTCCTGTAGGGACAGCATGGAGGTTGCTGCTGTACCTTAAAAAAATAACAAACAGTTAAAAGACTGAAATTAAAATGGTCCTCAACCACTTAAAATTTAAGTCCTGCGGTAGTAATTCAAGGAATTCTATTAAGCACATCAAGCTTTCTGATAGACAATATTAGTGGAAGTACCTTTCTCATCAAAACCACATTCAGTTATTGCAGGAGAGAGAGAGAAAATAAAGCTTTGTATAAATTTGATATTGGAGCTGCCAATTTTGTAGTACCTCTGATTCTTTAGGAATAGAAGACATAATGACTAAATAAAATAAAACTAGTTGAGATGTCTGAAATAGAAAAAGTCCTTCTAGATTATTATGCCTTTAGACAATAATTGCCTCAGATGTTCTGCTAAAACAAGATATACAGACATAAAGACAGACCTTATCATAACCATCATGTTCTGTAAAGGACTATTTTAATGGAAGAAGAGTATAGCATGAGCAAGAACAACATCCACTTTAAAAAACCGTCAGTGCCAAAGTAATCAAGATAATTAAAGCTAGACTAAAATCCAGGAAGAAGTTCTATTTTCTTAGTATATAAAATGAGCTAACCTCAAGTCAAACACTTGTTATGATCTCTACTGCTACTTCTGGTATGTCTGCTTTTGGTCCAAGAATCCCAAAGACCATCACCACCAATGTTGCAAAGGAACAGACAATGAAAGTAATAATTAAAGCCCTGTAACGCAGCCTCCTAGTGTGCACTGTCCATGGCTGGATAAAAAAAAAAGAAGAGCCTCTGTGATACACATTATTTATTTATTTGGGGGTTTGTCGCAATTTTTTCATGCTACCTGACAAAAAAATGAGCAAAGTCAGATAACCTGACTTTGTTACAGTGTATGTTGCAAATCTATTGTTTCTTGCTTTAGAAATTAGGAATGTTAGAAAATGTTCAAGACACTTTAACTATGAGTTTGAACAATGAAAGAGCAGGGGCAGTGGCTGTGCTTGTGTGTGGAAGCTTCTTTTTTCTGACCCAGCCAGTGCACATCAGTCATTATTTTCTGGGTACGTGCTGCTGGGTACACATGGTGCTGACTTTAAAACCCACTGTGGGAATGCCTTGGAACAAAGTGAAGTTATTGATATTTGTTGCCAGGATTTTGTGATTTGTCATAAGTGCTATATGTATTTGCTATACATTAGCGAAACAGTAAATTCTACTTCATTTAGAACTTCAGGAAAATTGAGTTAATTACATAAATTCACACTAGATATCTTCAGGGTGCGTTTAGCAAGGTGGATTTTTCTTCTGTTTTGTTTTTCCTCTTGCCCTGGGAATAAATTTGAGTCTGGCTATTACACACTGCAGATTCAGGCCTACCTAATTAGTCTGATTTTTTTTTCCCCTCCATAGCAGGAGCAACAAAATGGATGTGGTAAACTGAGGGGCAGTACTTACAGATTCCATTGTGTCTCCAGGCACAGCACTGAGTGAATAGGTAATTTGTCCCACACCAGCAGCACCTCCAGCAGCCCAGGTTACTCCTTTGAGTCACCCAGTGAATCATAATTCCACTTCTACTTCCATTGCTCGAGCAGGAGGGAGAGCAATTTACCCTGGCCTGTACCAGCAGCACATAGGATGCAACTTCTGACAGTAGAAGAGGGAACAGAGTAACATTTTTTGTTAATTCTCTGTTCTCTCTTCCCTCTGCTCTTTTGGAAAATCAGTATTTTCTTCCTTCAGTCCAAGAGTGAAGGTTGGGATATTCAGTATTTCATTGGTTCCGGTGTGGTCCACCTTACTTGGCAAGTGATGAGACAACGAAGTTTAAAGGATAATATTTTTTGTCCATTTTGATTACGAGTAATAAGAATCATGATAGCTTGTGCTCTAGATGGAATAACTCCAGAAAGGTTATGGGGACCTAAGAATTTTTTGTTGATAGACACCTACCAAGAAAGTGAAAAATAGCCCCTTACTTTGTGAATAATTTGTCTTCATTTCTTTTCTTTTCAACGACAGGACGAGGAGGATAGAATTTTAACTTATTTACATGTATCATGTTTTAGGCCTATAGGAATGTAGTGCTGCACTTTTTCACTTCCTAGTTTGTTTTTTTTTTCTGTTTATCAGAGTAAGAAGAATAATTAATTTCATGGTGTGCTATTTTTAGCTTGACAGGTGTCTTATTTCAGGAAATAACTTTTGAACACATAACCTCTTTAGTGGTGTTAGCAAAGTCAGATTTAGTTGAAAGAAACTTATGATACTTGTAAGATTAATGCTTGACAACATTGAGACTATATTGAAAATGTTATAGATGAATGGTATAAGTGTCAATTTATTCAATAAAGATCATTCAGACTGGATTGTAGAGTATATGAACTATGAATAAGGGCATACAAAAGGCTTTATAAATTGGATTTTTTAGGATAGAACATATTTGATAGAACAATGGTATGAGACCTCTATATCCATGATCCATCTTATTCTTTCCAAGAAAATGAGTGAACATAATGGTTGGAGTTTTCTTTATGTTGACAATAGTATTTTTATCTCTGCTAGCAAGCATTCAGTATTGGCTATAATGACTTTAATAACCATCATATGATTAAGAGACCTAATTTCAGATGTGCTGTAAGTTTTGTGTAACTTGAAATATCTGCCATTACATAGCTCTACTCAGTGGATGTTCTTTCTGGAAGTCCCCTATGTGGCTTTCTACATGTACTAGCAGAAGGCTTCCAAGTTCAGCCAAGCTTGTTCTTTCACCACTTTCCAACAAAAGCCACTTAATTTTTTCTTGTGTCTCTAAGCAGAGAATGATTTTCTAGTAACTAAAAATAAAATTATAAAAGTTAACACAAGTCCTGATGGCCTAATGTAATAGAATACATAAATTATCATCATATGAAGTTATCATGGACAATGTTCTCCATGTTTGAGTAGTTAAACTACTTAAAAGCAAGTTCAATCTCAGATGTGCAATAATGTGTGTTAGAGGAAAAATGCACTATGTAGCACACTTGGGCTAGCTAGTCTGAGACTTGCATTTGCAATTCTTACAGAGTATATTGAATCCAGTAGTAAACAACATCTGCCAAGTTTATTAGGAAAATTGCAATTATGAGCACTGAAACCACAAGTTGAAATTCCTTTATTATATTTTAAAAACTTTAAAATCAGAGTTACTTGATTTCCATCCTTTTCTTTACATCATCTAGAATATGTTTTCTTGGGTTTTTCCCTGCCTAATGGAATCTGTGTTCTCTTACAGTTCATATTACTGGTGAGAGGTGTGATTTGTCTACAGATTTTCTCCTTTTTAGCCATTGACAGATTTGCTTTATTTTTTATTTACTAAACTGTGAAGAAACTTGTATGCTTTTTTGTACACTGTCATCAGTATGTGGATTTGCTTTGACCACGAAATAGCTCAACACTACAATTTCTGTCACTATTTTCTGTCTGCTAAACAAAAAAAACAGTACTAAAAGAAACCTTTCATTTCATTACTGCATTTTCATGAACTATTTCAATCTCCTTATGTGTGCTTTATCAAATCGCATTTCACAGACTGCTAAACAGAATGCCTTTCTGTGTCTATTCTTTCAGACTCATCACTTGTTCCTTTGAATATTTTCCATGATTACATTATTCTTTCATCATGTAGTCTCTGCTTCCAGTGCTTTATTGAACTTATCCTTATGTGTCCCTGTTTCTTCCTATGTCTACACGGAAGTGGAGCTCTGTGCATCATCTGCACATTTTATTTGAATGGTTTTTAAGTGATCTTCATTCTTCTTCCCCTTCACGCACCAGTTCTCTCATCTTTATTATCTAAGCATGTACCTGTTGCTACCCTCCCATATAACCCTCTAAGAGCATAGTCTCATCCTGGTTGGGGTGTGAACAGCTCGGGTCAGTGACCTACCAGTGCTGTATCAAGCATACTTGTAAGCACAACGGTAGCTCTGAAGAAGCAACAGTCACATCCTGTATGATATCAAGTGATTCCGGGCATATCAGTGTTATGATGATGGATGAGGACAGCAATTTCTATGTTTCTTGGAGTTACAGCAACTGTCACTATATGGAAAGAATAATTCCATAAGTTTCACCAAACAGACCTATAAACCATAACTATGGTAGTAACTGAGGAAACATAAAACCTTAGCAGCTTTGGAATGGGGCCAATCATAAATACATACAAATGGTCTACTCCTGCTCAGGGGGAAAAAAAAAAGTTATTTCATAGTGCTATCAGTCACATTAATATATCCAAAAAGTATAAAAATATGACAAGCTGAGCTTTTTTCATTCTCTTCTTAGAAACTATATTTGTAGTATCCAAGATGCTGTTGTAGGCATACAGTTCAGTAACATGTCACAAAAATTCTTACCTTCAAATCTGAAAGCTGAACTGAAAATATTTCTCTACTGAAGTATTAGACCAAATTTGTTCTTAATGTTTCTCTTATGTGGGGAGAATATGAATACGGGAAGAATATGGGTCTTTTTAAATCATCGACATTATGTATTCACTTGTGATGTTATAAGAATTTTGTTCAAGTGGAGTCACATTGATTTTTTGAAGGATAGATCTGAATTCTTTCTATGAGTGCCTGCAGTGAAAGCAGAGTTCATGGTGGTTTATTGATTAAAGGTTTGTTTCTGTTTTCTATTCAGGATGTAGAGAGTGGAAGCATAGCAAGGTGTGAAAGAGGTGAAATGCCTGAGGTTACTTTTGTAATTTATGTAGATTGCATCAGGGGAGACTCTCAGAACCTTTTCCTCCTTATGTTTATAACATTTTTATTCTGCAAATAGTAAGATCTGTTTTGTTTTTCAGCTGTATCAGGAGGGCTGTCCCATAATATATTAAGATGCTCCACTGACACCACAGGCACAACTGAATTATTGGAGGTGTCTGTGAAAAGCTCTTGAGAAAATGAGCCTCTGCAGGCTGTAGAGATGTATATCCAAGGGACATGCTGTGTAACTTGGAGGTATTTAAAACTTGTCAGGACAAAGCCATGACAAACCTGATCTTTTTTGAACAGAGGTAAGCCTATATAACATTTTGTGCTCATTCAAACCTAAATTATCCTATGATGCAACTACATTTATTTTAAAAACAAACATCCCTTCTGTCATCATAGGAACTCAGTTCAGGAGTTTCCAGCTAAACGTATCTATCAGATGGTAATTCATATGTACATTTTCACTTCAGGAAAATGCTTCTATTTTTAAAAAATATTTCCTCCCCTCCATCCCTCCCCTTCCAAAAAAAAAGAAAATTAGTCAACTATACGCTCTGTGAAATCATACAACTGTTCTGTTGCAGAAAGTCTGTCATGTCTACAGAAAGGGTTTGAAAGGGAAGATGCTGAATGTTGCTTGAGCTATCAATTCACACAGATGTGCTGATAGAGTAGTTAGTTGGAAGCAGAAGCTGGTACCTAGTGATGAGAAACGGAGGCCAGAGATTAATGAAAAACAAGAAAACAGCAGAGAGCCATTCACTGTCACATCAGGAAAAACAAATGTTGTTCATTACTGGAGACAAGCAGAAAAGAAACTGGTGGCAGTTGACATGAATTATTCAGCTTCTTTGACTTTTAGGTGTGATGGTTGAGAGGATGTAGAGTGCCCCACATGGGGGTCCCATAATAGTTAGTTGAGACTTCTGTTTAGTAATGATGATAATTTAGTAGCATCTAGAGACAGAGTTGATGTGAAATAAAAGCTTGGTTATATTTTGATTTGTCATGCTCTAGCACAGCTTGCATTACATTGCTTCAGAGACTGTCTTCCAATTTGGTTCAGTCAGAAGGAATTTTAAGCATACGTATATTCCTTAATTCAGCTGTATGAAACTGACTGTGGAAAACAAAAAAATAGTGATGCTTCAGCAAATGAAGCTGTCCTAAATCAGTTTTCTGTACATGTTCGTGCTAGCAAGAAGCAGAACACAGTTTGCTGTGGTAGGTATTCCCTGGGTGATGCGTAATTTTTGCATCCTATGCAATTAATCTCCATTGTCATCATTTTGCTTTGTTAAGTTGGTGGAACCTTAGCAGTAGAAAAGAGCTCAGTCTATATCTACATGTGCTAATTAATTTTATAGTCATGTCATCTTGCTACAGTTCTTTAGTCAAAAGATGTGGGGTAGACAACATAGGGAGAAAAACATAATAATAACTAAGAACAGTTGGAAATCTGTTGATTTTATTGGTTCAAGTTGTCAGATTTTTTTTTCTTTTTTTTTTTTTTTTAATTGATGAAAGTCCAGTACGGTAAGCAGATTCCTGCGATGAGAAGAAGTTAAACACATTTGTGTTTATAAAAAATTACAGAATATGAATACTGACCACTGCCCTGCTCCTTTGATGGCTGCAGATAGCCAATTGCCCTGCTTGATGGTGAATTTGACTGAATATCTGCCTTTGTGAGTTGGTTTTCTCTGAAATGACATCAGGGGAAGCAGTTCTCACTTCCCTGAGATAATTAGCGTGCTCCATTTGTGAGTTGTGACTGTGCCGAGGCTGTTGTGCTCATTTGATGTGTACGGAGCTGAGGGAACAGAGGGGACAGGACTGGTGCCCTGTGCAGAGACTGCTGGGCTCTGTTCTGCTGCAGCTCACAGACTGCACTGAGCTGTGCCCCAGCGGCCAGAACAGAGCCCTTCTGCGAGTCCTGTGTCATGTGTAAATGGGTGTGAAGTGTTCTCATTGCTGCAGGGTTTTTCAGGTCTGTTTGCCCTCAGGATGTGATTACAGTGATGCACTTTGTAAAGAAAATGTATCACTGCCACATTCAGCCTCTGTAGGTACTGCAGGGGATTTCCATTAGTTCATTAATATCTGCCGTGAGAAAATATTAGATTGGTGGTTTTTGACTTACAGTTTTCATCAGGTCCTGGATGGAACCCAAGATATTGGTCATGGCATATACTTCGGTACGTTTTGGAGCCAGTAGAGCACATGCATTTCCCTTCTGACCGCTGCATATTAGCCACAGCTGAGGTTTGCAAAGGCAATTTGCTGGAACTTCCAAAAGATAAATGAAATAAAGGGAGCCGGTTTCTGCATGGTATTTCTGCAGGAGAATGGGAGTTTGGAACTTCTCTTTCAGTCCTCGGCCGTGATGAGTCATTATAAAGAATAACAAGCAACAGGAATGGGATTTGACGATTCCTTGGCCATCTTTGAAAAGACATTATCCTCTACATTTTGCTAAGATAGTTGACTACAGCAAGTGCTGTGATGGACAATTTGCATCGGGCTGTGATTTTAACTTACAGACAGGATTCCAAGAGACTTGCTCTGTGGCTTCCCTCTGCCTTAATTTTTAGTGTCCTTTTCCCCTTAAATTATGGTGTTAGTTATATATTAAGCTCAAAACATTTGTCAGTGGTATTAACAGTGCAGTACTTTCAGTTATCTGATATTTTTCTGTTAATCTAACAATATTTCCATCTTATTTTTCTTCAGCTGCATCTATGTTAGTGTCCTGTTTTCTTTTCATTCTTTTTTAAAACTATCTATTAAAACATTAAAAGTAATTACCTTTTTCTCACCAGAGGATGTAGCAATTTGAACATCTGGAACATAGTTTTCTTTTTATGTATTCATTTTGAAGGCTTTTTCTTGAGTATTTTTTAGGCAGCTAGTCTTATTAGTATTTTAGGACTCATAATATTAAGTTATAGATGGATTTGGAGGCAAATCTGTCAGTAAATAGGGCTCTGGAGTCTAGAGTTCATTCTTCATCTGTGCACACATTACACTATGTCATGAAAGTCTGGAATGTTGCTCTTAAGGACAGTGGTGACATTCATTGGTAGTTGGTATTGAAGTAGACGAATTAGTTGAATAACCAGGTTCATAATAATCTTGTTTCTAACATTACTTGGCACAGTATCATCATTAAAGAGCTCTCTCTGCACTGAAGAAATTAACCAGAGGTCAAATTTTCCTAGCTGGTATTTGAATTTCTTTTACCAGTTCCTTTGACTTGAAATATATGTTCCTATGGTTAAAGGTGATCTAATGACATTACCAGAGAGCTAATGTTTCAAGAAAACTAGCAGTTAGTCTACAAATAATTCTTTCTATTTAAGATATAAATCTAAGAAAGAAAAAATGGAATATATGCTGAAGTATTTTTAAAATTTCATGTTAATATACTCCTATTGTTTTTGAAATTATATAGTATTCTTTAAAGCCTCCAATGTGTCATTTTAACTATCTGAATAGAAAGACATATGCTTTTCTAGTGGATTAATGGATATCAAGTGTGTTTTTCATGTTTTTCCTTTTCATATCTGAGGGAACTGTGGGTTATTTGTAATGATTTGTTTTTCAGAAAGATTGAACATGGCTATTTCTTTCTAATGTTCAGTGGGTATTATGGTATACTTACATAAAATTGGAAGCACTAAGGATAAAGCATTGGCCAGAGGAAAATAAGGTACTGAATTAAATGAGGACTTGGTAATGAACTGGAAAATTAAGAATTTGGACTATAAATCATTGCTTTTATTATGACCCTGACTGTATACACCTTTTGGAAATCACAAGGACTGAAGCAAGGGCCAAAAAAAAATTAAAATATCCCTGTGTCACACCTAATCAAAACAGCATTCTTTGTTAATGTTATTGTATTTTATTGAACAACTCCACAGAGATATTAGAAATATGTCATGTTTTTAACATTAAGGTTAGATTATTTTTGGTAGATTCAAGATTGGCCTTATGTTCTGTATTTAATCATGTCTATAAGTAGTTATTTCCTTCACCAGCACGTTCATTTACAATTTAAAGAGCTACAACCACCTTGAGAGGAAGGGACCTGCAGTTTTTTGTAGCTTTCTTAAGGGTTTATTTTGTCCTTTGGAGACTTATTTTGAATTCCCTTGAGCTCAAAATCCTACTGCTGTTTTTGAGGGCTCCAGAGAAGGTATAAAGAATAGAATTAGGTCTTCTGTGAAACCTCATGTATTTCCTAATGCTGAGAGTTAGAATTTCGGTTGTAATTACATAGCTGTCTTTTCTGCAATGGAGTATTGAACGTGTAGTAAACTACCAGTGTTGTGCACAGTAAGTACTGTTCTATGGTTTAAAGCTGCAGCGTTTAGAGTTAATTCATTGCTCTCAATTTTTCTGCCCTAATGACATAACCTTTCAGAAGTAGCCTCTTTATATTGCTTTTATACTCTAAAAGAAAGTTTGCTATCAGAGAACTGGATTTTCAGTATGATCAATAAAACTACTCATGGATCACATAATTTGCTCCTCTTTTCTCCACTGCATTATCACTCTTTAAAAGTCCCTTGAGTAGACTAAAACACCCAACCAGGAAAAGCAAATGTAAGCATCTCATGAATAAGCTGGTATATGGTAGGAACTGTCTGTCCATGATGGAATTTCACGATATTACTGAGATCTAGAATGGGGAACCTTTGTTTTGGTGAGCAAAAATGTTATTTAGAAAACTAATGATCCTGGTGTTAAGATACATATGTAAAGAGAGTCTTGGATTCAAATTAATTTTTACTGACATAGTATATATAGGACAGCATAGCTGTCCTAAGTATTTGCATCACTGACAAGACCAATCAGCAACAGGAAAGAATATCGCCTATGGTGTGAAGGAACATCTTGTCTAAAATTCCCATTTCCTCCTTTGTTTCCATCTGTTTAGGAAATAAGATTTTTTTCTTATTAAGTACCAAACTTCTTTTGAGAAAATCAGCATGGATAAATTTGCAACTTGCCCATTAATTGTCCCAATTATTTCTGAAGGTAAGGGTTTTAGTAAAAGCAAGGAAGAGTTGCAGGGAGTCAAAAACTTTTAAAAATTGCTTTTTAATTATTTCTAAAGCTTGGGCTTTTAAGGGAAGGCTTGGTAAGGCAGTAGGAGAGAGACTGAATAGTAGTATTTACTATTTATTTATTTATTTACGTGGGGTTTTTTCTGTATTACTTTTCACATGAGTAAAGCATGATTCTTCCTTATTTAGAAAAGAAGAAATTAAACATTTATTGCAGCATCAAAAGCTGACTCTGTGTTTGAGGCAGTGAAGTACAGATTGAAGCCACTTTTCTGGTGAGTATACCCACACCCTCAAAGAAAGACTTAAAGAATTAAAGCAAAGCCTAAAAAGACAGATTTTTTCAGGGATAGTTTAGGGGCTGAGGCTTTAGTAAAATCAGGAAAAACACATTATAAAAAAGAATAAAACCATGCAACCAAATCCTAGTTTGCACTTGGATAAAGACAATAGGTTTAGAAGTCTAAACTGGGGGAAGGTTGGCCACAGGCAAGGAGCCAGCTGGCTTCCTGAAGCTCAGCAAAATGTTAAGCAAAATAGTAGGTTGTAAACAGGAGTGAACAGTAGCTGTGATGGAAAGAGCAAAAATTCATCCGCTTGTGAATGGAAGAGTACACACAAGGTACAGCATTTTAGATTGGCCATTATTGTTAGGGAAGTCCAGAGGGGAGCACTGAGAAGGTTTGGAGAACCGTGGACTGGGGAAAGGAAGGGCTGAGTGTTGGGAGACCACGACTTCAGACACAGCTCTTTTTTATATCTGCAGTGGGCAGGCTAAGAGGAAGACTGTGTTGTAGCAGGCAATGGCATTAGGAGAAACCCTTAAAGATGAAGCATGAGCCAGGGCTTCATCTGGAGCTTGTTAAATGCTCACTGTTGAAAGTCTCTAATAACAGCTCTGAGCAGGAATTCATACTATATGGTCTGTGTAGCCCTGGTGCTGTGTGACCACATCCTGAGAAGTGCAGGTCTAAGCTGCTGGGTGGATTTCTTCATTTAGGAAGGGGCAAGTGCTGACTGGGACTGTGTCCCTTTGCATGGAAGCAGGTGACCAGCAGTGTGTAACTGCCTGCAAAAACCAAGGGCAGACTAGGCAGCTGGACTGGAGAGAAATCCATCTCAAGTAACATAAATACTCTTGCTGATCCTGCCCTGGGACAAAGGGATGAATCGCATCAACTCTTGAGGGGGCTGTTTTCTGTCAGGATTCCATGAGTAAAATTTTAATTTTGCTCTAAATGCTGTAAAAATTGTAATAAGGTAACTGTTGAACACTGATTCTCTGACAGCTGCATGTCTCCTCCAGATGCGAATGCGGTAACTTTCTAACCAATAACGAAACCAGAAGGGGAAACTATTGAAGAAATTGGCCACAGCATGGTGAAAGGCCAGAAAATGAGGTTACTGCTATTGTTTGGGAGTTTTTTTTGTTTAAAAACACTTCCATTCTCCAGCTAAATTGGTCTGTGGCAATGTCTGCATTAAGATTATCACTTGTGCAAACAGTTCTTTTGCTAAGCTATTACAGTGAGAGATAACAGTATAGATAACTTTGCGTGGGAGAAGTCTCTCAGAATTGAGTCTAATTATTTACTTATCTTTCAGTGAGATAATAGTGCAAGAGTTCCTACTTGTTTGCTAAAACAACAATTTGAGTTGTCACCTTGCTTCTAACCTATTAGCTATTATTTCTAATATCTGGAATAATTTTCCGTGTGTGACTTCTAACTGGAATGAATTCTGTCAGTACAAATATTCCTTAGTCTTGGATACCTCCTTCAGGAAAGTATCAAAGACCTTTTCAGATCAGAAAATAACCAGCAAGATCAAATACCTTCTTGCTGGGAGAAAATATAAAAATATGAGGCCACATTTTAAAAGATAATATAAAGTCAGCATGTTCACCCCCTCAAACAGTACAGCAAATATTAAAATTAAGAACAGAATATTGGAAAGAAAATGGAAAAAAGAAAGAATACCAAAGACCACAGCCTATTTATCAGATGTATATAAAACGCTATATTTAAATTCCTGATTAAATGATTCAGATGTCAGACCTGAAAGATACCAGTACATGTGGAGTTTGGCCCCATCTTTTACAGGTCAGCCACAGGATTTATTCTACTGACTGCTGTGTTGTCATGTTGAACATGTTCTGCTCACAAAACATTAGCAAGCGCTGGCTTTGAGAAGCCCCTCTGAAATTAATGCAAACACAGCTTTCAGTGGTTTATGGCTCATTTCCCTGGGATGGCAAAAATCATCCTGCTGACCCAGAATAACTATCAAGAGATGCTCTAGAAAATGAAGCATTTGTGACTTGTGCTGACACAATTTTACATCCATTTAACATCAAAACTGTGTGGTTTTTTCTTGCCCAATTCTCTTAATGTTGTGCCTTTTTTTGAATAAGCCTCGGTAGTAGAAATAATAATAATAAAACTAAAATTTAGGAAAGATGCATATATGCACTGTAAACAGTCTCCAAAGGAAAGTATATATGTTATGAGTTTCCGAGGTCTCTGATTTTTGTGTCTCTTTTGTGTTTTTTGTTTACAAATGTTGCCTTGCTTAATGCCTGGCAAATCTAAGACGGGCTGTCTCCTCCCAAGTCTGCCAGCTTGTACAATCAGTCTCCAAGTAGGTCTAGCACCTTCAGAGAAACATCTTTGCCAGAGTGTTTGACAGAGAATTGTGTACTATAAAGTTTACCAGTCCCTTAAGGGGGGGACTAGTGTTTGCTAAACCAACATGAGGTTACTTTTTCTCCAATCATACTTTAATAATGAAGTAAAGTCAAGTTCATTGTAATCAAATACAAAGCAAACAAATTCCCTTGTGCTTGGAAGCAGGTGCTATGCAGGGAAACAGCAATAGCTACCCGCAGCTTTGGCTTAGCTTCAAGTTGTTTTCTTTAGACTGTGAACTGAACTACCAGGATGATCTGCTCAGGTGTCAGAAGTGGAAGTGATTCTTGGATAATTTGCCTCTTTCAGCCACTCTGTTTCCATGTTAAAATCCTTTTTGGAAACAAAGTCTTCCTTTGTCTGTTCCCCATCTTCCTGGGCATCTCAGGAGAGTGAACGCATCTTTAGGGACTGAGGGTTACTTTGATTCTTGATAATTAAATTCAGCAGTAAAGTAAGATTTAAGCTGTCTACTAATGAATTATCACTCTTGTGCTGGTAAGACTTAATGTGCAAAGGTTCTTTGAATGCCACTTCCTGATGACAGAGGTAAGAAAATTTAAATGCATCCAGGTACATGAGTATTTGGATACATACTTCTATGTGTGTATATATTTTCTAGCATTTATAGCACTGGATACACTTTCTGTAAATGAAGGAAAAAAGAGTAGAGGCTTCTACTTTTTTTTAGGCACTGACTGAAAATCAGATAATAAAATACTTTATTCTAATGCTTTCCAATTTTATCTTGGTGGCAGTCGTTTTAGAAAAATCTGGACTAAAAGCTTTTCAAAAAATCTATTTTCAAGCAGTTATTTACTAATTTTTCCAATTATTTTATGTCCTCAGCTTTGGCTGGGCAAGAAGGGGGAAAAAAGATGAATGGTAACTAACTGAAATGAAATGTTCTTCCTAATTACATAATGTTAGAAATGAAAATGATTTCTTATGTTGTGACTTTGAGTCTTCATTTCAGTTCCAATAAACCTTGCATAAAAATCCCCTTATTCTGAAAGAGATTTGTTATAGCAGTGTAGCAGAACAGTTTATTTTTAACAAACAAGATGCAAAAACCTATGAGGACTCTGAGAGCATAAGACAGGATTCAACAAATCCCTAATTTCTTCAAGAAATGTATCTCTAGGGAGAAGAAGGTCCTAAGGGCTCAAAAAGATTTCAACAATAGTCACTTCTCCCTCATGTCTACAGGAAAGCAGGATTTCTGTCTTTGGGGCTTGTGGTTTTTTTCAGTAGTTTCCTTATAAAATCTTAGTGCTTCATGGCCTCATGAACTTGGTGTGTGTGAAGACTGTCACTGCCATTCTGCAGATGCTCTTTTTGCATTTAAAACAAGCTGGTTTTCAGGGTTTACACATGCCCAAAAAAGAGTGTTAGAAATTTAGGTGTCCTGCTGTATTTTTAATGTCTGTCTTCATTGTGGGACAATAACTCCTGTAGAAATTCAACATGCTAAAGAGGTTTATACTTCACAGTATGTGGTAACTGGCGTGTCTTTGTGGGCTTTAAGTTTTGATCTGGTAATGCAACTGAGAGAGAAACATGTAAAGCAAAAGAGAAAGGGAATCATTCATTAAGGATAGGTTTAGTGTACTCCTGGTTATTCTTCAGTTTTTTTGTTGTTATCTTCTAAAGCTTTTGGAATATTAAAAAAGGTATTAACTCATTTTATTGTACTTCTCCAACAGATGAGTCCTACAAACTTAGCATTTACAGTTTAGGCTCTTACCACTTAGGACAACTCCAGTGGTCACCATGTGGCATTTTCCAGGCTACACAGACTTGTTTGATGCTTGAAGCTGTAGGAGAAATGTCCAGTGAAGCTTCAGAGCTGAGTCTCTATCCCACACTGACTTTGACAAATCCTGTTTCAGCAGATCACTGACAAGTCTACCACTAACTCTTGGGCTAGTCTCTGCCATGTTTCACGTCGCTTCCCTGAATCCACATTTCACCTCTGGGAAATACAGTACTGCAGACTTCAAGAAGACTGAAAACATCTGAAATATTAGGAACTAGCTTGTTGTATAAACCAAAATCTTAGTCTGTGACTTCCACTGGAAACAGCTGCTTTTTTGTCCATGTAATTGGGTGAGCAGAGGGCATGCAGAACATTCACAGTATTGATGTATGTAAAATATATTTCTAAGTAGCTCTTTTGGAGCCCTTCTGGAAATTTCGTCTGGATTTGTGGTTTGCCTGTGGTTCGAACTGTGGTTGCTTTTGCCCAATGGGTCTAAAATGCTAATTATCACACAAACTAATAGTTGCAAGGCATTTTAATTAAGAGTCCTGTCTGGATCCATGTCTACAAAAAACCAACCAACCAAGGAACCAATCAACCAAAAAAACCCAACCCAAAACAAAAAAACCCACCAACTAAGTCAAAAGGGGAGATCAAGCTCAGCTGTTGAAGGAAACAATGTACAAGATCAAACTTATCCTCTTTTTGTTAATTTCTGTCATTCTAGACTGAATTCCCTAGAGTTTGTTTATAAGCAGTATGTGGGTGTGCATTTTCATTTCCCAGTGTAGTAAGGGAAACTTTAGCCTTTTAAATAACATCTCAATTACAGAACTAGTTTTAAAAACTTGCCTGCTCTTCTAATAACAGTAGTAGACAAAATCAGTGGTGGATAGACTCAATAATGATTCCTCAATAAAGTTACCTCAATAGAGGTTAGACACAGTGAGAAAAACAGTATTTGCCATTTTCTGAGGCTGGCTTATACCAGGGTAAAGAACCGTTTATTAGATTTAAAGAAGTTTACCTAAAGGCCATAATCTTTTAAATTTATAATCATCTCTATAACTAAGCATCCCTATATATAGCTTCTCACTGTTTTTTTCTAGTAGAAATTACTAATCCAAATTCATAGACTTGAAGGATATGTGTCCAGAATTAACTCTCTTTTGGCATGAAGAAGATCTAAAACATCCAGAAAAACAGCTTTTGATAAGGAGCTTATTTGGTCTTTCCAAACTACTATCAATGAGATCAGAGATTATTTTCATAGAATCAGAGATTATTTTCATAGAATCATAGAATGGATGGAACCTTAAATATAATCTAGTTGCATCCCCCTACCATGGGCTAGGACACCTTCTACTAGACCAGGTGACCTGGCCTTGAACATTTTCAGGGATGAGGCCTCCACAGCTTCTCTGGGAAACCTGTTCCAGTGCCTCACCACCCTCACAGTAAAGAATTTCTTCCTAATATCTAATCTTAATCTACCCTCCTTCAATTTAAAGCCATTCCTCTTGTCCTATAATGACATGCCCTTGTAAAAGTTCCCTCAACTCATTTGCAGAACCCCTTCACATACTGGAGGGGGCTCTAAGGTCTCCCTGAAGCCTTCTTTTCTCCAGAATGAAGAACTCCAGCTCTGTCAGTCTGTCTTCACAGCAGAGGTGCTCCACCATAGCTTTTGTAGCCCTTCTCTGGACTTGCTCCAACAGGTCCACGTCCTTTTTATGCTGGGGACCCCTAATCTGGAAGCAGCACTGCAGGTAGGGTCTCACAAGAGCAGAGCGGAGGGGCAGAATCCCCTCCCTTGACCTGCTGCCCACCTGCTTTGGGTGCAGCTCAGGGCAGTGTTGGCTTTCTGGGCTGTGAGTGCACGTCGATGGGTTGTGTTGAACATCTCATCAACCAACACTCCCAAGTCCTTCTCCTCTGGGCTGCTCTCAATCTGCTGTCTACCCAGCCTGTATTTGTGCTTGGGATTTCCCTGACTCAGGTGTAGGACCTTGCACTTGGCCTTGTTGAACTTCATGAGGCTTGCACGGGTCCACCTCTCAAGCCTGTCCAGGTCCCTCTGGGTGGCATCCCTTCCCTCCAGTGTGTTGACTCCACCACACAGCATCGTGTTGACTCCAGCACACAGCATCGTGTTGTCAGCAAACTTGCTGAGGGTGCACAGACTGGTTATACTCTTCTAACAAATGTCATCTAGCAGAAATGTGTCTGAAGGACTAAATATGTGCATACAGGAGATCTAATAGAAAAATGCAAAAAAAAAAAAAAGACATTTTGATAAGTCATGGCAACTGTTTGCTATCACATTTTTACCACCAGCAATTTGTAAAGAAGAGGTTGAGTTAAAGTATATCTATTCCGGGAGATAAATTTTCAACACTTTGTGAGTGGTTTTACAACTTGGTAAGGTATGTTGAATATGAACCCTATTCTATGTGAGCTGTGGTTTGAAAAACTGAACATTTCAAAATGAATCAATTCCAAATTCTCTGTTAAATTCTCTTTCCTCATTAAAGAATTTAAGTCTTGCTTCAGAATCAGACGGATATTTTGACAAGTTTAAAAAAAGAAAGCCAGTGCATGAGAAAGAATATTTTTGTTCTTGTTAAAATTGTCTTGCTAAGTAAATATTGATCAGATGCTGCAAAACCCTGTGGCTGAATTCATTCGACTTGAGGAGGGAGGAGGAAAGAACTGCCTCAGGCTACTGTAGCTCATAAAACTATGATGAACAAAATAGGCATGTACTGTACTTTCAGCTGGGATGCTGGTACAAAAAAAAAGGAGTTTTGAAAAAAGTCCCTTGAACCTATGAAATTTTCTCTCCATCTTGCAGGTTTATTGATTAGGCCCACTCCAGCTGCAGATGAAGCCTGCAGGGGAAAAAGCAGATCCTCAGTCTGCCTCTGCAGATCTGCTGACATTATTGGCTCTGTAAGAGATGTAGCTTCTCATTGGTCATAGTGGGAGAGCTGGGCAAGATGAGAGCGCCTTGTTTTGTCTTCTTAGGTCTCTTACTCCACGTTTTAAAAATATTTGAAAGCTTGTAAAATCTCTTGTCATATCTCAAAGAGCTTAGCCACATCAAAGAGCTGGTTTCCAATAAAAGCTTTGAGCTATGCCAGGCTGGGATTTCTACCAGCGACTTAGAGAAAAGGGTGGTTAAATTGCTGTTCTCCCTGAAACAGAGCTGTGGTCTGCCTCTTTCCACAGAGCCTTGTGAAGGGGGATGGCTCTGGAACGTCTAGGACAGAGGAAAGAAGAAGCCTTGTAATCCCCAGTTCACGGAGAGATTGGTGCTGAGGCTGACCTTTGAGGCAGGAGCAGGGAGGGAGCCAGCCCTGACAGGATGCCACGGCAGGGTGAGGCTGAACTGACTGGGAGTGAAGAGGAAGCTGGGCTCTGTGCACATGCAATGTTTCCTTATAGTAATCTCAAGAGATTTCATGTGATACCATCAGATAGGAGGAATGTGAAAATTAGTACTACAAGTTTTGGAGAAATTTGAATTTTTAAGTGGGTTTGAGCCATTATACCTTCCTCAGCCTACTTCTGTTGTAAATTAGTTGCTTCTGTTGAAGAAATGTGGGATCTTCTTTGAGAAAACAAACAGATTAAATCGAGTCAAGGTATTTTATTTCTTTTTCATAATTACCAGAAATTAATATATTCTTAAATATCACATATGTTCTTCCCTGATAGGAGTTAAAAAATATAGGATATTTATAACTTCTCCAGTCAAGTTTTACAGGCACTCTGACTAAACTCCTGAAAGCAATTGTCTCACTGCATGAGCTGGCTTCTTTAAAGAAGCATTTTATGGGTGCCCTTGAACCAACAGGCAGTAACATCACTCATACTGACCGCATGGTAATAGCAGAGCTCCTTAGCTTCTTTATTTTAAATACCATTTATGCAGCACAATATACAACTTGTTTTCAGCTATCATCTGATATGGAACACATACAGTAATCCCCAGATTAAAGCATCCCTGTATGCTTTTTATCACTTTCAGACTCAGCGTATCAGTGTTTTCTGATTGCCTTGTTTTTAAGCTAAATTCAGCAAGAAATGTTCCCTGAAGATCTAAATTGTGCCGGAAGGTATTGCTTTGTTATGACAACCAAGCATCCCTTCTCATCCACGTGATGCTGTCTCATTTCACTTTATTGCTTATTTTACCTATACTTCTTACTTTTGAAATACATAGTAAAGTTTAATCTCCAGTATAAAAAGAACTTTATCTCTCTGTTTCCATTTCTTTATGCTATATGTTCTGCACACACTAGCCCCTTTCTCTCACCTAAAAACACAAGAAAAATGGATTCTCTTGTAAAAATTATCATCTCATGTAGCATAGGGTCAAAGACTGACCTTTCTGGGAGTCACTGAGAGTCATCTGCCCACCTGACACTGCTTTCTCCAGCCCAGCACCGCTGACCCACGCAGCAGGTAACACTGGGTCTGCTGACTCTTAATCATGAATGTCATTGCCCACCTTTTGAATTTTTCATAAAATTAGAAAATCAAGTTAGTTTGGACTCATAATTTGCAAACTGCATTTGTAGCCACATGATTCAGTGTCGTTTCTAAGCTTCAGGGAGGGTTTAAGGCTTATCATTCTTGTGCTGGCTCTCAAAGCAACCACAGGTATTTGGGAGCTGGACAGTGTGAAGACACTGTTGTAAATCTGCTGAGTTTCATAGTTTGAAATCACTGTAACTGAGAGATCTAGAGATTAATATTTTTCTTTCTTCAGAAAAAAATATCCTTAAGGCTACGCAGTGAACTAAACAAACTTATCACTACTATGTACTGAGCCATGATATAGCAAGAATATCCTTAAGCTTTGAGAAATAGCTCTAGAAATGCATCACTAGATATTATATTAGAAAGCACACATTATAATATTCATTACAGTAGTAGGATGTGAACTGCATGTTATTGTAAAAGAAAATCCAATTTGCTGCCTTCTGCCTTCAATTTGGTTTTGACAAGTGCTCAATCTTTGCTATATTTTGCTTTCTACATTTATCTTCCTGGGCATGTACTGTAATGTCTGCTTAGGGCAAAAACAATAATATTTTCATTTAATTTAGAGAAAAAGCTCATGTATTCACTGTGCTTACTAGGTACAACAATATGAAAACAAACCCCAGTTGCTAAAGATCCATTTGACAATATGAAATAGATTCTGACTTTTTAATTTAGGCATAAAACTGCAGAGGGCATATAAGGGATGCAGATTTACTGAGCTGTAGCATTTATTTATGAGTGGTTGCAAGGGAGTGATCTGCAAAAGCCCATATTTTTTATCACTGATGGATGAACTTAAGAGGGTATAAAAAATTTGGTATTAGACCCTTGCAGAACAACTCTGGAAAGTTAATTGATTTAATAATCAAGCTTATTTGGCTTTGTTAAATATTTGAGAACTTGAGTTTGTCTCAGTTTCTGCAATCAGTATTTCCTCAAAGTGGAGCATAGTTTTAATTTAAAGTTGGCTACTTTGGAATTTAGCTCACTGCGAGCCATGGAAAGAAGGGAGAGGAGAATTTCACTCAAAAATCAACCAGATCTTAGCACTTCTGGTAAAATTTTGTAGAATTTTTTGCTGTGAAGCTCACAGAATCAGGTAAGCTGACCACACTGACCTAGAATACCCCATACCTTCACCTCGTTTCAGAAATAAACAAAAAAATACAAGGATATTAAAGGTTGTCCTTTATAGGGCTGTTAAACCCAATGTCTCATCCCTTGAAACAGCATCTTTCCTGTCCTCTCATTTATAATGAGGAATAGCTGAAGGGAGCAACAGTTAGATTCATTATTTTTTCTGAGAATAAGCA
Organism: Cephalopterus ornatus; assembly: GCA_013396775.1. Classification (NCBI taxonomy): domain Eukaryota; kingdom Metazoa; phylum Chordata; class Aves; order Passeriformes; family Cotingidae; genus Cephalopterus; species Cephalopterus ornatus. Next base: position 224,786 of record VZRE01011967.1, read on the forward strand.
TCAGGCTGAATACTAGGAGCTATACCATGGTCTTCTGTATTAGGGACTACTTCCAGTGATGGCTGAAAAATGACAATTATTTCTTATCTCCTCAAACTTGAAGGAGGCAACACAGCCTCCAGCAAAAACAACCACAGCCACATGGCTTGTAGAGCTGTTTTTGTAGAATCAAATACTGCCAGAGCCAATTTGATACTTTTCAGACCTCTGAGTTTACATTTTCAGTAGGAAAAGGATATCTTTAAAGTTTTTTAGCGTTTTGTTCCATAGCCAGAAACCTATTTCATTCTTCAGAATCAAATACTGCAGGCTCTGGCTCAGTAAAATTCCTGCTGACTTCAGGTACAGTTTGTCTGAGCTAGCCTGTGGGATTTGACCATCTGGGAGCTGGTTTGCAACATATCAGGCTTTTTATTTACTTGATATAAATGTCCGATCTGTTTTATTATGCACTTGTGAGCAACTTGATGTTTCTCACCAAGGCATTCAGTCAGGATTATGGGTGTGATTTTGGAAGCTGTGGTGCCAATATGCTCTGGAACTCTGCTCTCAGTCAGTACATTTGCAACTGATTGCAAGTATTTCTGCATGACCTGAAAATGGCTGAAATTTAGCCAGCAAGTACAGAACTGTAATTCTGCAAATTCCACCAACTTGCTCTATTACCCCAGAGTTTCACAAGACTCTCATTTAGCATGAGTTTCTTTAGACTCTTACCATTTCATTTTTTTTTATGTCCAAAGCTACCTCAGTCGTGACAAAGCTGAATGTCTCATGACTGAGCCTGATTTGGATTATACAGAAAAAAAAAGGAAAAAAATCCAGGTTTTCTGTCATTTTTAACACTGAGGCTCAAATTTTAGGAAGTCTTTCAGAGCAGATTTGCAGAATTAGGTACTGTATCATCACTGAAAATGTTAATAAGACCGGCCATTTACCTGGTCAACCCAAACACTCAGGGCTTTCTTCCCACACTCTGCTCTTCCCACACGTCCTTACATGAAGGCTTCTGTGAATGTGCTGGCACGGGTGACTTTCTCACCTGATCCCAGTGATGCTCATCCTCCTGTGTGAAAAAAAGTCAAGAGAAAGGGTGCCAGGACCTAGTTATGCAGCACCAGTGCCTCTACAGAGGTGCAGGCTGAAGAGGGCGTTTTTGTATCCCTCTGGTCTCAGGAAAGCATAAAAGTCTAGACTTCTGCCTGTTCTGCAAGTGCTGTAATATTGTTTCTCAGAAAGAGCACAATTTCTTCCACAGCTTTATGGGTTTAAGTTTACTGCTTCCCTTTGAAGTCTAAATTATTTGATTTTCCCAGAAATTATTCAATCTATTTTTTGCATAAAGCTCTTAATCCTTAGCCAATCTGGAAATGCGCAAGAACTTCAAAACACACTCCTTGGTGATTTAGCCTTGTATGTCTTCATTCTTCATCAGCCTGTTAACAGTCTTCCTCTCATCTGTTGCCTGCCATCTCTCTTTGCTGTAAGCTTTTGCCACAGAGAGCCTCTCATGGTAATCAGTAAGTTTCATATACTGCAATTGTGCCAGATAATTAAATAAGGACTCCACTTCAAATCAATTTAAATCCATCTAACTTTCAGAAATGACAGTTGCTACAGTGTAAACCAGTGAATAAAATCCTTTTGAATACTTAAATCAATCCCAACTTTGTTTCATCTTAATCTTCAGAAAGCAATTCCTGCAAATGTCAATACTGCCCTAATAGATTGGGTGATGATATCTCTGTAGATGTTAGCTCCAGAACTGCACTTGTATCAGGTCAATTAAATGACTGTAATTGTTGCTTTTCTACACATCGCAGATAGAAGCAGTTTTCTGGCATGGTGCTTGAGATAAGGCATGTATTTACTGCAGTGGTTAAGTATTGCTATTGACATAACAGGATTTCTCCTAGTTATTGTGTATTGTAGACACACAGCAGCTACTATAGGTTTATAGGCTAGCAGCCAATAATGCTGTATGGCTATACAGAATGGATATTTTGGTATACTTGGGGAGATGCTTTTGATGGTTTTTTTTATTGTTTTGTTCTCTCTGGGATCAGGGCCTGATTTCAAATGAAAGATCCTGTGCTGTAGAAATTCACAGGCAGAAGTAATCCTTTTTCCTTAATAAAAATCAGTGAGTGGAAAGAAATAATATAACAACAGGTTACAGAACAAACCACTGGCATAACAGAAACCACATCTACTGAGTCCCATCTGAGTAGCCCTATGCAATAGAGCATCTGCACTATACTAAATTGCTTTCTATCTTTTTTATATCTGATAGTCTGCTGTTATCAGTCTATGAACATCAAATATATGTTTCAGTTCACATATTCACAATGTTTGCATTAAAATAAAAACTAACATATGTTCCTGAATAATATTTGTTTAGCTAGCTCTAGTCATCTGAAATCCTGAATATAAAAGCAGCTGTCACAAAATTATCCATCTTTATATGGGCCTGGTGATAATGGTCATCTTACCCATCCCAATAGGTTTTGTGTTAGTAATAAGAAAGGAAAAACAGGAATTAGCAGGAGCTGTTGCTGTATGTAGCCAACTACTTGTCCGGCTCTGAGGCCTTGGATGTTTTGCAGTCATTGAACAATAACAATCCAAATTACTAAAATTAGTAGAAAATACATAGCAGTTGTACCTTGTTCAAAAACTGCAGCCGGCAGAGACAGCTAATTAGTTTGGAGTTTACATGCAAACCATTAGTAATGTCCTGACTGAAACAATTAGCTGGGCCTCTAATGTGCTTTTAATAGGACTCCAACTTCTTAAATCCAAATTTTCATTTCCAGATAGTATCATAATTTGCCTATACTTTTAGTGGGAATTGAAAATTGCATTGGCTTCCTAGGTAAAATTATCATCACTATAGGGATTTGAACAGCAGCTGTCTAAGGCTTGTTTAGAATGTCTGGTGGGCTGAGCAGCTCTCTCAACTCAAACTGCTGCCTCTGAGTTAGCAGACAGTGTTGCAGGAGGCCGTTATTAGAAATAATTGACAAACCAAGATTCACTGATGGTACAAAAGTGTCCAGAGAAATTAATCTGAGCATGACTACCCCAGGTTGTATTGGCAAAAGAGCCAACTGTCTAAAAGCAGAGGAAAGTAAGAAGGCAGTGAAAGGTAATTTGGCTGTGTCATGGTATCTTTAATACAAAAGGATACATACAAAAATGGTAAAAAGAGCAGTTATCTCTAAAAGGCTATCAAAATCCTTTAGGTTAAACATCAGCCAAGTGCTGAGTGCATTGATATTTACCAGGGGTAAAGAAAGGAGGAGGTTCTATAAATATATTGGATGACAAAGAGAACAATGAAATTAGTCAGGCTATCAATAAATCAGGGAGTAAAATAGTAGATTCAAGGGAGGAAGCATTCTAAGAGACTTCTTCTCTCTTTGCAAAAAGGTTAAAAATAACCAGATACTTAGGAGTCTAATAAGGCTATAAGAAACAACCAAAATGGATTTATCAAGAACTAATAGTATCAAACTGATTTGATTTTCTTCTTTGATGGAAAGCTTAGGCTCTAAGGAGAAGCAGTCAATGTGCTGAACTGGAAATTTGGATAAAGTTTGGAATCCCATTCACTGACATGTTCATGAGCAATTGATGGAAATACAGGCATGAGAAAATGCAATTGCTTATAGGTCATTCAAGTTTCTGGAAAGGTCTTTGCCTTTTAACATATTTCCCCTTTTCCCATCTCCACTTCTGTTTTTCTTCTTCCTTTGCCAGAGAATGAAATAAGATTAAATATTTTTGTTATAGGAATTGTTTCTTTACATTTATTTTCTTTGCCTGTGAGAAAAAATTGTCCTAAGCTTTGACATGCTCAGCACGGTGGCTGAAATTGTACAGAAAGTTTATATTCTCTTTGTTCAAAATCAAGGGAGAGAATCAGAAAACCAAGGTTTCCCTACATAAGTTTAAGAGGGTTTTGGGTTGTGGGCTTGGGTTGTTTTTTATTCGAAGTATATTAAATTTATTACTCTACTACTAAAAATATGATGTAGTGAATTTTATTTTTTCCTACGGAGTTCTAATAAGCGGATTAGAGGAGGCCAGATCAGTACGTTGACATTGATTTGTTTTTTTCAACAAAATGGGCTGAAGAGAAGCTGATGCACAGGTCAGAGTAGCAGGAGGGTTCCTGCTAATCTACATGTCACTCAGAAAAAAAGTTCTCTTGCAGAAATTTTACCACTGCATGATTTGTGTTAGTATTCCTGTCAAAACCCATAACTGCTGAATAACAAAGATTAACGTGCCTATGGCCACAAATAAGCTTTGCATTTTCTTATTTTTGAGCTTCTCATCTCCATGATTAATAATTTGTCAAAAGGCTTGAATTCTAGACTCAGAATGCTAAATACATTAGTAATTAGAGCTCTGCAAAATAACATTGTAAACAGAATAGCCAATGAGCCTTCAGATATGCTCTAAAATACAAAGACCTTTTGAAGGAGGAGGGAACAAAGCAGTGTAGGACAAAGGGAAAAGGAAATGTCTGTGCCCAGAGATTAAGTTTTGAGTGAAAATAATAAATTCTCTAAATAAGTTTTAGTTTCCTTTGAAAATGATAACTTAGGAATAATTACAAACTACTAAGAGTTATAAAACAAATATCAGCATCTACTGATATTTATGAGTTCTGTAAATCAGTATTTTTGAAAATTTTTGTTTATCAAGCAGTTGTAAATCTTTACAGGAAAAAAGCCAACCACACATCAGAGTCAGTGATACTGCAATGTTTTTAATTTATAACTGAAAATTATGCTAAGCTTTGGATAATCAACCTTGCTTTTATTATCCTTTATTTTGATTGATTGTTTGTTCGTGTATATGGGAATACATGCAGTTGTTCTGTTCTTTGTGTGTGTGTGAGGGTTATGTATTATTTGTTTCACAGTCATCTTCTGGTCCATTAAAGCTCCTGTGACCACAGGACATGACAGAGAAACACTGCTGATACATTAGCTTCTGCATTTGGTGCTTCTCTACTGTAGATGTGAACTCAGCCTAGTTGCACACCAGTTTAGGAAAACCCAATAACTATTATATTAAAATAGAACAGATAACCAGTATGACTGAGTGTCTTTTGGACTTAGCTAAATAAACATTTCAGCTGCTCATGGCTGTCAAGTGGGGTTTTTTTTCCTTCATCCTGTTTTTGAGGTATTCAGTGAATTTTTTACTTGGTTTATTTTCAAATTAAAGAACCACATCTGGTGTTGGTATCTTGGTCAGTACTTTTCTCTTCAGAACAGTTGCCAGATTCAGGTTAGATTTGGACATTTTACTGAACTCCCTTGGCTGCAGAAAAGATGGGTGCTGGTTCAGATCCATGCAGTGAATACCTTTTGATTGGGCTTCTCCAGAGAGCAAAAACATGTCTTTCACTGATTTTTTTCAGAAGATCCTGCAGTGCTGATTATCTCCCAGTCACTGGGAAAGCAGCTGCAATGCACCAGCATACTGTGAATTTCGAAGATGGCACGGAGAGCCCTCCCTCCTGCTGAGAGGCTCTATAAAAATAACTTGACCTCAGGAAAATTACCCAGAAAACCTTGGGGAAAATGAGCAGAGTAGCCAGTTATTAAGATGATGATGTCAAGTGTATCACTGTGCGTCGATGTAGTTGCTGTTGCTGCAATCAAAGAAGACAGCAAGCAGGAAAATTAGGAGAAAAAAATGATTTTCCATCTATTTCAACCTTATTGACCATACTAGAAAAACAAAACCAAACAAAAACCAATTAATGATACCCTTGTAGTGTAGCATAACTAAAAATGCTGACATTTCTTTCAAAGGTTTGATCCTTGTGTAGAGTGTAAGAAGCAAAAATATTCCCACCAAGGAATTACAGTTTATTTACTGAACTAACTGTAATTAATGAGTTACATTAATTTTCGTTCTTAATATTCTAGGACCTATAGTACACTAGTTAACAGGAATTTCTAATTCTAGTTGTTGTTGGAGTCTGAAATAGAAAATCCCATACTCTCCCTGGCTTGCTTCTCTGTTTTCAGGATATGCATGATTGTCTTGTTGACTGTACTCTAGAAAATGTAATGCAGAAAAAGGAAAATTCTCATCCTTTAAATAAGCGTCTTCAATTTTGTAATGTTCCATGCTGATAAATAGTGTCTTCTCTGTGGATTTTCATAGTCCTGATCAGGGTTTGTTGCCCCAGGTTTTTACTCAGAAGCATTGTGCAGTGCTATGGAGCCCGTGCTGCGGCAGCTTTATGCTGCATCACTCCTTCCACTTACAGGAAACAGGGTGGGTTTTCCACAGCTCCATGGGTACATCTCTGGATGGATCAGGCTGTTCGTGCACATTGTATGCCTCTGCTCTCATGCACAGTAGGATGTGGATAGCCAGCATTCTGGTTGGAGGTGTGGCCACTGCCTTGTGGAGGCTTTGGACCTCTTGAAATCAAACACAGATGTGTGCAATTCTGATTCCAAGTGGTTCATGTTTCATGGAAAAACACTGAGAGATATTTTAGAAGGAAGTAAAATGTATAGTAGCCATAGCTCACAAGTCTCTTTGACCTTCCCTCCTGCTTTGCTGTCACAGCAACAAACAACTGGGTTCTGTTCTTGATCCACCTAGAAACTGATGGGCTTCTGCTGTTTCTACAGCTCAAATTGAGTCATTCTACTTTCCTTACACCTTTATAAGAGAGAAAATTGATTTTATATGTATGGTGCATTATAAGAGTGTTCAATATGCAGTATTACTAAAAGATATAAACTATTTTCTCTGAACTTTAATAATACTCTTCACATTAATATTTTCTTATGCATGCACTGGTAATACATCTCGCTGACTCACAGTTCAGTACTTGTGCAAGATCAATATGATAGAATGCTGCCTTTACCAGTAAATGGGAGAGATTAGGAAGTTACTGGAAAGAAGTCTTGGAAAGTTTAGACACTGACTTCCAACAGGATTTAAAAATGGAACTTCTTAATAGATCGTTCTGTATTTAAATGAAAACACTTTTGCACACATATTTGTGTAGCCACACATGTATATGCTTAAGAAATGCTCTAGGTTGTCTGAGAATTCTGTTTGCTTCCTGTGAGTTTGGATGACCTGTTTAGGTAACAAAGGAAGTTATTTCAAGAGTGATGAGAATTCTAAGAGGCAAGAAATATTTTTTGCAACCACTGATACAGACTGCAGTATAACGTGTAAGTAAAAGAAACAGCACTAGTTTAAAGTGCTCAGCAGTGTTCAGTTGTCATTCCTCTAGAGGCTTTTTCATGTACATCTGTGTATCTACAATTCTTGAAACTGATGCCTAATTACAGATGTATTTAACAGAGGGCAAGCTGCCTCAGTGTCTTGAGTTAATTTCAGCAGATTATTTCGAGAAGAGAGGTCCTGTCAGAGCCTTCTCTGGAGGAACAGTTGAATGTGACATCATTACTAGCTATCAGAAAGGAACAGAACATTTAAAAAATGCCCCCACTGTAGGAGAGTCCTCTGTCAGAGGTAGCATCCAAAGCGGTTAACCATGGAGCACATGTCTGAAAGAAACTAGACTGGGAAAGGGACTTTGTTACGTTTATTTTGGGTGTTGGGGTCTTCGATTTCTGCTTGCACCTTCATGGAAATCAGTTTAGTTTCCATGCTATATAGCACAGAAGGTCAGATGTGCACTTGTTTACTGTCTTTACAAAACTGCATATTCCAAAGGGACATAAAACATAGGTTTTTGTTTCTTTGTTTTTCCGCTGTGACAAATTATTGTAAGGAATTGCTCAAAATGAAAAAGAAAGCAGGTGAAGTATATATTTTGTTAGAGTTTACAAGTAGAGAGATATGCCCAGTCAGTTATGGATAGACTTTACTACAAGGTCAGTAGCAGGGAAAAACATTCTTGGTGCTCAATTACGTTTTAAGTTATGGATAATTTTCTTGCAGCAGTTGTGTAAATAGGTATATATTCTCTTGGAAGAAAGAAGAGCAGTAAAACTGAGAACATGGTCATGTTATTTGTAGCAGTTGCTTGTTATATATCCCATAGTGGACATCTAGTGTGGAAAAATAAATATTTATTTAAGGATCACCCCTTCAAAGTGATTTTGGTGGGCAACAGGTGCTACTTGGCAACTATCGCAGAGCTGATTTAACTAGTGTGCATATATATGTAAATATATATATATATCTCTCCACAAGATATTCACTGTTTTGAGTTGAAATTATAAGTCTTGGTGATAATGCTGAAAAAACACTTGTATCCATCTCATTCTTGACTAGTTGGGTTGCTTACACCAGACAGAGAAGATTTGTTGGAAAAGTCAGGGCTACTTTCGTGATTTTTTCCATGATAGACTTCCTGTCAAGAGAGAGGGGAAAATGCACATCTGGATGTGATGCGCAGGACAGTAGCTACTGAACTGCTTATTAAAATGTGTGTTGAGTTGAATTCCTCCAAAACTAAGGTAAGCTAAGACTTCTATACCTAATCTGCCAAATCATTATAAATATACCTTGAATTTCATGAATTTCAATAAATGGAAATAAAATGCCCTGCCTTCATAGCCTCAGAGACTAAGCAGAGATTGTTTTCTCTGGAAAATTAGTATAAGGAAGGCTTGTAGTTACTTTTGTATCTTTAAAGCCTAATTTAGCGCTGAAAATAATCTGTATTTGAAATACGGTGTTATAGCAGACCACTGACTCTTCTGTATTCCTTGAGTTATCTCTTAACTTTCAAAGCTGCTATCCCATTCCCATCTCGTCTGACTGAAATGTCAACAGCTCCATTTTTGTCTCCTTTTTACCTTCTAGCAAAGAATTTGATGTTCATACTAAGTATATTTTATATTCATAACCTTACTCAGCTTTAGGGTGTATGACCTGTCATTTTATATCCAGTGGGGTTGCAACATTTTGTTCTCATATTAAGAATTTTGAACTTCAGCCATGTCTGAGTTCTAGCAGATCGTGCAGAGATTGATGAACATTTGAGCAGTTGCTGTTCTGGCTTTGCCTCAGATTCTTAACAGGACTAAACACAATCACAGGCATTGACTCAAGAATTCAGGTGGTTTTCAGGCTGACATCTCTGAATTCTTTGCTGAATTTCAAGAACTATGGAAGATAGCTTTAAGAACAACTCAAAAGAGTAAATTCGGCTTATTATGGGATCTCACTTTTACGGGAATTTTTTTTTATTTTTGAACTGAGAAAAAGGTCCAAACTCTTATCAAACACACTGAATAAAAGATTTCTAATCATATCTAGGTATAATGAGAATAATTTTCATCAGCTCCTGCTTTGAATAAACTATTTCACTGAGGTTTTTGATTGAATTATATATTGGTGGATGAAGAAATTATTTTCTTAGGTGGTTAGAAATAAACAATGATTTTCTCAATAAATTCTCAGCAGTTGAATCTTATTCATCAAAAGCACCATCATCTTGAGAAACTCTTAAATTTTGAATAATCTAGCATTTTACTCGTCTCAAAGCTCATATTAAAGCTTCATATTGTGAAGCTTCATTTTAAAGCTTCACAAAAGCTGGAGGTTTTTGCATATAAATAATAGTGTATTCATGGAAAAAATTCTCAGCTGCCCCTTGAAATATAATTTCCTCTTTTTTTTAAACTGTGTAAAGACTATATTAAGGCTCAGAATTCTATAATTCAAACTGGGGTTTTGCTACATTCTGGTTTCTTTTAAACTCTAAAATATAACATGGAGGCAATTTCCTACCTGAATTCTGTCTGAAGTGTCACTAAGCGAATTATAGTTCACTACAAAGTTAGAGTGTAGCTATCATTTAAGATTAAAATATTGTGACCTCAAAATAAAGCACATTGCAAAAATTTTAGGGTAATGTCAATCTTTGTAAAATCAAGTCACCTTGATGATAGATTTTTAAATTTAATTTTATTTTTTTGCATGTAATGTATCCTCAGTTGTTATCTGAAGGACAATTTCAGGTGGACAAGGTTGACTCAGCACCTGTTGTGAACTCCGTAGGTGAGTGACATAGCTCAGCTCTTTTCAAGAAGCCTGAAGCCTGGGTTACAATTTTCCATTCTTCAGGGTGTTTTCATATTGCTTAGCCTTTGGGTTTGACTGTTTTTACACTTCCTTGAAAATTTTCAGTTTTAAAATAACTGTCTATTTGGATCACAGAAAGCATAAATATCAGAATTAGATATGAAGATAAGGTCTTTTAAAAGCTGAAAAGCCAGGGATAAAGGATCTGTATTTAAAAATGTTCCACATCATGTTGACATTAAAAAAAATAGGAAGTTAAATAGAAAACAGGTTTTAACAAAATGGATTCATGAAGATAATATTTCATTTAGAAACTTATGAAATTCATCAAGTAGTTATTTCAGAATTTTTAGTTGCATTTGATTTAGATTTATGAAATATTTTATCACTGCTGAACTTGCATTTTTTGTTTAAAGAATTGTTGGCTGAATTTTTTTTGGAACAAAGATTTATGTCAAAGAAAAAGAAAGATGTCAACTAGTATACATATGGTTTTACTCAAGTCAAAAGTTGCTTACATTTTAATTTCTAAATAGTATTAGAATTACTTGTAATTGTAGTCACACACTGTGTGTTTTTTACTGGGAAGTTATAGTTTAAATCAAATGTGCCAAATGAACATGCAGTAACATTGGAGCTGCAGGATGTATTTACAGCACTAAAACTGTTATAAAGTACTAGGAATTGAATTGACCAAAATTTTTAACCCAATAACAAAATAAAGACCCAGCTATTCCAGGGTACTTAGTGAATTTGCATTGCCTTTAGCCAAATTACATATTATGAAGAAAATAAAAATACGGAAACAGTCTGAAATCATCCCAGAACTATTTTTAAGACATTTTAAGCAACAAGTTTGTGATGTACTCTTTAAAATGGGCTCTTTTTTCCTTAATTGCTTTTAATTGCTTTCTTTTTAAAAAAAAATTAAAAGCTTTCAAGTGTCTTAAAATATTTAATTTTGTCTTTACCGAAACAACCTGTTTTTAACTCAGTAGTGTTTCTATAGCTAAGGATAATATGATGATTTATATTAAGGTTCCTATTTCCTCTTTTAATGCAGATTTGTGTATAAGAGACTATGCCCCATTGCTAATTCTAGATTCTAATTTCTATGGCAGAAAAAAGCAAGTATTACTGTATTTCAACATATTCATGAGTGATCTTGTAATGACCAGTTCTGTGGTATTATTTACTGTAGTTAGAGATTTGAGCTAGAAGAATCAAGAATAATTCCGGAAGGATTTTCTGAGACTAGTGACTGTGCAGTAAAATGGTGAAATGCACTGTCAACAAATCTAAAGTGATGAAGAGAAAGCAAACAGCTTGATCTCCACATATAAAATTATGATCTCTGGGGTTATTAATTGTCAAAAGCAAGATCTTGGGATAGTTGTAGATAGTGCTGGTGAAAAGAATCAGCTTGGTGTTTGGTGAGTGTGCAGAAGAAATCACCTTTTAGGAATTATCAGGGAAAGAATAGAAAATAAACAAATAAGTAAACATTATATCTCTGTATAAATGCATTGTTCATCAACACTGTGGGTGGCGTGTGCTTTTCTGGTGTCTCTCACATCTCAGAAGGGATATATTGGAATTTAAAAGCTTTAAAGTGAGGAAATAGAGGTTATGAAATGTCTTACATATATGAAATTGCTAAGTGTGCTGGAACTTTTTGTTGGAAAGGAGACAGTTTACATGAAGAACTTAGATATATTTGTATTTAGTATATAAATTTTTAATTAGTCTATAAATACAAATATATTTAATGTGACATTTGAAACTTCTTCGTTTTCTTGTCCTTTATTGTGACTGTTTATATTCTCTTTATGTCAGGGCAAGATAATAAGCTGTGGTCTAACTTGATGTCTTCATGTGCTCTAGATTCCTCTTTAGCAAAAGTCAGTGTAAAATCCAGTCAGATTAGAGACTGGGATCTATAAATATACTTTCATGTGATATGGAAATTCATTTAAAATATAGAATTAAATCCTATTCATTACAGTCAGGCAACATTAGTATTTGCTTCAGGAGGACTGCTCATTTGAATAAGAACATTATCCATAATCAGCAAGTCCTTTCAAAGCTTGGATCAGTGCCAGGCAAAAAGTTCTCCATTCTTATTTCTTGGAGCCAAAGAAAGGAACTGAAGGAAAAGAGAGGAAAGAATTACTATAGATGTTCTTATCCACTGGTTTAATCAAGTAAGGACTTATCACTCCATTTCATTGGAAAAGAGGAGAAAAACCTCACTTTTTTTGAATCTTCTGACCTTGTAAGTTAGACAGGCTGGCCTGTTGTATGATGGGCTCAAAAGATAACCTTCTCCTTTCCTCCTCTGATTAAAAGGACACATGTTTTTCTGCAAAGGGAAAAGAGGAGACAGAATCAAGGTTGTATTTACTTACGAGAGAGAGGGCAAACTGGCCAGAAGCGCAATGACTGATCTGAGAAAGAAGGAAATCTTCTGTTACTCCATTTTCCTGGACCTCTAGTTCATGGTATAATATGGAATAACATCAGCAGTACCCATGAGAGAATGCTGTGATCGTTCAAGTTACCTGGTACAGAGACCTTCTTTTATCCCCAGAGTACGTGCAAAAGGGAGTAGAAGCAGAATTTTCCAGTCTCTTCTCACCATTTTCCAATCTTCCTCAACTTCCTTAGAGTTTTTACCTTTTGTGTAAGGAAAAGGCTCATGTGAAAATGAATTCAAAATGAGCTTTATGAATTTAATATGCAGGATATATATAAATATATGTATATGTTTTAAAGAGCAAATTAATGTGGAAGTTAGAAATGGTGATAAAAATTTCCCCTGGAGGCTGTGAAGGGGCACTGCCAGTGGCAGGCAAGCTGTAGCACCTTGAGGTGCATGTATGTATATCCCCACACCTCCAGTAGCTAAACCTGTATTGTCTGGTTATTTGAGAGAGAACACTTTATAGAGAATTGTAAGGAAAGATTTTCAAATAAATCCTTTTTCTTTGTCCTTTAAGCTGCACAGAAATATCAAACTACATTTTGACCTTACCTATCTATGTTCATTTTGCTTTACTCCTCTGTGTAATTGAGGTGATAACCTCAGCCCTAAATACCCCATGAATTTCCATCTTTTCAATTTCCTCTCCCTTTTTCCATACCTCAGTTACTGAAGGGTTTTGTGGCAGAGTGTAATTTTAATTCCACTCTGCTTTGAATGACCTCAGAGCTTGGATAGCTGTGCAACTTCATAGCATTTTCCTTGCTGCAAATAAATGCTGTGTGGAAGGCTCCCTGCATGATTCAATATTATAGAAATAAAAATGTTCAGATCACAGAGTATTTTGCAAGGATTTAGTGAACTAGTTGGCAGTTTTGATCTTGGGAATCACGAGTGACTGGGCAAGAAAGGAGATCTGTACCACGTGAGAGGATGGCAGAAATAGTGGAAAGAAAATGAGACTAGGAGCCTTGCCACTGTTGATACAACAGAGAAAAAAAAATGTTTACAAATACTGTTTTTGCTACCAAAATATTTGCTTAAAATATTGCATAGATGAGAAAGTAATTTTTAACACCTACAGCTGATCCCAGACGAAGTAGGTACATTTTCTAGTATTCTGCACTACAAATTTCCTCCCTGAACTAATCCCAAAATAATTTCTTCTAACAAATTCATTGCTTTTAAGCTTTAGAGTCTACAGTAGTTATTGAGTTTGTCTTTCAGCATATCACAGGTTGAATACTTCTGGTATCAATGTTACAACATCTACCTAGAAATTAAGAATGAAAAATTTGAAGTTCTGAATTCAATTCCTTTTGATAAAATATTCTAAAAATTTTTAACTCTTCCTGTTAAAAGCAGGTATCATTTTCTAGATGGAGCTTCAGCTTCCAGAGTTTCTCTCTCCATTTATCTCAATCTCTCTCTAAGAAATTAACCAAATTACCATGAATATAGATTATTGTCGCGGTCGGGGTTGCTCAAAACACGACACGTCTTCTTCAGAAGGCTGGACCTGAGACCTGTACTGTACTTTATTGCAAGCGCTGCCGCGACTTATATACACTTTATTATCTACACATGTCCATGCACCATTGGTTTCTAGTAACATAAATAATTCTCAATTGGACACGTACACTGCGCATGTCAGACAACTATGAATCAGCAAGGACAGGCAGGAAATCCACTGTGTGTCACAGCTTTCCCTTCCGTGTCTGCCACCTTGCCAGGGTGCAGAGGTTCCATCTTTAGTTCCTACTGTTTCCAGAGACCCCAGACCAGCTGGGGCCCCCCACAGATTATTATATTTGGATTTCTTTTAATTTCTCTATGCTGTCTCACCTCCTCATTCTCCTGTCTCTCCCTAGATAATCAAATATTTTATGGAACGGGTACTTGGACTTAAGTAAGATGAACTTCCTTGGTCCATCTTCCAAAAGACCTGAACAGACAATAAGGCTAAAATAGACATACAGTTGTAGGGGAAATCTGAAAACTTTGACAACAAATCCGTTTGCTGGAAAAAGACTTTTCTGTCTTCACTTATATGCTCCATTTTAAATGGCATTAAAAATACAGAAATCAGTTGATTTTATTGGCTTCACACAGAAATGGAGGGGTTTGTTTTCATCATGTCAAAATGGATTCATGTTGCTCTGGTTTGTATTCAGGAAAATAGGACTGTATGGCATTTGACATTGCGCTTGTTTTGTTGAATTGGAAGCATTACTGATCATTTGAGAACACCTTGAAATGGAACACAGATTGTAGCTTCAACAGTAAGCTTAAAGCAGTTAGGCTAGAATTATGTTTACAGAATTAAAACATTTGAGGGGAAACAAATAATGATTATTTTATGGTGTTTTTCTAGACTCTCAGTTCTACTTTTTGCATTGTTTTATAAATTTCTGTGAAATTCTTATCCCAGAAAGCTATTGAGCACGGACTTTCAAAAGCACTGCACAGTACTAATCTTGGACTTTCTTTCAAGTTGTTTTTAGAAAATCCAGTCCTCTCTACCCATAGCTTAGTGAAAAAGAACAGAGCAGAAACATTGCACATGTATTAATTCTGTCTCTCAGAACAAGTTTTAGAAGTTGACTTGTGGAAACCGGTAACCTTTACTCTATTTTAAATGCTATTCCTTGCAGACTAAGTCAATTAGGTTTGTTTAGCCTGGAAAGTTCTTTCCATGGCTGAATGAAAAAGCAGTTTTGGAGAAATTAGATATAAGTCATTGTTTCACACCAGGGTAGTTCTCTTTCTCATTGTCCTTGCTGGAGCTGAGGTTTGGGTCCTTTTCTTTTCCTCGCAAAGTCTCTCAAGGTTTTTCAGTTACTTTGAGGTCAGAACTTTGATTAATGCTGGGAAAAGCATGGAAATGTGTTGCTGCAAATGTTATTACTGGGTAAACAAGTAGTCTTTCTGTTACCACTTACTGACAGCTGGCATGGCAATGTTTTCCAGTCATATTTCCTAGAAAATTTGCTTCTCAAAATATTTTTTATATTGCTTGAAAATGTTTCAGTCTTTTTGCTTCGATGTTTTCTGACCTCTGTCCTCAGAGAAATTCCATTTTTAGAATCTCCTGCATCTCATTCAGTTTAGAAGCCAGCTGACAAAATTTCCTGATTTTTTTTCAGTTTTCAGCTGCTTTGGCCGGTGGTGTTCAAAGGCACAGGCTTTAATTTTCTTTTTGGATTCCTAGCAAATTGACTCAGACTTTTGTGAGTCAATCTGTTAGCCATGACTGCCTTGGAGATATCAGCCCTTGCTGTATGAAATTTCACATAGCTAGAGCTTGCTATTTTAAATTCAGTTTATACAAATTATATTATTTAATACTTTTCTGTCTTTATTGCATGGCCAACACTTTATAAGCTGAAGTCATTGCTGTCTAGCCTGTTTGATGTTCTCCTAAGAAAAAGGGACATTTTAGAAAGAAAGCCATTATAACTGAGCAGGCCTTAAACTTGGCTGAAAGTGGGGAGATAAACTGAAGATAGTCCCTGAATTGTTAATTCCACTGAGCAGTTGAACATATAATAGATAGGCAGTTCTATCTTTGTAGGGATGAACTCACTACCTCATGCATAACTGCTCCTTTAATACATATAGAAGCAAAACCAAGACTGTTAATGGGAGAAGCAGGGGAGGAGGATGGCAGAACACTTACTCAGTTTTATTCAGTCCAAAAAGGGAAGATTTGATGGAGCAAGTGTTACCAGACCAAGAAAAGTTATGTCCCTTCTTACAGAGGAAACCTGAGATAACTGACACATCCTAATGACAGACCCAATCAGCCACCTTTGAATCATTCTTGTTAGTCAGGTCATCTCATCACATTTATTTAAAAATTGCCTTGTTGCTTGGCTGAAGTCTTAGGGCCAGGAACAACTTCTCTGAAATCTTACTTTTGCTTACTCAGATTTGGGTCCCTAATTGTTTTCTCCTTGTTGGTTCAGTGTTGATTTGAGAAGTTTCCTGTATTCCACATAAAATTGTTATTTTCGATTATTCATTTAAATCATTTTCAGGATCATTTTATGTGATTATCAAATGCTTGGAATCCAGAAGGTTTATAAATCTCTGTGAGGCTCTCAGTCTTTTCAGAGGTATAATTGCAGATAAGCCCATCTGTTCCCATTTCATTTCCACCTTCCATGTTTATCTGTCTTTCTTATGGATGGCAGCAGGTTTCAGTAGTTGGAGAAAAGTGCTCGATATTGTCAAGTCTGAAGGAAATACACCAAACTTGGAAAATACATTGTAATAAATAAGTGAATAACTTCAAATTTGGAATTTGTGAACAGAAACTATGAAAAACTAGAAACCCATCTACATTTATATGCAGTTGGTAGAGGTTATATGTGCAACCAGCAAATACCTTGTGACCTTTCAGTTTTGATGACCAAATTACTCATGAATGACAGAACCTTTAGCGCATTATCAGCCATCCAATAAAATGTGTGTTCCTCCTGTGTTCTCTATCTGCCACATAATATATTTTGGAGGGGTATGGGGCACCTTTCTAACTTTGGGGTCTTTAAGATTGCTATAAAGTGTAACATAGCTGTTTTTGGAACACAGGCACATTGGTGGAGAAATTCTAAAGAAGGAGTCTAAAGTAGAAAATCCTCTCAGCTGATGACAGTTGGAGTTTTTTTGTTTGTTTTTTTTTTCTCTTTTTGAGATCTTCTGGCACAAGCTTTTCCAAGCTATGAGGGGAGTCAGATCAACAGATGGAATGTAGGTGAAGCAGACAGGTCCTTGACACAATTCGTCACTTGAATGTTATAACCTTCTTAAAGAAATTTTTACCTTTTTTTATACTGCTAAAAAATAAAAAGCCAATTTTCCTCATTTTTCTGTAATTTCTGACATTGGACACCTCATATCAGTTGGGTACAGTATTAGTATCATCCCTATTTTACAAGCCAGGATGTGATGCATGGAGATTAATGCCCAAGTCCATTTACATGAGAGCTGACTTACTTCTGTGAGACCATAGCAAAAGTTTGTTATGTTAACTTTCCCGGGTGTTAGGGAAACATGCTAGGCTGAGGTCAGGCCCATTTTAGGTTCATCTTGGGCTAACAGTCCTTGCACTCTTTTTTTTTAGTGAAGTACAGTGACAACAGCCTGTCTCAGGCAAAGATTTATTAGGTGTGAAACAAGTGCAATTTGGTCGTCACTCAGATTCATTGCTCAGTTTAGGAAACTTCAGTTCACATTTGTGGGAGGGCATTCTGTGAAAAACATTGCTGTCTATTTGCTTTGCAAATATCCACTCTTTGGGCAACATTTGGACCAAAGTGCTGGACTAGAAGTATGTTTATCTGACCCAGAAGAACTGTTCCTGTGTCCTTACGCAGTGATTGACCAAACTGTGCCAGTCAGCCTGCTCTGCACTGCAGTGCCCTGGCAGACAGGCTGCAGGGCATTGCTGCATTAGCCAACTAAGTTCTGTACCTCTCCTCTTTCTTGAGGGCTACAGCTCTCACAGCAGAGCTGATTAGAATGAATGATCCTCTGAAGTACCTTTATAGGCATTTTCTGCTTGCAGCATCTACTTAGGTGTGCGCAGAGTCCTCAGCATCTTGGAGTAATTCTTTTCAAATTGGTTTTATTACCTCTCCTCCTTTATAGGTAGAGAATTGAGGTAAAAAATGTCTGCTTGAGGGCAAGTAGGTGAAGACTGTCATGAGTCAGAACTCAGTCCAGTATTTCAGAGGCTTACTCTGGTCACCCATCCACTTGTCTCAGAATGAATTGCCCTTCTCTCTTCTAGATCACTGGAGAGGTTTATTCTTACAATTCTAGTTCTGCTCCATTCTGCAAGTTTATACATACAAAATATAAAATAAGATTAGTAAAAAAGAAATTACCAAAAATATACCTCTTCTTTTCAAGGAGTCTAACCACTCAAGGACTGACTAGTTATTCTGAAATACTGGTATTACAAACCTAATTTCATAAGAGTTTTCTTTTCTCATGAGTGGTTTCCAATTAATGAACAATATCACTGTACCATGCAGCATTTAACCTTTCACTAATTGCCACTAATGACACGTAACTGCATCAATAGTTTTTTGTAATAGGTTGAGTGATGGTTTTAACACAATTCCTGAAGTAGTTCTCTCCCACTTCTTTATCCCAGAAAGATGATAAAATACATGCAGTGTTTCTAATTGATGACCTTTTCATTTCTGGAGTTGGATGATTAGTTGAGGGCAGTGTTCTTGATCTTAACGTATTAGAATTCTTTCTGCTTTATACAGACATTTGACATACTTTATAGAACACCTGTCTCATAGTCTCCTTTTCTTCTGTGTAACAATGACTTTGAGCCTCCTGTGTTTGTTAGAAGCCAGACTGAGGCCCTTACATGCATTGTTAATTTGTTAGGACTTCAGATAAGAAAAACATTAATTAGTTTGGCAAAGCGCCCTGTTTTTCTGTCATGTGGAAAAATTGAATAATAGACAGCCTATTTATAATGGAATGAGATTATTGGAAATTATTATCAATGTGCAAAAAGGATGTCTAAATTGAAAAAGTGGGTCTCAGGTGCTTCTATAAGGTAACACCAATTACGGTGGTAGATTCTCCATGATTACCTCTGCTTCTGAGAAGATCAAACAGACTGAGAAGGTGCTTGGAATTAGAGTGAAATGTAGTATAGATTCTTAAACTTTTTTTTACCATTAACAAAAGAAGACTTAAAATATAAATTTTAAAATGTATATTTTTCCATTAAATTTATTCATTCTACATTATCAATTCATTCTACATAACAAATAATACAGATGTCAACTCATTGACATCTTCTATGTTTCTTTGTAATGAAAGTCCAGCTGTGAAGTTTCAGGCTCCTAAAAGCTGCCCTAATGGGCACCATTTAATTAATTGGTCCCTGCAACGCTGTCAGTGATCCTTCTGCTGCAGCCTCTAGCAATTTGGCAGTCTACAGAGGGATAAAACGAGATAGAAAATAAAATGCACAATTTTCTGCCGTGAAAGCTTGGGGTTTGTAAACTGGTCAGAAAAATTACCATGCAGAACTCAGGGCTGTCGGTTCTGGTCCTCTCCACTGGAGGACAGTCTGCCATAACGTCCTGCTCCTGGCTCTGGCAGCAGTACTGGGCTGGAAGGAATCTGCCTAAAGTTCCCCCGGCGGTGGGGGGGGAAACAAGATTACCATTCTTACAACAGAGTTCTGAAGTTCAAGCCAGAGGCTTGATAGCCATATTTAGGGTTTTTCACGAAGGCAAAGTGAGTGCCTTCTCCAGCCTTACTTTTCCATGATACCTAGAGATGGAAAATATCAGTAAAACTAAGAATCTGGCCACAAAATTCAGGAAAGCAAAACATCTCCGTAGAGTTTGGGCAGATTTATATGGAGACTGTCCAGGGGTTGGCTGACCAGTAAAGAACTGAGCAGGAAAAATTATCCTTTTTGCTATAACTGCAAGGAAACCTGAGGGAACCAAGAAAGAATTGAAGACTATAATAAAACTACTACATCTTGCTCAAGGTCCTGATTCATCTCAGACTAATAAGAAAGAAACTCACAGGCTTAATAAAATTGGATAGATCACAAGGACATCATAACTTATTGCCTTGTGGTGTTTACTTTAGTTGTCAACTGTGCTGTAACTCTTACAGCATCCAGTCAGACCCTGTCCCAAATCTGCAGAATTGGATAGTTTTGTACCCAAGAGTCTGTTGAGTATTCAGAGTATATATATTTTTTTTTCTTTTTAGTTTGATTTGTTTGGGGTTTTTTTGTCTTGTATGTAAAGAATAACATTCGAGTTACAGTACATTTGAACATTTTATTCCCATCAAACAATTTGCCTTAAACTAACTTATTTTCCAGGAGCATATGCATGGAAGAGATTGAAGGTTCTCACTTTAATTCAGAAAGTGCCACAGGGATGTGCTCAACTTTATAGCCTGCATAGGTAAAGGATAGTATAATGGTTGAATTAGCTGGATTTTAGAGATCAAAACACTTGAGTTGAAATCTTAATGCAGATTTCCTCTCTGACCTTGAGTAAATCACATGTAATCTCAGGCCCCATTTCCTTGCCTGCAAGCTGAGGGTGACTAGTGCCGTTCTGCTGGATAGGCAAGAGCTGTAAAGACTGTGATGTGTTTTGATAATGGAAACCATAAGTATACATATACTATTCACAGCTTAACAGGGGGATGCATACCTCTGACTGCCCCCTGCACTAGGTAAACAAGGATTTAGAAGTTACAGTGCAGATTTGTCTTTTTAAATACCCATCCAAGTATCTCTGAAGTTTATTCATTCTTTTTAATACTATATCAGATAAAGGGGGAAAAAAGCTCATAGTGCTCCTTGTACAATCTGGACTAGGTTTTTAGTATCTTTCATATAAGAAGCGATTTTCTAAGCTGGCCTAAAAGTGAATTATTAGACAAATGCGTGATGAGTAAGGGGGAGAGGTCCAGAAAATGGGTCCCAAGGAACTGAAGATCCTATTTGGTAGTGTAAGGTAAATGCCTGAGTAGTTTCATTTTATCCTACGTCTACAAACAGGGATTTATTGTTTCTTGTTTTCCTTGCTTCTCCTTGTCAATGACAAATAAAGAGTTGAGAGATTAAAGTTTATCTTAAGAACCTCAATTCAGTAGAAAATTACACCTCAAGGTAACAGTAGACCACTAAATTTTTTTCAGACACATTTTTTTATTCTAGCATTATTCAACATTGCATGCTCAGAAACCATACGGGGAAAAAAAAAAAAAAACAAAAACAAAAAACAACCTAAATTGAAAATTGATTCATCTTCTAATGCAGAAAAGGGTTTCCAGTAGTTGAAAGGATGTCATTTTCTGCTTTGGATCTTTCATTATCATGGTCATATTTCATAATACATGCTGTCTTGACAGCGTGTTCTCGAGGTTCTCAGAAATTGCTATAGTTTGCAAACACGTTTTTTTATGAATACATTCCAGTTTCACAAAATACACTTGGCTGAGTATGTGATATAGCATAGGCACTAGCTGTAAAATACTGATTTTCTCTGTCATCTCAGAGCAGTTTGATTCTATCAGCTGGCATGTCAGATGTTCCCTAGCCACGTGTTTGACTAAGGGAAGATTTTTGGGCATGCTGCAAGACTTTGTTTACTGGAATTAGAGGTTTTTGAGTTACGGGTTCTTCCTTTACTCTTACTATATAGGTTTATGATGTTTGATACACATGAAAGGTGTCTATGGTACCTTTAGTCCCACAGATGCATCAGCATTAGTCCACCCCAAAACACATTCAAGTAACAGATGCTTCTCAGATGGGAATATGTTATTTTATTCCAGCATTTTCATGTGTTTCTAACTATGTGGAAGGAGGAATTCTTTTTTAACTGCTACTGAATTGCAAAAATTTTCACTGAAAAAGAAGGGTTGAATTTCGAACATGGAATCTCTTTTCCAGATAACATTGATTCTTCCACTGAACTTTTGAGTGGCTTGGGTTTGGACTGCATTTTAATATACAGAGGAGTTGTTATGTGGCAGTATAAGGAAAGGTATTTGCATTTTTGACAGGCAAGATGGCTAAAAGTCTGTGCTAATCATAAGAGCAGTTGTACCATTTGACATCAAAGGCCAAAACCCCTTTGCTTTATTTGCATGAACCGTCAGTTTTTGAAGCTAGTATGAACATTGCTGTAAAACAGCAAGTGCTTATAGCCTAAAATTAGCAAGTAAACAAATGATATCCAGAAATATGCAACATAAACATGAAAATTGTACTCCTTTTGGATAAGATTCCATACTACTATTGTAGCAAAAGTAATGCAGTATGACCAGCAGAAATAGGACACAATGGAGGTCACAACTTTTGAGTCAGAAATAATCAGTGTCAGTAGCTCCACCAAAAACCAGTCCAGAATAGAATCAGTTTCAAGACACAATATATCCTAATTGGTTTCTTTCTGCCTCTGTCCATTCAAGCATTTGCGGTTTTGTCTTCATATTGTCACACAAATCAATCTTATCAATATATTAGATATATATGCACAGATGTCTATATTATATATATTAAATAGGTATGTACATACACACATGTATATATGATATATATATAATATACACACATATACATATGTGTTTCATAATGAAGCATCTTTAATTCAAGAACAAAAGTTAATAGCATCTTCAAAATAGCTTTTCCTTTTTCCGCAATTCACAGGAATCTCACAGTCTTCCTCCCAGATGAGCAGTAGAATCCTCTTTAAGTGAAGACAGTGGCAAAACCCTGTTTATTTCAGCAGGAGCAGAATAGGTTTTCAGAATCACTGGCTTCCATTTTTTTCTCAGTTCTACTAATCCTCATCTATTATAGTCTTACGGTTTTAATAAAAATCCATTGTATCAATATGGACAAAATTATAGATCAATTTGATCTCTTTAAAAATTATTTTCATAATTATTACCTTAATATTTGGAAAAAAAAACTTCATTAATGCATTCTAAAATCTGAGTTAGTTTTATCCAGAGGCAGGCAAGTTTTATATGTCAGTCTGAAGCCTGGAAAGAAAACTCTGTGTACTTTAGAGCTGTCTTTGAAGAAAGTAAATATCCATGAATTGTGGCTACAGGGTGCAAAATAAAACAGTCATATGACTATCTACCTTATTTTTTTTGCCTATATTCAAAATCTATGTTTTTCCTTTTTGGTACCAAAATGGAAATGATGAGAAATTGATGTATTTGCTTTTATAAGCAGTCTATAATTCGGTAGTTTTCAGTTCATTGTTGATGCAGTGAGGTGGCTGAATACACTGAATTTTCAGAACTGGCTAAGTCTTAAAAAAAAAAGCAACAAACCAACGTTAAAAACTAGATCTGTATTCCAGTTAGACAGCTGTGCAAACTAAGGTTTTCTGAACAACTTTCTTTGTCATCCATATATATTTGCATAACTCTTCTCAAGAAAACTTGGCAGAACTGTTAGGCCTGCTTCCAATTCTTTTCATTCCCAGAACAAGCATGGAGAATGCATTTCCAGATGTAGAGTACATGCAGAGAAACAAGAAGGTATCAACACGCTGGTTAGTGATGGTAACTTCCAAGCTGTGGCAAAAAAATTACTTGAATCACTACAGGAGAATGCAACCAGGATAACAAAATGGAATTAAAAAAAATGGAATAAAGCAGGATTATGATCTTATAAACTAAAGTTTAGAAAGCTAATACAGCTTCTAAAGGAGAGAGTTTACATTGTACTGAAAAGGTGACTGAACAAACTAAGCACTGATTAGACTGTTTGTAAGCTGGTCATTGTCGAGATGTTCTGCAATGATCTTCCACCATGTGGGTCATATTGATACCAAGACCTACCAATTTGTGTGAAATAGGAAATGCTTTTTCTTTTGTACCTTGATTATTGGAAGCCGTATCTGTTGTCAGCCCATAGCAGAGAAAAACTTAACGACGTTAAAGCACTTTCCTGCATCCTAAGATTTTTCTGATAACCACTGTGTTTGAATTGTTTTGGTTACCTTCCCAGGATAGGAAATGTCATGATGAAGAGGTGGACTTATTAAAGAGAATGTTTTGTTTCATTTCCAATACATTTGTTGTGACCTATACAGACACCTAAGTGTGTGATCCTAACATCATACTCAAAAAAAAAAAAAAAAAAAAAAAAAATCCCCAAGTGTCTATGCTGGTTTAAGTGGTAACGATTTTACAGTTCTTCTAAAAGGCATCTTTGTGACTTCTGATCTGATTTGTCATTTTAATCTTTTGCAGTGTTATCCCCTTGCTTCCATCAGCTTGTCAAAAAGCTCTGTTCTGCATGTAACAAAGACTGTGTATATTAATAACTTAATGATAACCTCTTCTACCTAATTGTCTTAATCACTGCAATCATGATACTATAGCATCTGCAATTCAGAGCAATCAACAGTTCTTGGATTACAAAAATTAAGTGTTCATATGAAATGTTAAGTAATATGAAGCTGTGGAGAAGTCTGTTAATAGGTCACCTGTAAGATACCCTCCTCTGCCTCAGCCCTTTGTATAATTCTCGTGAGAAAAAAATGGTTCAGAAAGAATCACCATTGAGTGGTGTTGTACGATGTTAAGTAAAGAATCTAATAATTTACATGTGTATACTAATGGAGTATGCTCTCCTGTAGCTCTAGCTTTGCCAGAAGGTTTGAAAATAAAATGACTGGAAGGAATTAATTTATAAACTGAGTGGCATAAGATACAGCTTCCCAGAAGAATTGAGATTAATATTGATTAGAATTATCTACCTCCATAAAAGTTAAAAGAGAAGCCTATTAGGAAATCAGAATACTGATTTCAGGCAAACTGCACCCCAGAGTTAAGTTCTAAAGGCAAGTGTCCAAATGTATTACTGAAGAATTTCTCTGCTTGGATGCTAGATATCTTCCTCCGTGACAGAGAACTGGAAGAGCAAAGCAGCTGTCAGTCTGAGATGCAATCAGTTTCCTACAACATATGCTTTGTGACATCTAGAGAGTGGTACAGAAAATAAACACCATGGAGATTTTCCTGACTGAGAGAATATGCAATGCAGAAAACCAGACTGCTTAAGTAGATTTATTTAAACAGTTAGTGAAGCTAAAGTTTCTCACAAAAATCCATTTCAGGCTCTGTATTCAAAATAATTTGAATGCTTTTTGAGGCTTATACTAAACAAAGTAAAAATAATGTTCTGTAACAGAAAACAAAATAGATTTTGTTTTGACATTTTGAAACCACATGTCTCAAATTTTTATTTTGCTATGACATTTTAAAATAACATTTAGTTAAATTCAGTGTTCAAGGGGTCAGAGAATTTGGAAAAAATGTTTTAGTTCGACAGAACGAGATATTTTGTCAACTTCAAATGTGGAGTTTTCCTCTACTGCATTTGAATAAGAAACAAAACTAACAGTTTTGTTCAGGTATATTCAAAACAGATTGCTTTCTCTCAGTGTGTTCCTCACCACACCACACACACTGCGCCAAGTAGGAAACAAGCCCGTTTAACAAATGCTTACAGTGAGCGCTGCACAGAGAGCTACACAGAATTGCCAGATCTTAACCTGAAATTTCCCATTGTTTTCATAGATCCCAGCCCATAATTATAAAGTTAATTTTAATAAATTTAATAAGTAAATTTAAAGCAAATTTTTTTACTATAGAAAGGTTAATTTTTGTTTCAGTGCAGTCATGGTAACAATCTCAGTTAATAAAATTGTTATAAATAAAAGGCAGTTCTTGTTTCAAACTGGATGATAAATTTTTATCTCTGAGAGATATTCCATGGTAAAAAAATCTTTAACTGTTCCAATGAGCACTTGTGATTTTCTTTTAGGTAGATTTGTTGCTGGTGCCAAGTGAGTGTTAGGAAAGTTTTAAGCTGCCTGTCATAATATTGCCTTTTTTCTTATACTGTCTTCTTTAGTAGAGATTAAAATAATGTGAATCAATATCTTTTGTGACATTTATGTCCTGCACATTGCCAAAAGGTATCATCATGAGCACTGGAGAATAATATGGCAAAGAAGTAATTGATTTCCTTATCTATTGAGTCTGCAGACCAAAGCCTCTCATGGTGTGAGCATCCTTCCTTACAGAACTACAGTGACTTATGTATTTGTAGTCTAACATCCAAACTTTCCTTGAAGAAACTGCCTTTTAATTTTTTTCCCAGGCAAAATGCATTTTCTCAGGCCTCCAGTTGGTTTCAAAGGAACCACTCCTAAACTCTTTATGAAGCTCTTGTCTAGAAATTCCTTTAAACTGAAACCCAAATCTAGTAATCTAAATTATATTAACACCAATGGGAGATCAGTGCATCAGTTTAATTTTGAAGTAGGATAGCAGCTGGTAACTGAATTCTGCAATGATAGAAAGAGGGGGGGAACTTTCAGCTTCTAAATGCATTATTCAGTATGTAGATGAATGACATTCAGTTCTTCCCAGTTCTCATATGTAATATGTGTGATCTCAGAGTGCACGAAGGCAACAGTAATGCATAGGTAAAGTACTGCAGTACATTGCATTTTCTAAAATGTGGCCTGCCAGCCAAATGGAACATACGATCCAGGCAGCTTTTCAGCGGTGACATGTTGCCTTGGCTTGGGCATGTGTTAGCAGAGAAGCTAGAAAATTATGTGCTTTTCACCATGTAGCAAGACTGTGCCATTACAGATATCTGCAGTCTGTTTCTAGTCAATTCTGCTCTCTCTCAAACACAAAATTCTCAACAGTTAAGAAAAAACTCTTTAAAAAATGTTTTGACTTGTGATTGTTAAATGTTTTATTTAGTTAATTATCTATTCAAAGAACTGTGTATGTCTTGACACATTTTTGAAAAAGTGATCAAGAGAGGCAATAAATCTAAATTTCATCAGAATTTAATACATTTCCAGATTATCTGTATGTTGTAACTTTGAGTTAAAGAAACTTGTACAAACTGTTTCTTCGAAATTAGAAAAATGTATAGGAGTTCAGATACCAGAACTCCTGGTGGTTTGAACACTTAAATATTGTATCTAACAGCGTCCATTAACATTTATAGTGAAGGCTAGATCAGCTAACAATTTCCTTTTGTGCTAGTATCACATAGCTATATGTGCATAAAGCCTCATAGAGGTGATTTCTTCCTTTGTTTGTACCTTAGTATTTTCTGTTCTCTGAATTTTGGAGGAAATTTTGGGCTTAGCAAGACAGGGCACAAGAGAGCAGGTGCTGTGTTATTATCACATGCTATGTACATTACACTGCTTCCTGGTTTCTTTGGCTGCTTCCATTTTGCTAATTTTCAATACATTGAAATTGGTCTTTGATAGGCTTTTTTTTCAAAGTACATTTTTAAAAAAGATTGTTTCTAGTTGTTAATTTTTTTTGTTTTTTCTTTCATTCAGACACAGGTTGAATCCGACTGATTGCTTGTCAGCGTTCCTGAAGAGACTCAGCAGACTGAGGTCAACTGTTGGTAGCCATGAGCCAGGTAAGGTCTGTTGACAGAGTTTCTCTACCATTTACCACATAATGAAAAAACTCCCTTAGGCTTTTTGCATCCTATTCCCCGCTTTCAAATGGGAATAATTAAGTTTATGCATTGAAAAGTGCACCAAAATAGTAGCTTCATAGAATGGTTTGGGTAGGAAGGGACCTTAAAGATCATCTCATTCCCCCGCCCTGCCATGGGCAGGGACACCTTCACTAGACCAGGTTGCTCAAAGCCCCATCCAACCTGGCCTTGAACGTTTTCAGATGTGAGGCATCCACAACTTTTCTGGGCAATCTGTGCCATTGTATCGCCACCCCTCAGAATGAATCATTTCTTCCTAATATACCTAATCTAAACTTACCCTCTTTCAGTTTAAAGCCATTACCTCTTTTTCTGTCACTACATGCCCTTGTCTGAAGTCCCTCTCCAGCTTTCTTGTAGAACCCCTTTAGGTAGTGGAAGGTGCTATAAGGTCTCCCTGGAGCCTTCTCTTCTCCAGGCCCAACAACGCCAGCTCTCTCAGCCTGTCTTCACAGCAGAGATGCTGCAGCCCTCTGATCATCTTCATGGCCTCCCCTGGACTTGCTCCAGCAGATCCGTGTTCTTATGTCAGGGACCCCAGATCTGGAAGCAGCACTCCAGGCGGGGTCTCACAAGAGCAGAGCAGAGGGGCAGAATCCCCTCCCTTGACCTGCTGCCCACCTCGCTCTGGGTGCAGCCCAGGGCAGTGTTGGCTTTCTGGGCTGTGAGTGCACATCAACGGATCACGCTGACCTTCTTATCAACCAACACCCCCAAGACCTCCTCCCCAGGGCTGCTCTCAATCCTCTCTCCATCCAGCCTGTATCTGTGCTTGGGATTGCCCCAACCCACGTGCAGGACCTTGCAGTTGGCCTTGTTGAACTTTATGAGGCCCTCATGATAAGGCCCATCTCTCGGGCCTGTCCAGGCCCTCCAGCCTGTTGACCGCAACACACTGCTTGGTGTCATCAGCAAACTTGCTGAGGGTGCACTTGATCCCACTGCCCATGTCATCAACAATTTTTTTAAATAGCAGCGGTCCCAACATCAATCCCTGAAAATACTATGATTTAAGTATCTTGTTCTGAATCCTGAGTTCCTGTTGATTTCCAGGATGAGTCGATTAATCTGTACAGAAATAATCATGCTGTCAAAATGACACAAAATGGTGACAAAGGACTAAATTTTTACAGAACTGCAATGACAATGGTTATCTAAGAAAAACCCCTTGAAAATGGCAGCAGCATAGGAAACTAAACTCCAACATTAATTAATAAATATAGCATTAGTAGATACAGTTTCTGTGTAAGTATCTCTAACCTACTCATTTTCAAATTATAGATTGTTTACTTAGCGTACTTCAGTGCCAGTAAAACTTTTTTTTAAATAGAAGTTTATAAGGCAAATTATCCAACTGTGAAATTGGAAGCTCAACTGTTTCAGCCCTTATGAATTTTTTTTAAATGTTCCCCCACAGTAATCTGCACTTGTCTTTATAGTGCCTACAACTGAAAAGGATTATCTAGTCAGAATACATCAGTATATAATAAATGTGCTTCATTTCTTCCACAGTCCTTAAAGCTGACAGCTAAAATGAATGTTTGTCTCAGCATCAGCACCACTGGTACTTTTGTAGAGACTATTTCATGGTCCATTGGACCCTAAAGGACATTGTTTTTAAAGGCATATTATCAAAAGGAATGAAGCATGCCATCAGAGAGCATATCAGTATGTGTTGAACTTAAGGGCAATAGTATTGCTTAGTTGATACTGTAAGGCTCTCTAGTCAAAATGTATTAAAACTAATCTTTATGCTTCTCAGCTGTCATAATTATTTTTTTGTCTAACTAGTAAATACAGGTCATGAAAGGCACTTGTAGAAATCCAGTAACTTTGAAAGAAGGACAGAAAAGTGTTTTATAGTCAAAAGAATTTATCCTTTTTGTATGTATATAGAAAAACTACTATCACAACTGCTGTTATACTAATGGGCTACAGTTCCACATTAATTAGCTGTCAGAGCAGCACAGATCTGACTCCCATTCTGCTGATTTATGAGGAAAAAAACCCCTAACCTACATTCCTTTAAAACTATGCAAATTCACTGTTAGGGATATTATCATGAAGTAATCAGCTTTCTCGGAAACAGCTATTGAACTGCACAGTTCAAGTTTCTGAACCTCAAAGGTTGAGAGCTCATCAGAATATTCATTGGTCACCTCACAGCCCTGGCAGGATTGTGCAGGCAGTGCCTAATTTGATACAGATTGCAGTAGTGTTCATTGGGTTAGATGCTGCATGGTCCTGACAGCTTAACTGTCAGATAAATTGCTGCAGTTATAGCATATGAGCAAGCCCATAAGCTGATCATATTAATGTTACAAAAATATGACACCAAAAACTAATAATGTTCTTTGAGGCATCTGGACAGAAGCAAAATCTAATCTTGTCTAAAAGATCTCCATTAGCAGTAATCATTCTGTAATATGATCAACATATTCTTGTCAAAGCAGATAGCACAGTGCAGTATTAGTAAAACTGATTAAACATGGCATGCTCTACCAAAATAAACCTTCAACTTTGAGCATCTGAGCCTGCTGATTACACTGGATTTGTTGGCTAGAACATGTCCAAGCCATTTTCAAAATAGCTTCTTCTGGTGATTTTTTCTTAGTAAGGGAGAAATATACAGTAGTAGAAAAGAAATCAGAATGAGAAGTTAGGACATACAGAATTTGAACTGCTTGAGGAAGGGGAAAAAAAAAAACATTCTGAGAAGAGTTGAGCCCTTAGTATAATAATCTTTTATTGCCTCCCAGAAAAATGCAGGTTTATACATCCTTTGCTTGTAATACCTTGGGATCCAATAGCATAATCAACCAAAGTTCCTTCAAGGATGCACATTCTTATAGCTAAAGAATAAATACATCAAGAGCACATCAGGCTGTCTACTTCTTTGTTAAAAAAGGCCTGAGTCTTTGGGCTAAGCCTTTGCAAGTTTTTCGGATGATTTGCTGAACTTTTGTGCTGCAGAACATATGGTCCATTATACTCTAATATTCCTTGCAAGCAGGGAAGTTAGTGAACTCAGAAGTGAGAATAAACCTGGAAATCAAGCATCATGCATATTTTGCTCAATATTGTTGTTGTTCTACGAATGATGATCTAGAGCAATGCAGAAGTGCTAAAGAGCTGTAATTTAGTATTAAGACAGCATTGAATGTGGTTTTCTGGTAGTTGGAGTTTTTTACTTTGTTTGTGTGTGGGGTTAATATGTATATTTTTATTAAATTTATTTAACTAATTCTTGTACAAGATCTCCCAATTACAGCAGAATCCAGCTACTTTCCCAGGAATGTGCATTCAAATGTCCAAGGAGCACATAGACTCTAGTTTAAATTAAAATTGGGAAAATATTTCCCCAGCTGTGAACTGATTCCCTTTTTGGGGTTGTAAAAGGATCCGAATAGATCTGAGGAGCTTTAGTCGGCAGCATCTCAGTTCTTTAAGGCTGAGAGGATTGTTGACAGGTTGGAATTATAGCCTGCAAGTGTTTACTTTTGCTGGAAAATTACTGAGTACCTTTAACAGCTGGCAGCAGCAGAGTGTCTCTAGAGAAGGAATATGAGCTACAAAAGGTGCAACAGATAAGGACGGTGGTTGCTGCTTTCCTGCATGGAGGAACTGAGCTGTGGCTGGCTGGGGATTCTACAAATAGTGATGAGGTAAAACAAGGAAGGAAGAAAGGCAAGGCATTATGGGAGAGACATAGCGGATTTTTTTCCTTGGGAAATAAGGAGTTGCAACCTCTTGGATTGCATTTCAGAGATGGAGCCAGATGGACCCATCAGTGCTTCTGTAACTGGATGAGTGAAAATGCTGTTCCCTGCATGACAGAGGGGTTGAGTGTGTGCTGAACTTTGTTATCTCAGAAGTGTAAAAATTGCTGTGAAGTGCTATGAAAGAAGGATGATGCGATTTGCAGACTTTAAGTAGGTGGTGAAGTTTGAAGACAAGATGGAAACAGCAAGATTTTCCTGCCTCTGTGTAACATGAATTAATTAAAAGCAATTTAAGTGTAGTTTTATTCAAGAATTTGACAGTAATTCCAGTGGTTAGATTAAGGAGAGAGCAAAGCAGTGAACCCAATGACAAAAGATTCGAGAAAGTCAAAAAGTACAGTCTTGAATAAAATACCCATAATCAAGAGTCTGGTTCCAAAATAGAAATGAGATAATTTGTTTGTTTTCTGTAATATAAAGACAATGCAGCAACCGTTAATTAGAAAAGTAACGTGTCTTCAGCAGCCTTTTGCATTTTTTTTCACTCAGCCAGTTTGAACTGAACATCAAACTCTTTTTTTTTTGTTCCACTGATCAAAAGGAAAGTTGTTACACTGGCATAAAGTATTTCCCAATATTTATCCTTGTAAAATGAAAAATAATACTAAGTGTTGGAAAGGCTCAGAAAATTAAGTTTAGTTTCTACTGGCACGACCTTGTCTAACAGGATGTGCATCTGTATCATGATGTTATACTGTCCTCCTGAGAGAGGTGCCTCGTTTTTACAGCAGGAGAGCTACTTCCAAGGTGAAAGATGTTCAACGTTAAATCGTAAATTCAACAAGCCTACTCTGTCACAAGAAACAAATTCAATTTTACAGTAAAAATTGTACACTGAGTATCTGTGCTTCTAAAATGAACTTGGGCTGGTGATAAATGAGATCAGAGCAATAGATGTCAGACCCTCTAAATTATATGGGCTAGACTAACACACACAGTGAAGTAAACGGAAATGAGAGTGTACTTGTTTGTATTAATAATCACATGCTAGATATCTTTTCATTTGTGCATGTGAAGTAAATATAAATATTTTCGACACCGGCTCACAGTAGGTGTGGGGTTTGCTGACCAATGTCAGGAAGTCTACCTGGCACATTTCTCCCCCTTCACAAGTAAGAAGGCAGCTGCCACTCAGACACCCGCTGGGTCAGTCTGCCTCCTGTGCTGATGAACTTACAGGAAAGCCCTTGCTCAGGCTGCATCAAGAACCAGTTTTACCTTCCGACTGACTTTTTTAACATATTTCTCTGACAATTTAGCCGTTAAAAGTTATCCTCATAAGGTAATTTAAACAGGATTTCAAACCAGAAATAATGCTTCAGTCATATCCTATTAGAACTAATATTCACTCTGTAATGAAATCTTAACTCCACCAACAGTCAAACTGAATGAATACAAGGGAACATAGAGACTCAAACACAGAAAACCAATTATTTAATTTTTTTTTCTTCTGTCTGTACCTCTTATTAAGGCAGTATATTTCAGAGGAATTGCAATTCATACACAATGAATATTATCTCAAAATATGATTGTTTCTTGGAGAGAACTATTGAACAAGTCTTTCCCTGGAAGATGTAGAAGCAGAAATTAAACTGAAAGAGTCCTCTATGTCATTTGTAGTTGTAAAATATGGGTATTGAGTTCACAGATATTTATTATAAATACATAGGAACAGATTTTTGCATTTCTTTTGAAAACTTTAGCACTGAGATAAATTTGGTAAGATGTGTTCTTGGACTTTGTGTATTGCACTGTATCCTGGACTTTTGGTAATGATTATACTTAATGTGGCCTTCTGATTTACAGTTATCCAGAGATGAACAGGTTGCCAAAGAACTTAGGCCTGCACTAATCAGCACAGATGATGGGTGATTTCAGAGAAAAAACTCTCTTGGGAGTGACGTTGTCGGTGTGCTGCGGTTGTGAATCATCTTTAAAACCTTCTTCATTGTGTGTGAAGGACATCCCCTCAATTAAGGGGTTTGGTGGTTTGCCTAAGTCAACACTGCTGTGTTCAGCAGGTTTGCATCGAAGAGCAAGTCAGCTGGATTTCAGGATAGTGCCATTAAAGGCAACTGAATCAAATCCTTATTTAATGATTTCCTTTCTCTAAAATTTATTACAAACCTGCTTATGTGTGTTTTCTGTAAAGGGTTTTCTACAGGTTTTGAAAGTTGAGGAAATAGCACCATCCTTTTCTTCACAGTAACTTGTGTTTCAAATAGGATGGATCATAAATCCTTTCAATCTTGCTGGATAAGTAGTATGAAAAAGTTATTTGACCTCCTGACAAAATAGAGTTGCTCAGTGCCCACACGCAATGGTGTGTGTCCAGGCCACAGGTAATTGCCATGTCTTACAAGCAGAAGACATTACGACTCTGATGAACTCTCATATAAAAATCAAAAGAATAGGAAGGGCACATGGTGGTGAAATATCCCATTCATGTGTTATACCACTTCGAACTTCTCATAATCCTAAATTGCCTTGACCTTGTGAACTACAGTCCAAGAGCTCTGATTGTGCAAATGTATGAAATAGAGCACATACAACTAAGTCAGGCTTATTCTAAGACACTGGCAAGTAGCCCGGGTAGGTACAAGAGAAAAAAAAAAAGGCACTCATATATTCTAATTAGGCAGAATGAAATCTGGCTAAGAATAATTTAGTAATCTGACCTGCCATTGTTGAGAATTACCTTACAAATTTTGTAATTTGTAACTGTCCTTGTGGGCATGGACTATGCTCTAAACAAACTGGTTAAAAAAAAAGGGGACGAAATGTGAGCATGCTTCCCGTGCATCACTCATGTCTATCCAATCAGAAGAAAAGCTCTGGGAAATGGAATACTCAAGGGTCAGTTTTTCTGCTTATAAAGATCTTCCAGCAGTAACACACCTGTGTTTTGGTGAAAAGTGAAAGACCGTCAGGGAGAGGGCAGATCAGAATGATTCTTGGTTATTAAGAATACATCAAATTTGTAGTGTGTTTGTGTGTATAATAGTTTATATCTTGTTCTGAGTGGAAGAATATTACAATGATGAAGCCTCATTGATGCTGGGGAATGCTTTCCTGGTATTTTGGGAAGAGTCAGAGGTTAAAAATCTCAATCTTGATCTGAATTTCCCTAACTTTCAGAAAAATGTTATAGCTCCACTATATAAAAAAATTAAAACATTCAACTTTATTTTTTAATTTGGATTAAAATTCTTACAGTATATAGTCTTCGTATGGTAATTTTGGATGTTGTTTAAAGAAAATAAAATCAAACTGTTTATGACAAAGGGAAAAGACACTACCAAAATTACTCTTTTGTATTTTGCTTTGTAAGTGAACAGAAATAAACAAGTAAAAATAGCATGTTTTATTGCAAGGGGAAGAAAGAGAAATGAATATAATTTCCTGAGGAAGAAAATGCTGGTTACACCACCAGATGTTGAAATTATGCACATTAAAATATTTTTATACTGATTCAACTTAGCAGGAAATCAGCTCTGTGAATAGTTACAGTTAACCTTCCTTAGCTGGCCAGATGGGTTAACATGGCAAAACAGCATAAAGTATTGTGGTGGTGTTACTTAAAATTCAGTACCCAAAATGCTGAAATAACTGAATTCTTGAGAAAAAATATTTAATGTTTTTAATTATTGTAGTAAAGACTTGTGGTCCAAGGGTAATCTGTAATTACTCTTGGTGAGTTTACTTTATATTATTTTTCACTTTTTTCTTCAAAAATTTCTTCAGAAATGGAGAATAAATACTTCTTCCAGTGAAGTGAAACTAAGCTAATACAAAAGTTTATGAAATTAATTAAAAGTTTTGTTATATCTTCTAGAAAAAGTGTTTCAGAAATCTTTTACACATTTTTGGAGGATAGTTAGATGTTTCAAAAAAACAAGAAGCTTAACAAACTGACTTCAAAGAAGTAGTACTGCGCACCTACAAGGAACTTACTACACTAAGCATTTTGGCATTTACTTATTTCTAAAACTTGAAGCGTTATGGGGAAGTTTCAAGCTTGTTTCTCTTTTTTAACTACCTTGCCTGGCTCAGGTCTGACACTGAGGTCTATCAAGCTCCATTTGATTTGTTTCAGTAGTCACAGTTGTGGGAACAGCCAAGGGACCATTTCTGAGAAATACACCAAAATTCATACGATGTTTGAAGGTAATAGAATAAGAGTTTTCATATATCCCTCTCAGTAAAAACATATTTCCCACTTTCTTGTAAAAGACACTATAACATACATGTCTCTGAAGCCTCTGGAGAGACATTGACTGCAAAAGAAAGGGAACCAACTCCATGGTATGTTTCTACATGTCTCATGCTGGACTGTGTGGCATGATTTTCTTCTGCGGAAGCTCAGAGTGCTGACGAACAGACTGACATATAAGAGCAGAAATGCCTCCCAAGCTAACGGGTGCAGCTGGAACTCCTGGATCTCTCCATATGCAAAGGGACAGGTCCAGGAGGTCTGTAAATCCCTCTCTGTGCCCCTGTCCACACTGCTCCAGCCCAGAGCCAGAGGGCAGTGGGGGAGCAGCAGCTGCAGGGTCTTGGGATGTTCTGGTCGCAGGGGGAGGTGGGTCCTGAGACCCCTAGGCAGGGCTGGAGGCAGGAATGGGCCTTGGCCCACACTGAGAGCAGCTGTGGAATCATGGCCAGTCACGGCAAGGGAGCAAAAGCCAGTGTGAGACTGTGGAAAAAGCATCTTAATGAGGGCTGCTCCGGAGCAATACAGAGAAGAAACGGCCATGGGCTGGCCCTGTCTGTGTGTGTAAGCTTTTAGAGCTGTATAATATCCATTTAACAATGAGTATTTCTATGAAAAGAAATAGGGTTCCATTCAGATTCAAGGGATGCCAGGTGCCATAATTTTGTTCAGAACGTTTTTTTTTTCCATTCCGTGAATATTAGCCTCTAATGGAGTTGGAAAAGAGTAAAAAGCTTGATTGTAATGAAAATAATTTTAATGAGCGTATCAAGTGAGTGCAATTAAAATCTAAATACATAAATAACATGCCATTCTAATCAGAAGTGGGGTTTTTTTTCTGGAATACTTACTAAGGGTGTTTTTGTCTTTTATCTTTTCTGATTTTTAAAATTAATTGAATATATAGGCCACTCCACACTACGAAAAGAATATTCAAGATTTTTATTTTTTTTTAATTGTACTGAAGCTTCAGCAGTTACCCAATGTTCTTGTTTATCTTTCCTACTGCAAAATTATTTTTTTGAAGAAGTATGTTTGCACCATCTTCATTAATACTCCAGCTGTTTTGGCTGGTTAATATTCATATCAGTAAGTCACCATTTCTTGATTGATAAGTGATTGAACTAATTCGGTATATTTTATTCAATCAGAGTTCACATTTTCAGGCCCAGTCCTCTATTAAAGTGTGCAGGAGTCTGCACGTGAGGAGAGAGGGAACATGGGCATAGAAAGAAGAGATATCATGCCTTACAGAGCCTTGTTAAAGTGTGTGGAGGGGAATTGTCTGGGCAGAACTTATGGCAGGATTGTTAGCTACTGTGGTTTCTACCAGTGCACTGGTGACTCAGTTACCATTGCTCTGGGTTCGGTTGCCTAATTCAGGACAGAGACCATTAGGATCACATTTCTTGTGTATCCCTGATCTGAAGAATTTAGTGACAGCATCATGTGTACAAGTGATGAAGGTTTTTGCCAGTGTACCAAAATCTACTTTCTAAATGCATTACATGAACGTGCTAATAGATTTAACAATCTTTATGGTATTTTTCTGCCAAAAATCAAAATTTTGAAAGGCTATAAAACAAATTAGAGGCTTGCTGGCTTATTTTTATCTCCATTCTGTAAAAAATTACTGACTGGATAGTGTACTGATGACACATTATAGGAAGAAGAAGACATACTTTGTTTTTAAACGGTCATGGAATTATAGACATGAGAAATTGAATGGTGTATTAATTCGGTAATGTACCCTTAAGTATAGGATTGCTGTCACGCATACAATTTATATTCTTTTTCACATTAATAAGTGAATCTTAATACTATGATCTCTAGTTTTTATCTTCTGCTGAAAAAGATTTTACTTAAATACTTGCTTGGATTGGTACAACTCGAGATATTTTCTATACGCTGCATTGACTTGAGCCAAGAAAATAATGGTTTGAAAGGCTCCCAAAACCTCACATCCCACAGCATGTACAACTTTTCGTATGTTCATTGTGAGATAGACAAGTTTATCAGACAGAGAGAACAAGAGGCGATTGAGACAGTTTAGATCCGGAGACTGGTAAGAGGAACAAACAGAAAAAGATTAGTTCTCTTCTTTGCATTCCACGGCCCGTCCAACATGAACTGGGTGTGCAGAACAAAGACCTTTCAGCTCTGAGTGGGAGGCAGAAATGCCTGGATGTTGAATAGTACAAAGCTTGCTAATTGGCAGAAGGAAGAGTTGACCTATGCTGACTCTCTATATGTACTTTTATTTCAATTCATGAAACTTAGAAGCAAAAGGGAAAAGTAGGGGTAAAATGAAATAAACTAAAGAAAGAGGATCCTGAATAACAGATGCCATGGGAATCTGCACTGTCAATCCTCAAAATGAATTCTTCCCCTTCTATTAACTCCAAAAAACCCCAAACAAACACACACACAAATCATCCTCGAATACTCTAAGCAATTATTGAGTGCAAAAGGACTTAATCTCTTTGCCTTTTCTAGTCACAGTGAATGACATTAAGTACCTGAGGGCAGCACTCCTGTGAGCAACAGGGAGATCCATGCTGTAGTATTCCCTAGCAATGTTGTGCTAAGGAACTTCGCTGGAAAACATTTCACATAAATAGCTATTTGTCATTAAAACTGAGGTAGGGAAAGCTAAGGTTGAATGAAAAGCATTTAAGCTCTTATCAGGATAGGCAACATATTTTTCATGTTGGAAAAGCATGTTTAGACATTGAGTAACTGATGTATTTAATTCTTATAGCGTACTGTAGATGCAGATAAACTTGATAAGCAAAGACACATCTGCTGAATAGAAATGTAGTTTATCATTTTTCTCCTGAGGTAATGACTACCTATTCACCCTCCCCTGCCTCGCCAGCAATCTATAAGCCTTCTCCTGCATTCCCACGCACAGTGACAGTGCAAGTTGGTCTACTTATTATTCTTGTATTGCCAACACTGTGCCTGTCTTTTTTAATGATGTATGGCCTTACCTTAGTGGTGGTTAATCTAATGATGAACTAGCTCCCTGGAGGTTACAGGCACCATTTTCTCTGTTTCTAGCTAGCAGTCAGCATCACACAATGATGAATATTTTGGGCTTCCCTCACTCCCCATCCATGCTGACTGTGTGCACATTTATTGCAGTGTGAAATTATAGCAATAGCTTCAAAAATAGCAATTTCCTGGCAAGGCATTTTTGGTGTCTTATGTGCTTCATTCACAAACTAGACAATATTGGAATGAGAATTAATTAATTCAGGAGAGTAACAAAATTCAGGGGTAGATCCAGGACTAAAGATCCTCAAGTGAGAAGTAAAAACAAGATCAATCATCTAAATATCTGTGCAGATTCAGTTAAAAGCTCAGATCATCTTATTATGCTTCAGCTAGTAGCCCTCAGCATGCTGAAACAGCATTTGACTGAAAGCTGGCTGGGAAGTTTCAAAAGAACCTACATATAATTGGTAGAAAACCTTTTTTCTCTAAAATACTAATTAATGTAATTTCTGAAAGCTAACTGGAAGATAAGCTTGATACAGAGGTTCACAGCTCCCATTGCAGTTCATCTCTTATCGCTCCCTCTCTGTAAGGGGAACCTCTGTGCATAAATATTCCAGGAAAATGAAAACAAGTACAAAAATCCCAAACACAACAGAACAATAACCTTCTAAATATACTTGAAAGGACATGCTGCCACGAAAGGCTAGATGAAGACAGCAAAAGTTCTTCCGGGAGAGATTCACAGCTGTCTCTGAACTCCGAAGAAGTGTTTAAAGACATTTCATTGTTTCTTAATGGTATGCAGTTCAGTCTCTGAAATGCAAGAAGCTGACTGCATTAGTTCCCCTTGAAAAGACAGCAAGAAAATTACATTAAAGAATTTATTTTAGGAACACGCTTTTCCAAAAGTTTCTCATAAATATAATTTATTAATGGTCATATTGATGCTTTAACTAGTGGCTGTTATCCTGCAATAACTGTTTTGCTAATACCATTCTGCCAAGTAGAAGCATAAGTCATAAGAATGACCAAGAGAGAACCAAAGTAACTGATAATGTTTGGGCATTTGCTTAGCACAATTTATTTCCATAGCGTGTGCAAATCTCAATCAAACATAGCTATAAAATCAAAAAAAGAAAAAAGAAATCTTACCCTTGTAGTACTGCTTTTTGAAATTTGAAATTTAATTTCAAAAATTATATTGAAATCTCAGTCATATCCTAACTTATACCAGAAAGCAGTTTGCAAAGTTTTGTTCATGGCTCTGTCTATGAGTTCTTTAGGGTGGCTTTTTTTGGAAGAACTGGTGAAGATCTGACATGAGACAAATACAGTAACATCCTTCCTGGTTCACCTCTCCTTCAGAGCTGTTTGGCTTAAGCAAGTAAGTACTCAGCCCTTCATTAACTCTCAAATTGTTGACCCTTCCTGGGCTTGTTACAGTAGTATGTGTAGCTAAAAAGTAAGTATTTTGTTGTTATGGGTATAGTAGAATTGCAATATCGTCTCCTATCAATAATTCTATTTGGAAGCAACTAATCATAAGAATGTTATTCCAAATTAAGCATGTGTTCATTTTGTCTACAAAGGGAGACTGCAGAGAGTTGACTTAGTTGAAATGAATTATTTTTGGTTTGTTTTGTATTTACTTTCTTTACTCAATTTTGTGGTGGTTGTTGTTTTGTCTGGTTTTAGAAACTTTCCATATTTTTTTGGAAGAATTAGTCACCAAAGTCTATTGAACACTCATAATATTTGATCAGCCCAAAACTGCATTTTCCAGAAGTTAAACTTTTGACTAATCACATCTGCTGTATAAGAAGAAAAGCTGAGAGAGTTGGAATTGTTCAGCCTGGAGAAGAGAAGGCTCTGGGGAGACATAGCACATTCCAGTACTTAAATGAGCCACAACAGAGCTGGAGATGGACTTTTTACAAGGGTGTGGAGTGGTAGGACAAGGGGAAATGACTTTAAACTGAAACAAGATAGTCTTAGACTACATGTAAGGAAGAAATTCTTCCCTATGAGGGCGGTGTGACACTGGAACAGTTTGCCCAGAGAAATTGTAGATGCCCCGTTCCTGGAGGTGTTCAAGGCCAAGGTGGATGGGGTTCTGGGCAATCTGGTCTAGTGGAAGGTGTCCCTGTCCCAGGGTAGGGGGTTGGAAGTAGATGATCTTTAAGGTGCCTGCAATTTTTAAATTTAATCATGCCTTAAATTTATTGTTATATAATCTAAGTAGTCTTATTAAAGTCATCCTTTGGTCCAAATGCCTCAGCCAGTGCTTTCTGATGAACATTCCTTTGCAGTTCATAACGTCTATGGACTTTGCAGAAGTTTATTCATACATATTTGAAACAAGGATTACACTTGAGAATTTCCCAGTCAGTTTATGGAGAGTTTATAAATAGCAAAAATTAGTAGAAGTACTGAAACTATCCTTGATGAGGTGTTTGCTCAGATTTAGCTACTAGTTCTTTCCTCTGATATTTTAAAAGACTGGCCTTATAGAGTACCTCAGTTCTTCTTCATTGGATTTCTTGACTGTTTTCATGCTGTAAAATTTCCCCTGTGATCCCAACTCAAAACGTTAAACTTTTAATGTGAAACTTTAAGCTGTAAATTATTCTGGACTATTTTTTTAGGACAGAGCAGGATTGTATTTACATGAAGATTCAAGAAATAAATTCTTGTATTTTAATTGCATATAGTGCTTAAGGGGCTTTTGTTTGCATAGATTAAATAAGGAGTGCAACAATGTGGTTTAAATCCTCCAGAAACCTGATGAAGACAGGAGTATACTATACAGTTTATTTCTAATTTAATGGCTTAGAAAACCATTGCAATTCTCATTCTCTGACAGCCTGATGGAGCAGCTGAGGAAATGACAAGATAGAATGTAGAGCATGTACCAAGCTAATCAAATAGGGAGTGAACAATTTCAATTCACAGTGTTATAGTGCTGATGTTTCCTATATTCCCACAGCAAGCTCAGGCAAGGAGGATTGTAAAATCACATCCTTTTTAGGTTTGCTGTAGTTTATACTTCCCAAAGACCATTGGGATACTAGATTTAATCAGACAAGGCAGAACAGAAGTCCCCAGATAAGTCATTTATTCCTCAGTATGGTACAAACAGTGTTCCTGTAAGAGCTGAGGAAAGAAAGGCCACTGCAATATAATGGGATACAATGCAGAGGTTCCTACATGTCTCTAAGGTGCACCCAGGTTTGTAGAGAACATTTTATCCCTTATAGGACAGCTACTGAACAAGCAGATCCTGGTTTTTATCCTCGTATATGTAATAATACCTTAGATAATACCTTGGACCTCCAACACCAGGAAAGCCTTTTCTTCCTTCCTGAAGTAAACATCCAGAAATCAATAATGGTTTTTGCAACTCTTCATTGGAGATACTTAAACAAAATCTGTTCTGCATTGAACCTAAGTATTTACTCTGCGTTTTGGACTACATGGAAAAAACCTCCAGAGGACTCTTAGTTTGAATATCTTTAAAAGGAACAGATGCAATCTGACTGCAACCAACTGATCCTCAAAACTGGGATATAAATACTCCAATACATCTCAGTGATATTAGCAATATGACCTTTACAGATTAATGTATTCTTGTCTTTGCAAACAGCCTTATTTGTGGCTGACCCAATTACTTAAGAACTCATTAGTCTGAGATGTAAATTCTTAGATGAGGAAGTTTAGAGCTGTCTTTAGAGTAAGCTATGTGTCCCTATTATTTTGGACAAATATAATCAGACCTCCTGGGGATCGATATACAGCTGATTTAGGTTTACAATTGGAACAGGGCTCCTGTTGGTGCTGGAGAAGGTAAGTGACGAACAAAGCACAGGAAAGAAAGAGCATTTTCATGGCTCACTGCTGCAGATGTCTCAATCTCTGGATTTTCCATTCTGAAAAAGGGGAAGAAAGCTGCTGAAGTAACACTGCCATCTCTTCCCAGTAATGAACCACCTTCAATCCAAACCTTCACAAATGTTTCAGCTCAAAAAATGAGCACTTACCAAAAAAAAAGACAAGTAGTAGGAGATCACAGTGGCCTAAAAAAGATGAATTAGTTGAATCCAGAGAGATGAAGCCCTGAGGACTGCTTGAAAATGCTACCAAAGCACGCTGATGTTAAGGAAGGTGTTAAATAGCTGATTATACTAAACATTTACTGAGGGCAGACCTCATCGCAGTCTACAACTTCCTCCTGAGGAGGGGCAGACACTGATCTCTTCTCTGTGGTGACCAGTGACAGGACCCAAGGAAATGGCCTGAAGTTGTGTCAGGGAAGGTTTAGGTTGGATATTAGACCACTCAGAGGGTGGTTGGGCACTGAACAGGCTCCCCAGGGACATGGTCACAGCACCAAGCCTGACAGAGTTCAAGAGATGTTTGGATGATACTCTCGGGCGCATGATGTGACTCTTGGGGATGGTCCTGTGCAGGGCCAGGGGTTGAACTTGGTGATCCTTGTAGGTCCCTTCCAACTCAGCGTATTCTGTGAGTCTGTGAAATAATCTCCTCCTGTTAGTTGACATCCATTCAAAGTAGGAAGATTCCCAATACTATTATTTACTGTTTTCTGTATGGTTCAGTTACATTTTAGATATGTTATAGGGGGGAAAGCTTTGAAACTTTATAGTGAGGCATAAATTATT
Organism: Cephalopterus ornatus; assembly: GCA_013396775.1. NCBI lineage: Eukaryota > Metazoa > Chordata > Aves > Passeriformes > Cotingidae > Cephalopterus > Cephalopterus ornatus. The sequence goes on from VZRE01011967.1 coordinate 268,104, forward strand.
TTAATAACACTTCATATAATTGTGTTTATATTAATTCTCAATGGTTTTAAAATGTCTTAACCAGTTAAAAATATGTGAAGAGAAAACAAACTTAAAAAACCTATGATGTAGATCCTCTTATAATTTTTAGACTGAATACATCAAAAGCCATCTATATTTATTAGTTGTATTTTATGTGTCTCTAAGTTTATTCAGTTTCTAACATAGAATCTAGAATAAGCCTATTGGTGTTGTGACCACATTCGTGTTAAATGTAATTTCTCTGAAGACAATTGCAGCTATGTTCAGGACTTATGAGTGCTGACCCCAAAGGACAGTCCAGTCAAAGTGTATGTGCAAATAGACTAAAAGACACTCTAACAACATATGCACACGTGGACCCCAAATATCATCGCAACAGGTTCTTGTAATGAGTCAACCTGTGCTCAGAGGGCTTGGAGGTTTTTTGCTAAAGCAATAACTGGTTCTGATACTAGTAACTTCATGTGACAGCCATAATGTTCCTACTTCGTCTTATTTCAGGACGGTATTGCTCTAGTGGCTGTAAAACGTGACAAAGGATTGTAACAAGCTGCAGTTCAAAATACTTTTAAATTAAAACAGTGCAGAGAGGGTTCAAACAGCAAGCTAAAAATATGAGAGAGATCAGTGTATATTTAACAACACCTCTTTAAAAGCCAGCCTTATATAACTCTGGGCTGTTACAAGCCCCTTATGAGCAGTGACATTTTAAGAAAGGCTTCTGTCCGTTTCTCTTCCCTTTTACCCTACAGAATACTTGCTTTTCCCTGTGCCCTTTTCAATCAGGCTGGCGTTAATAAAATAAGGGGAAACAGTGAAAAATGCACAGTAGAAAAAAGAGACAAGTTTGTAAAAGTGCTAAAAAGCCTCAGCTCCTGAGGCATAGATTCTGATGGACAATTTCTGACATTTGTTGCTGAGATGCTGTGCTATGTGAGTGAATATTTTACCTCAGTGCCAGGTGGAAGGCTGACACTAATAGTTTAGGTATGCTTTCAAATCTGAATACAACTTCATTCAACTATATATATCCAGAAATATTGACCATCCAACTCATAGATACTTGGTACCCTGGTAGTACTTCAAGGGTCAGGGAAAAATATCATACTCATTATATTCCCATAAAGACTATGCTGGAGAGGGATAAAGACCTTGCACCTTACCATTTACTTCCCTGTAGTTGAAAAAGAGATTTGAGTTAACAGAGACAGCAGTATAAATTATTTTAGTAATAATCTAAAACCAGCTATTCCTTGAATGCCTACAGCTTGAGAAAACCATTCCTTTTACTGTTTTTTAAATTTGCATGTGATTTGGTGATGCCTTAATTTGTTTTACTTTTAGCACTGCTCATGCTTACACAATTGTGTAAGAGACTAACACTTCCTTCCGATTATGAGTTAATAAAAGAAAGTCTCTATGTTAGAAAAACATATATTATTTTAGAAAGTCAATGACAGTTTTGTCACTGGCCACCTTAGAAGTTCAGTATGTTCCTACAGGAATATTATGAGGCACAGGTGATAGAGTTTCTGGAGGCAATCAACAAGCATGGCCCTACTTGAGCAGGGCAATTGTACAAGATCTCCACAGATCCCTTCCACCTTCAACCATTCTGTGATTCTGTGAAGTGTGGGCTATCGAAAAAGAAAATTTAATCAATAGCCAACATTAATGGCAAATAGTTTACTGAAATTTTGAAACAAAATGCCCCTATTCAATTCAAATTTTGTCAGTGTCAAAAGTTTTGGAGTTTAAGCAACCTTTACATACTGTAGGCTTGCAAAGTGTAAGGTTGTTTGGAAAGACAGTAATATCATTAAATGTTGCATTCTGGAGGTAAGTTTCTACCAGTATAAATCATTTCATTTGACTTAATTATACAGAAACAGTGCTTACTGTTATTATCTGATTATTAACCCCTATGTGAGCTATTTACATCTCAGTCTTGATTAATCAGCATAATGATTACCTGACTGTTGTGGTAATTAAGTGGAAAATCTAGCAACAAAATAATGAGATTTTTAATATTCTTTTTAGGTTGGACATAATGAGCATGGAGTGTAATAGTGGGTCTTGAATATAGTGCAAATCAGATTAACTTTTAAGAGGCCAATATTTTTTTTCACTTACAGGTATTTATTTTTTGTCAAGGGAAAGCTAAAAATGTTTAGGAGCCAAATAAACTAAAAGGTCTGATTGTAATGCATAAGACTTTATGACATGCCGGAAGAGGAAGGGTCTGTGTACACCTGAACCACGTTTGTGCCAGCATTCACAGAGGTGCTTAGCTCTGCAGGCTGCTCAGCAAATCCTCAGTGGTGTGAAATGCCACCCCTGTTTTACCACTGGTGGTACTGCAGCAAGTTTCCTCCAGCTGATGAGTGGCATCAGGAGAACATTTTTAAAATCAATGAGGTTCTTCATCACCAGATTTTTTTTCCAGGCACCTAAAGTTATGGATGTCCAATGTTTACTCAAACGAGGAAACAATATCTCATCAGGCTGCTCCAAGTTACAGAGTCATCTCCAAAGGGAAATGAGAGAAGTTTGCTGACTGTGGGCATTGGAAATTAGATTCAGTAATGCTCTAAGACATTTACAGCAAGGTACTAATATTGCAAATGCTCCAATGTACAGCATATGGCTCTGATCTGAAAATACTGAAGCATGAGCTCATTTTTACTTGAGTAGTCCTATGGGACTAACATCTTAAATTCATATGGAATTCTGCACCTGGTGTACATTTTGGAGGATTACTGGTAAGGGTTCATTTTGCCATCATATTTAACTACTGCTGCATCACATTATTTTTTCCACCCTTAATCCCAAATTAAGCATTTTTCACTATGATTTCTTAGTATATTTTGCTCTCTTCTGTGTTGACTGCCTGATGAACATATAATAGCCCATAGAAGATAAAGCCACTCACTATATGAAATAGGTGTCTTTAGAAGACCAGGCCTTTAGAGATTTTAATGGTTTATTCTGAGCTTCCTTGATTTTGTTTAGACTTAATTATCAGGAGATAATTAATTCATGCGAAGACAACTGAAAGCAACACCTTCAAGCCACATTATGAATATATATGGAAAGTTGTTATCTCCCTTCTTGTAATAAGGTACCCTGATAACACATCCGACGTGTGTTGGCATTATTTGCTTCATACTTACAAAGTAATCTCATATGCAAGTGGCTCTGTGTGCTGGGAGAACTCTTTTCTGACTGTCTGACTTCATATGAGCCAGTTTGTAAACTCACTTTTTTCTTTCAGTGTTTCAAACATATTAACATTGTTTAATAATTTTTTTAATTATGTTTAAAATCTCTCATTACTCTTACTTAGTTCAAACTCACATAGTGTGATAGGACATACACTCTAACCAAGTACAGGTATTTTCTCTGTGTAGGGAAAAAACCCAAACACAAATCATCAATGACATCATCTTTTATAAGATTAAAAAATCAAAATATTCTTTGTTTCATTAGAAAAACATCTTCAAGAAGGATAGATCTTAGTGGGGTGCTACTAAGCTGTCCATGGATTAAGAACTGAAGCTTTAGTATTCTTATTTGATTTTGATTCTGACCTCTTTGAAACACTGATTGCTTGTGATCATATTCCAACTCCACTCAAAAGTCTCTTTCATCAGCTCTCTGAATGCTACATGGAGCACTCAGAAGGTCCCATACCACTTCTACCCTGAGGCCTTTCTCATCTGGTTTTGCTGTCTTTGTCTTTCCCTGTAATTGCACTTGTGTATTAAAGGTTACTATGTTTTATTTCTCTAAGGACAGACGTTTGGGGATGGTTTTGTTTTCTAATGCAGAATAGTATTGAAGGCCTCGGCTCTGCATTAAACTGAATGGTGAATACGTGATAAATACAGGAGGGCCGTTGAGGCCTGTCCAGAGGTTACTGCACAGTTGAGGCCAAAACAGAAAACAGATTTGATGCATACGCTAAGGAATATGCAGCACCAACTTATTATAAAGTTCTCTGATGCTTCAAATGCTCATGTGTATTTAACTTCACAGCCATGAGTAATTCATTGAGAGTAATGGAACTACTTGTGTCCACTGCACATTAAGTGTTTGCTTATCCAGGAATGAAAGTTTATGTCCTCAGTTGCAGTACAGTTCCTTGGAGGAATGTTTTAACTTGCCTTTTTTCTCAGTGCAATGAACCTTACGTTTGAAGCACTGTCTTTAAACAAAAGGGAACTGTGTCTTCTACTTTCAGTGGATATGTTTTACAACCAAGATATTTTAAACCTTCTATTATTTTTTTAAGCAAAGTAGAGTTGTCTCAGTAAAGAAAAAATACTGATGTTTTGCTTTGCTCTGGGGATGGTCTTAAAAGAGGTCATTCCATATGCTGCATGAATGATTGGAGGATGGAGGAGAGAGAAGAGTAATAGCCTTTATTTCTTAATCTTATTTTTTTAAACATTGTTAATGATGAAAATGTTTGCAGAAAAGATTAAACTCAACCAAAGCTTCGGTAGATTGAAAGGAAGATGAGTTTAATGTCTGAGATTATCTTTTGAATACTTTCTCTTTTTTTAAGCATAGCTCTGTCAGCTAAATATAGTTCTGATTTTTACATTTTTATAGACCATGTGAGTTCCCTGCAGGCACATTGTCTCTCTTCAGTGATTTATATAGTTTGAATTATAGGGAATGATAAGCATTTGCTGTTCAATAGTGTAGTTAATGCTCAGCCCCCCCGGGTAACAGAGCAGTGAAGCATTTACTACGCAGTGGTAGTTCTGCAACAATCAGCAACAGTGCGGCTCTATCACAGCAAATTTATATTGGTACACTTCAACCTCGGGGGGGCTGAACATTCACTCAACATAGCCTAGGGAAAACAATTAGAATGGACATTTTCCAGTCTTTTTGGGTGGCATAACAGGAGGAGTTTACTACTGTAACCGAATCAGAAACAGAAATCACAGATGTGCAACATGAAAATTATCCAACTTATATTTTCTCTCCTTTTTTCCCTTCTAGTATGAAAAATAAATAAATGCTTGGACTAGGAAGCTTTTGGAAAGCTGAAAAAGTTCCTGTATTGGCAGACTCACTGCTGCTCTGGTGCAGATGCCAGAGCCTCTGGGATGGCTCCGAGCCCTTCACTCCAGCGTTTAGGAGGAACCTCCTCTATCAGGTGGGTCAGCTTTCAGGCACTGTAGCTATATAACACTTCTGTTCCTGTGACTGTGATGAGAAAGGAGCAAGGACTGCATCAGCCAAGCAATAACAGTGTTTCTCTTCCAGGTCATTTTTCTTTAGCATGGCTGAAAGCATTTTATAAAGGAAGCCAATATTGTCAGGGATGAGGAGCACAAGTATTGTTCTCCCCTATACTTCTAGTAGCAGGACAAGATGAGGGAAGAAGAACATAAAGCTTTGAGCCTGGTGTCACTGGCAGAATTTTGGCATTTTTGATTGTGGGTCAGTTTAACAACCTGCTGGAAATAGCTGAGGTACACCTGCCTTGAAGGGGGAAAAGGTTCTTTGCACAGGAGTTAGCAGGGCTCACTGAGAGATTAAGCTGGATTTGAAGGGGAAAAGGGCTAAAACTAGGGTTCGTAGGGATAAGCTGGGGGCAGCACACCAATATTTGAGGCACTCAAACAATTCCTTGAGTCTGCCATCTCAGTGGAGGTAGGAGACAGAGATCCATGCAGCAGCAAAGATGCAAAGGTTACTGATGTGTTAGAAACCGTGCAAGTGCTTGAGAATGGTCATGTAGGAATTAGGATTTATCCCCCCAGGAAGGCAGTGGGATCTACACCAATGCACGCAGCATGGACAACAAACAGGAGGAACTGGAAGCCCTTGTGCAGCAGCAAAATCTATGACATAATTGACATCATGGAAACATGGTGGCATGAATCCCACAACTGGAGTGCTGCAACTCTTCAGAAGTGATAGGCAAGAAAGGAGAGGTGATGGGGCATCCCTATGTTTTAGGGGCTGCCTTGATTGTCTAGAGCTTAATGATGGTGGTGACAGGGTTGAGTGTTCATGGGTAAGAATCAGTGGGAAGGCCAACAAGGCAGATATTATTGTGGAAGTCTTCTTAGATCACCTGAGCAGGATGAAGAGCCAGATGAAATATTCTCTAAGCAGCTGGGAGAAGTTTCCCCATTTCTAGTCCTTGTTCTCATAGGGAACTTCAATTTACCAGATGTCTGCTGGAAATACAACACAACAGAGAAGAAACAGTCTAGGAGAGTCCTGGAGTGTTCCTTTAGGACTAGGGCAGTGATCATCCCCCTGTATACTTGGCACCAGTGAGGCCACACCTTGAGTATTGTGTTCAGTTTTGGGCCCCTCACTTCAAGAATGACACTGAGTTGCTGTGGAGCACCCAGAGAAGAACAACAAAGCTGGTGAAAGGTCTAGAGAACGGGAATTATGAGGAGCAATGAAGGGAGTTGGGGTTCTTTAGTCTGGAGAAAAGGAGGCTCAGGGGAGTCCTTATCACTCTCCACAGCTACCTGAAAGGAGACTGTAGCAAGATGGGGTTTGGCCCTCCTTGGTAATGAGGTAAGATAAGAGAAAATGGCCTCAAGTTGCAGCAGGGGAGGTTTACATTGGATTTTAGGAAAACTTCCTTAACCAAAAAGGGTTGCCAAGCACTGGAACAGGCTCCCCAGGGACGGGATCCCTGGAGGTATTTAAAAGACATGCAGATGTGACACTTAGGGACATGGTTTAGTGGTGAACTTGGCAGTATTCAATTAACAATTGGACTTGATCTTAAAGGTCTTTTCCAACTTGAAAAATTCTATGATTCTGTCTTTGTATGAAAAATGAAGAAACCAAAGCAGAAAGAGGCCCCAGGAGTTACCCACAGTTCTTTAGCAAGACTGTGACAGAGTGAAAAATAAAGCTGAGGTTCCCAGGGTGTCTTCCTTAATGCTTTAGCTGCTGCAGTCAACACTGCCCTCTCTCTCTGAAATGCATCTGGAAGCCTCAGGCTGCAGTACAGCCTGCAGCAAGAATAAGGACTGACAAAGTTATTTTTTTACTTGTAAAATATAAAAGATGTGGCAGAGTAAAATACAAAAGATGAGGAGAAGAAACTACAGTAGACAAGATGAGTTTCAACCTAGAAAACACAGTGGGAAAGTGTGAAGTGGGATTTCTGGGAAGTGGGATTTCTGTGAGTACTCCATTCCCACAGATGCTGTTGTGATTGTGAGAAAAGATGATTGCAGCGAACTGAAGAGGTGTTAACTCTGCTTTGGTGACAGGGAATCTCTATGTAATGACCACTATACCTACACATTTTTAAGCCTAATTGGTTGTAGAGAGCCAGCAAGCATAAATATAGGCACGCTCAAGTGCATCTCTCAGGGCCCTCAGATCTCAACATCGTACATTTGCTGGCATCTTACTGCACCAGAGAGCCTGAACAGGCTATCTGCAGGAAGCCTTCAAGCTGGGAGGGCAAGTCAGGTTCCCAGAAGATGTCTGTGTTATGCTTTGTGCTTGCCTGCCTGCCACAGTGTGGAAAACAGCATAAGGGCATTGTGAGGAGCCTCAGAAAGGCTGATGTCGACAGGCAAGTGGAGATGATTGAGAAAAAAAGCATGATTTTTGTTAAAGTCATAGAGACAAAACCGCTGACATCCTCTGGCAGTGGTAAGAATGTGACCCTACCCTGTGGTTGTGAATAATTAAAAAGCAGCTTGATGGCATTAGAATTGAGAGTGTTTTAAAATCAGAAAAAAAATTAGGAGTTGCAAAACTTTCAAAGTACAGGAATCTGATGAATAATGGGGGGCAAAAATTAAATATAGACAGCTAATTGGCTGAGAATCCTGAGAAAATCCCAGATCAGCTGTTCCAGCCTATGATTTGATGGACATGGATCTGTCCCCGCAGTCAGTGGACATAAGCATCATTCCCCCACACCCAGGCTGACTGACCTTAAAGCATGGACACTGACAACAAAGCAAGGAGGACTACTTACATAAAGCCTGGAATGAATCCTATAGTACTGACAAAGATAAATCTTATCCAGTAAAACAGTATGGCCTTTTTGGTCACTCTAGTCAAGAAAATCAAAATTATATTTGAGTCCTAGAAGGAAGTTTAAAACCGTGAAATGGAAAAAGAAAAGACCTATGAATAAAATCAAAGAGAAAAATGAAAAGGTCACACTTAGAGTCAAAGAGAAGATGAAGGGGCACTAAACTAATAGCAAACCAGCTTACTATGAGGCAGAATAATAATCTCAGCAGCTTCAGGATTCAGGTAACCAACTTGTTCCTTCACCTAAAACTAAAAGACAGGTCTCTTGGGGAGAGTGGTAGTAATATTTGAATAATTTCAGTAGTAATATCAGAAGGAAGTTGAGAATAATGAAGGATTCATTAGGTCAGGATTCAGAACCTGTGGTCTCAGAAACAGGACAGGAGCAACTGTGGAAGGCAGATACAGTATTAATGTTGTCTCAGTGCACATTTATGTAATACAAAGAATCTGTATCACTTTATCTCTGATAAAGCATTTACCTCTGCTGTTACCTTCATCCTCTTCCCTGCATCACAGTATGCCTAAGGCAAGAGGAGTGAGCTGAGGTATAATGTGGAGTTACACAATGCAAATAAAGGCAAGGGTGCTGCGCAGAACATCTATTATAGTGATAGTGTGTATGATTGAAAGAGCAGATGTCTTCAGCTGATAAGAAAAAGATATTTCTTTAAACTTCATCCGGCTGAAAGAGAAATCATGAATGCAGTCAGAATGGCACTGTACCAGACCACTTTTATAGGCTCTTTCCAGAGCAGAATCACATATGGAAACAATTTTTGACAATGTGCTGTAAAATACATTCCAGGGAATAATCCCATACTGGCAGAGATTGAACTAGACAGTTTAATAAGCCTTCCATCCCTAATTTGTTTCTGCCTGTGATTCTTTAAGCTGAAGCCACATAATTTTATGTTCTCTATAGCTTTTCAGCCATCCAATATCTTCTGACTTATAGCTTGACCTGTGTGCAACAAACTCCAGGTTGCTTGAGGAAGAAAGACACCCTAATGATAACAGCATGTTTCAGATACCCCATTGCCAAATCCAGACCCTGCTTTTATTTATTTATTTAATCTGTGGAATGAAATATACCAATAAGAAATACCTACATTGGCCAGCCTCACTTAGGACCTTTATTAAATCCTCATATTAAGAAAGTGCAGAGTAAAAAAATTAATATAAAAATACAAGGCAAGATACACAGAAGTTAGATGATGGTTTGGGTGAGGCCATTCTCATTTCTTAAGCATAAATGTTGGGAGGAGGTGGATTTTTTACCATCAAATGAGCTCTATATATGTTCTGTGTAGAGTCTAAAGGCATGGCACACTGCACAGCCTTTGATGGGCAATGTGTAACTCTTGGAGGTCTTTAATATTTCACATGATGTGGATCCAGAGAAGACAACCAGTCTCTTCAGAGCATCTCTGAATTTCACAGCTGTATCAGGAAGCTATATCTTTGACAAAAAGTCTGATACCTGAAGCCTCAGCTTGGGAATAACTACTGTGGAAGATAGGGGTGTTTGGTCTCATCTCACCTAACTGTAGACATCTAAATCTTAAAGTGAGAAGAATCACCTTCTGAAGGTACTGCTCTCTCTGCTGACTATTCTAGTCTTACAAAATGGAGACATAGGCAGCACTTTCATTGGCCAGTTTATCCCATGTGTCTGTCATAAGAGGAACAACTTCAAATTACCAAGAGTAAAACGTAACCTCCACAATTCCATAGATGCAGTTTGATGGCGTACATTTCAGTCAACAACTGGAATATTTCCAACTTTTTTCCTTGAAAAACAATAGGTGTTTAAGAAGGCTGAAGTCTGTAACAAAGCTGTGCTTGAATCCAAGGCTTCGATAGCCTGCATTCTTACCAGTGCAAGCACGAGAAAAATTGTAAAACTTTTAGAAACATTTATAGAAACATTTCAAAAATCCTTTGATCTATGCAAGATCTTTCAACAAGAAGCTGTCAGGTGAGACTGTTCACTGTTTTGTTAATGAGCAGTGCAATCAAAAGAATTGTGAAACGTTAATAGGTGAACAAATTGGGAATAGAAATCTATGCCATTGTAATAATGACATACCAAAAGTAGTAAGATAAATGCTCCCCCCGCCCCAAATTGTATTCATTGTCACGCTGAATGCTATGTTTTTCCAAATGATAGTAAGTGAGGGAGGACCTGAATTGCAATTAAAGTTAATATCTAACATTTTCATACTCATCATTTTCATCAGAGGGGGATTGGGGGAATTGAGAAGGAGAGAAAGTAAGAAACCAAATAATATATTTATTCGTAGTAATTCTGAAAATTATGTAATTTTCTATTTTTAGTAGTGTTTTAAATAGTGTGAGGACTGATTATGAATCAGTAACTCATAATTAATTATAAATCAGTTTTCACTCCAGGTGTAATTTCAAGTTTTGGAAGAGCTCTTGTTTGAATAACTAGAATTTCAATTTTCGTACTCAAGACATGACTGTATCACCTAGGATTCTACCAGGAAGTCTGTTTCACTCTGAATGTGTCAAGCTCAAGCATAGTAGTGTTGATTCCTCATGAAGTAGATATGCAAAAAGCAAGTGACTGGACATATCACCTGTATTGATTTTCCTAGCAGCGAGAGCTTGCTGGGTCTGTCTTCATAGCACAATTGAATCTGAGACAGGATAATTAAACATATCTATGATGGGCTTAATCCTGGGAAATACAGAACACCCACACTCTACTTCAACAAAGCAATGAACAGCATATTTTAAGACTGTGTTTAGATCTGGAAGCTTCCTAAACACGGTCATTGTGGGGGCTGAGAGCAGTGACTGTCTAAACCAACCTCCTAAAGTGTGTGTGCAGTGGCATGGAGAGTCCACACTTAGTGTCCTGTGTTTTTGGGTCAGTTTCAGTTAAAATTCAGTTCGGAACATCCAGATGAGAAGTGCTAAAGTAGCTGAATTAGTAAGGGAAAAATTTGGTGTACATTCCTTTACCTTCAGCTGGACCAATATGCAATTGCCATGTGCAATTGTGCGGGCTCTAGAGGCTGTCAGTGCCTGCATGTGAGCTGGTGAGCTACTCTTATAGACACCTCAGACAAGAGGAATCAAGATTATTTATTGAAAGAAGACTGCTTCAAACATATGACATTCATGATATATGGCAATGTTGAAGCGGGTCTGTAATTTCTATTTCCTTTTTCCAGAATAACAGATCAAAATTTGAAGCCACGTACCAGACTGAAGTACAGGTTCAGTGATGAGGTGGCAAATGAAAAAGGCAATTGATTTGTACTTGCAGATTATGTCTTTACCTTGAACACAATGCAATGGTCCAACTGTGCTGTAGGCTTGACTTTGTTCAAGGTAATTTGATATTGATCAGCCTTCAGCTGTAGTGCTACAACAATCAAACTGATCAAATGTAATGCTACACAGATACGTTTTTTAAGACACATTATTTCTATGTGAAATCATCACATCACAGAGAAACAAAGCAGAATGGCAAAAGAATATTTATCATGCTTAGTTTCTTTTTCTCCCTTCTGATGTATTTGTATTGAGTTTTATTTTTAACATTGGAAAACAGCTAAGAAATATGTGGTTATTTCAGACATTCTGTGAACATTGTTTTTTTCATTTGAACCTCTTAAGTGCACTAATAATATGAACAAAGAACTTAACCAGACATTTGGAAAAGAGGCAATAGCTGACATCTTTCTTTTAAATTCAATTACTTACTCCAGGCCATCTCTGAAATTCAGTAAGTTCTTTAAATTCAATGGAGTCTGTTCTCGCTCACTTTAATGAAGAGAGTGTTTAGACCCTGCCAAAACTCATAAATGACACCTGTCTTCTTCTAAGTCCCTGCGTTATAGTGCTGGCAACTATTTCCAGTGGAGCAGTTTAGGTTTTCTGTGATTCACAGCTGATCAACCCAGTGACCACATGAGCTTATATGTATACTTTCGTACATAATTCTATTGTTTCTACTGTAAGATTGAATCAAGGTGTATTGACATCTAGAACATTTATTTGATCTTTGACCAGTATAATTTGTGTTGCATTTCTACAACCAGGCACATTTTGAAAGGTATTTTATTTATAGAAAAGGTATGAATGTCTTATCTATGCTATCTTTTTTCCTGCATCTTCAATATCTTAATTTTAAGACTTTTTTTTCTTGAAAATCAAAAAGTGTTCTTTAATGGGGAAATAGATGTTCTCAAGAGTCATGCAATTAAAATTTGGGGAGTGAGAGTCATGCAATTAAAACTTGGGTAGTCATTTACCTTCACACTAAAAAGAATTTAGAATTATAGGCTTCACTCTCAAGTTCAATATATAAATAGAAGTAATCAGTGTGATTGCTTAAAATAACCTATTTTCAGTGGGAATTGCAGCAGCATTCAAAATTCATCAAGATATGGACGTATGTTGCTCGGCCAAATAATCACCATGGTATTGTAGACAATTAAAGGCGTTAAATCTTCACATATTAGATTCTGAGTAACAGAGTCTTGGGCAGGCTTCTTATACAAAGAATATAAAACATGTTAATTAATAAATCCAAGTGCAAACTCATTAGCTTAAGACTGTATAGCAGAAACATGAAAACAGTTTTTCCCCTTAGGATGAAACCTTCACAATTATAAACAGAGCCTGGGAAGACATGCTTAGGAGGCACTTCTTTTGGATGAGCTAATTAAAAATGTTCTGTTTATTTTTGTGTGTGCCCAAGTGAACAGTACTATTATGGCAGAAGGAACAAGATAATTTTAAAATCCTAGTCACAGTTGGTTCAAGTGGCTTAAGTTCAGTTTTGAGACAGTAGTTTGAATTCAGGTTGGGCACACCTTCTGCAGCATTATTTTAGAAGAGAATAAAAATGCAAACAACTCCTGAGGGTACATCATATCAACTAGAGGAGGAATTCAGATGTCCTCTTTAAATTAAAAGCACTGAGTTAAAAAAAATAGAAACCATAGTGGATTCAGCTAAGTGCTTAATAAAAGATTTAGAAGCCATGGCATTCAGAATCCTCCTGTCCACTATTCCAGAGTAAGAACTGCAATCTTTCCTGTGCAGCTTTATACTTGCTGCAGCATCATGTCTTTTGTTATTAAATATACATGTACCCATCAAAACAAATCCCATTGGTTACACTGGTGCTTCATTTTGTCATGATGCTTTGTCATCTGACAAGAATTGATTGATGTCGGTGAAATAACCTCAGCAGTAATCTCTGCTGATGTATTCATCTGTTCAGGAGCTGAAAATATACACATACAAACATTTCTGCTGAGAATAATTCTTTTTATGCTATCTTGTGAGCAATAATATTAACAATACAGTAGGATAGCTGCAGATGTAGCCCTGAGCATATAAAATTCTACAGCAGCCTTTTCAATTGTAATATTAAGGGTCAAACTGCTGTCATTGCAGGCAAGTACAACAGTGCAGACTACATGATTCCTTACTCCCTCCATGAACAGGGTAAGAATCAAGCTTTTGTAATTAGGGAAATAGCTCTACCTGAATTGCCAGATATATTGTATGTATATGTACACTGTATTTTATAGAAAGATAGAAATCAATGCACTTGGTCATGTCAGGGAATGTGTCAAAAAGCTGTGTGGGAAATTCTGCCATAATGTAGCTATATTGCTTTACCTTTGCCCAATGTAATAATGTTTGTTTACTTGTTCTTAATTTATTATCAAAATGCGTCAGACATGAAGTCACTCCTTCATAGAAGACACTATTGAAGTTTGATGGTTGTCCTAGTGAAGGAAGTAATGAATTCTCTTTGTTTTCAATTCAATGTCCACAATTCTACTTGATTCACAGTATTTTTAAGCAGAGTAGGGTTTTTTTTCCTATTGGGAAAGAAAGTATTTTGACTGGCTTGAAGGTTTAATATGCTCCCATGCACTTTTTATTACTTAATCATTAGAAACAAACAGCCTCTTGATCTCTGCTACTTGATGCAAGTCTATTGTTTTTTACAGTTCATCTTGATTACAAGAAATAGAAATGTCTTGCTGACAAGCCAGTAAAAATTAGTTTGCAATCATTTAATAGCTGTAGAAAATATCTGAATCATGTTCTTGAAATTTAAGCAATGAAATTTGGCTGATTTTGTTCTGAGACAACCAGTTGTTGGGTAGTGTCTACCTTAATGGAATTCCTATCTTTCTTATCTCTCGGTCTGTCTCTCCTTGCCTGTTTGTCTATGTTCTCCTACTTTTGAACTGATTGACTAGTTTAAACTGAAGTCTCCCAGGTATTTGTACAAGGTATTACTAAAAATTTAAGAAAGTATATAGCCAGTTAGAAGAGGGAGATTTAGTGTACCTCTCAAAGGTACACTATGCTTTAGGGAAAGCAAAGTCATTTTTTCATTCTGCAGTGGAAAAATAATGAGTCACTTTGTCACATCTGGCCTAACTAACAGGGTCAGGTAAATTCTCTGAATTTACTTCCCATGCAGTTTGTCCAGAATCACAGATGCTCTTGGCTGAAATTAAATGGAAAGTGCCAAGGTTGCTGTTCCGACCGCTTATTTAAATTAGTAAGAATATTTTCTTGGGGCTTCCTTGTATTCTGGAAAAATTCTGTGTACACTCTTTAGGAGAAAAAGCTTTCCATTCCTACCTAGTAAATGAAAATTTTTTGAGTAAATGCTGTCTCGTTTTCTTGATAAAACAAAAGCCCAGTAAAACAAAACGTCAGCAGGTGAAATGGAATTATAGTGCCATTAGGTTTTCAATGCATTAATAGCTAAGGAGCTGTGCAAGAAATCACCCAGTACCATGATAAGAGAAGGGAAGGGAAGGGAACATGATCACATATGTGTGAGAGTACTATTTCAATCTTAGAAATGCTGGTTTCTCCTTGAGCAAAACAAATTCTTGCACAGAGAAGGAGGTTTCACATCACTTCATGTTGCACAATTTTCTTCTTTCTTTAATTCAACTGTTCTACTACAGTGGGAATTTTGGCATCAAGAAGGCATATAAGCCTTAGCAGGAGGCTGGAGGGATAAATCTCTTTATTTTTCCAACAATGTAAACCTGAAGTAACTTGACTAGAAAAAGTCATATCAGAATAAATAAACTTCCTGAATAGGGAATCTTGCTTACAAATTTAGTGCAATTTAAAGAGAGTACTTTATATTATTATAGTTATACTTGTCTTACCCGAATGCTTGAGTGCAACAAAAGTTTTGTTTTCAGGGTCTTGTACATTACTTTGGAAAGCTTTGAGCTAAACCAAAGCTGCCTATGGAAAGAGGGAGGGAGGACTCAGAATCTGAATTTGTTGTTTCACCAAAAAAAAAAACCAAAACAAAACCAACAACCACCAACTAAAAATCAAGACTTTAAATAAATATATAAACATTCTTACTTTTTTTTTTATACTGAAGAAAAAGTGATTCTGTGCTATATGCAGAGAGCTAGCAATCTGGAGACCCCAGGAATCAAGACTTCAGCTGAATTTCCTGAAACTGAAGATGTTAGTGAAAGAACTACAAAGAATGTGAGCGAACTTGTAGGAAACAAACCATCCTTAGTGAGTCTTGCTGTGAGGTATAGTCATGGATTTGGTGACAGAGGGTGGTGACAGAGTTACATATGAGATGAGACACTGGATTTTTCTCAGCATTGTCACAGTTGCTGTGCCCCTGCTTGGGTTTGTTAAGATAACAAGAGACTTTCCTGCTAGTACCACACAAATAACAACAACTCTAAGACTGTTCACAAGCCCATTACAACAAACCATATTATGTAAACCTTTCCGGCTAATTCATGCTGAAACCAGAAAGCCATAGAGGGTGCTGGTGTGGATTACAAGCTGATTGACAACAAACTTAAAGCTGACCATAAATTCCAGTTGTGTGTGCTAGTTCTCCTTGTACAGAAGAAACAGTTGTCCTCATGAATAGCTACGAGGGTGTTCAATTAAATGTTAGATACTGAAGTAAAAAGATAGGCACTGGAGTTCTCCAGTTGAAGCCTTCTCTAAGTATTTTTTTCATCTGCCAACTTCCTAATGAGAAAATTCCTGTATTTCTGCTGCGCTCAAATTAAATGTCAGAAGTTAATCCCTACTCTTCAAACTTTAGCCCAGGTCCTTGTTTGGCAAATTTGAAACATGGGTAGATATGAAAGAAGTAGTGTAGATTAGTTAGGGCTTGACACCAAATTAAAAAGAAGCAATTTGCTCATCTACACCAGCTGACACATTCTGACTTCATCCATTCCAGGGATGGATAAAAAGTGACAAAGAAAATTCATTAGTCACAATGTCAGGTGAGCCCAAGATCATGGGAAAAAATAAATTTTTAAAAATAGAAAGAGAATTTATTCTCGGATATTTTTATACTCTATGGCAGAATCCTGTTAAAGATCTGAGGAAGAAAAGTTCCTGGGATGGGAAAGGTCATCTTCTGTGCATTATTTACATCCATCATAAATCAACCTTAGGCTTCTGCTGAAAGGCTCTATGTTCAGGTTTGATTGTCTTTTATAACCGCAGTGTTTTTACTCACTTTTGCTTTAATTGTGGGGATGGAAAATCTGTGACAAAGAGCAGGTAAGGAGACAAAATGGGCAGTGATAAGTTAAAAGAATCTAGCCAGAGAAGCAGGCATGCCAAACAGAATAGTACTTTTAGGGGTGCCTTAGGGTCCCTGAAAATGCTCTTTTTGTGGAATATGAACTTGAAAATGTAGCTGCAAACAGAGAGCATGTCTAGGACCCCCTATCACACCTGTACACACAGTTCTTTCCACATGCCTACGGTGATTACATCTACTTCATGTATCTTTGATCGCACGTGAAGTGCACATTCAGTAAAAAGCTTACTAGACTAAATTTTGAAGCTGTCTGGAAGCTGCTTGTTATACCCATTGTTTGGTCAACCCAGAATACAGAATGTGTAGAATATACACATCTTAGAATGAAATTCTTGCTCTTTGTTTAACTTGAAACTCCAAAGAATATGCCTTCTTTACTAAATCTTAGCTGTAAAAATTCTAACTAGGTGAAATAATTCAGGCAAACAAAGCCCAAGCCAGATACAACACTTTAGAAGCAATATACTTTTTCATGAGTGTTCACACAGCTGAAGTGGGTAATACTGACTCATTCCCCAGGAACATGAGTCCAATTTTTACCACATTCCTAACTTAATTGTGCAGATTCACTGGTTCACTGTTTCACATAGGCAGCTGAATGTCTAGGCACCTCTTTGGTTTGTATTGTTTTATTCAATGTGATATAAGCTGAGAGCTGATTTATTTGAGACTGGACTTCTACTGAATGTGAACCTTGCCCTCCAGTTTTTTAATTCCTGGATTTTCAAAAAGCTCCATCCTGGTGATGAACTCTACCACTCCTTAATGCAAAATGTTTATATCATTATTTCTAAATGAATGGTTCACTTGTTAAAAAGTAACAGAGGGGAAAGAAAAAGACAACAACAACAAAAAACCCCAACAAAACCACCAAGCTTAAGGAATTTCAATAGAAAAGCAATAACCTGGATCCCTCTAGAGGCCGTTTGTGTAATATTTGGTAGGAGAAAAAAAATTGAACTTGTCTCACAATTCCCTCTCTACAAATAAAGGAAGCTTATCAATCTCATGTTGTTGCTTATTATCTTGCCAGCATGCTTCTGTTGGGTGGTGAAAGCTGCATAATTATAATACTTGCTCTCCTTCAAGCCAGTTCTTGCTTAGTACTGAGTAATGCAGCAGGAGTTTCTGTATGCACTAATTCAGAGTCTTACACTAAAGGCATGTTTCCTTGAAGACCGTTTTTAGAAAGCGATTTTTTTTTCATGTCAGAAGCCAGTTGAGGCACCAGAAAGTGAGGTTTCCACTTATAGTAGTATTGCCAAGGAGCTAATTAAACAGGCCAAATGATTACTTTCCCATCTGTACATTGATTCTGATCTCAAGTATAGTGAGAATAGCCTTAAGTATGTCTGAAAAGTCAAAACTTAAATCCCGTAAAAGACAAGACAGACCGTTATGATGGTGGAAACCTGCAGGCAACGAGCCAAAGGGTGAGTGGTTCACTTGGAAAGGAGCAGTGCTCGACACAGCAAGGTAAGGAATAAAGCTTTCTGAGCCCTTCACGTTGTTGCTGGGATAAAAACAAAGGCCAAATTTAAGGGATTTGGCCAAATTTAACTTAATCCTAACATGATTAAGTTAATGCCTGTTGAACACTGTGCACAATACATTTTCCACATTAAATGCTTCTGGGGCCTGAAGCACTGCTACTCCAGTGGCTTATTCAGGACAATCTGCTAATTGGGGTATGTGCATTGACTTAAAGGATGGAGATTCCACTGGTGTATCACCAGTTCCTGTGACACAGCAGACTGTGAATAAAGTATGTGAAGTATTGGCAATCTCTCACAATCTGTCCTTCATTTATTGATTGAAAAACACTGCCACAAAAGAGAAAAAAAAAAAAGCCAAATCAATTTAGATGGCTAATTGAAAAAAAAAAGGTCTTTGTTGTGATCTTGATAAAATTCATCATACAAATTTTGCTGCCAGTTATGTATGTACTTTGTGTAATTTGAGTTGATGGTAGGTAAATACTTTGCAATTTAAATGCCCTTTAGAATACTTTTGGTTCATCTCTGGTTCTTGTTCTGTTTCTCCTGAACATTTGTCATTATTATCCTTTCTAGCAAAATGCTATAATCCTCTATCACTGTGTCATTCCGTGTCATTCCATGTCATTCCAAGTATTTGAAAATCAATTTTAATTTTTTAACTCAATTAATATGAAGAGTGATATATACATTTATTCTTCTGGCATGGAGTAAAATAGTTTGTGATCATTCATTATGTGCAAAATATCCTGTTGTACACCATAAAATGTAATTTCACCCACGAGTCAATGCTGATAAGGTGATTTCGAAGAATTAATTTTTGGCTAAAATTACTAGCTGTATTCAACTTTGCTGTAGAGGTGGAAAGCTAATGTTGTAATGAAAGATAAAGACGTGGGAAAATATTCATAAAGGCCATTTACAAAAGAATTTACAGAAAGCACTATCTTTTTGTGCAGCATTATGCTGCCTTGGGAAAAAAATCTGTAACTTGTACATATTGGGCACTACAATATAATAAAACATAGGCAGATTATACATCATCTGGATTAATTTTCTTACCACAAAATGTCAGTGTACCAGACTATAATAATCTGGGGTTCACAGGAAGTACTGGTGGTGTGAAAATCTCTCTCTCTTACTTTTGTTCTGGAGCTCAGCCAAGAACTGTTGATGACAGGGGAAAGACTCCAGGGGGCTTGGCATCGTTCTTCACTCTGCTTCACCACTTTACCTAAGTGCCTTTTACATTTTGTCCATGTACTTGTTCAAAGTTGCATTTCAGACCAGGAAGTATATTTGAAAGTATGTGAGCTGTCACTGGGTACTTTTAAGCAATATAATTCTTCTGTTCTGGGTTGATCGACTGGGCAATTGATTTATTGCTGTTTATTATCGGCTCAGTAATTAAGTGGGAAACAGTAACTCAGGGGCTGCATCTGCCAGTAAGTGGAGCTCTTTGCTAGCCTAGGGAGGTGCGTCCTCAGCAGGAGCCTCGCTTTATCCCTAAACTGAAACCACTGGAGGATTGGTATTCAGTTTTCCTTTGGCCTTTTGGCAACTTCCACATTATGTTCCAGTTCTGTTGGTTTGTAAAACAAGAGGATGATAGCTAAAATCAGGCAATTTATAAATTATTTTACTTCCATTGAGATTTTATTGCTTTTTTCTTTGACAGCCAGATGTTGTCATTCCCTTTGTCCCTTAAAAGAAAGCGATGATTTTAACATTTCATTTTTAATTTATGTTTCTGTAAGAAATATGTCCTAGTAATTTTAGTAAAAAGGGTGCAGTTTACCATACCAGGAATATGGGGAATGAAGGGGACAGTCTTCCTATATTTTTCACACTATGGGCTCATTGCCCACTGATGAATATTTATAGGATAGTTCCTTAGAGCCGAATGTCAACACAATTGTTCCACGTTCTACTTTGTTTCATAAATGGTTTAAGGCATAGGGCAGTGAAGGACCTTTTAGTGAGAACCACTTTTCCAAGTATCAACTTTATTTTAAATTCTCCTTCTTTTGTACTATAAACTGTCTTGATTAGGAAGGATTTTTAATGAAAACATATAACTTTCCAGTCACATAAAGAGAAGCATGGAAAAAATTGTAGTCAATCAAGATGAAATGTCAGGATTAGTTCTCTAACTCAAATTCTCAAATGAAATCCAGATTGAACATAGCATTTTCCTGCTAATGCTAGAAGTATGCTGCTTTATGTGTTTTATTAATGATGAAGTCTCATTTATTTATGCTGGTATGTGGTTCACTTGGTATGTCACTCCATGTATGCTGGCAATGTTTTATCCTGATCATTGTACACATACACTGGCTAATGCTAAGCCAGCCAGCTTTCTGAAGGTTGCTTTGGGGCACAGCATACACTCTGTAATGCTTGTGTTTTTTTCCCTCAGAGATCGACAGTGTTCTTAGTACCCCATGGTCAAAACAGTATTGCTATTCTTACAGAAGAGCAAGACAATTTTGGCAGGAAAAATATATTAAGTGTGTAACTATGATTAACAAGCCAGAAAGAGGAAGATGCATCCCCTTCTTACACATCCTTGTGTGCTTGTCAGGGAACTCACTCTTTCCTCCTGTTGTGTTGAGGATTAGTTAAGCAGGGAGAATGCTTTGGTGACAATGGTGACACTCCTTGGCCATGGCTCTTGCTAACTCCATGGCTTCAAACTGAAGTTGGAGGGGAAGGGAGACTGGATTTCTGAAAAGGTTTAAAAGAATTAACCCCCTTTTTTAGGTGCTTCTGAGGAATATCAATCAGTAAATTAGCAATGTCAGTCATGGTAGTAACTAAAAAGTCCAAGAAAGTAGAGCTTGCACCCCAGTGTACGGGTGGAAGCATAGATGGATTAAGTGAATTAGTGCATGGTGAAGTCAGAAATTATATCCAGCTCTCTTGTGCTCAAATCCTACTCCATGAGGTCTCTGACTTTCGCTCCTTTTGAAAATATTGGTGTTATGAGCCAGCATTAGCTTTTCTCTTCTTTCGTTGCCAGGACAGAGCTCCCTGGAAATGCTTTGTAACCTTCCATGCTTGTGCAAGTCTTTAGAGCCCTGGACATATTCAAGCAGAGCTTTGAAGGAGACCTTCTCTGATTAACTCTGTGAACTCTGGAAATAAGGGAAAATCAAAACAGCAAACTAAGGAAATGGAAAGACAATGGGTTGGTAAATTAGCACAAGGCTGTGACAGCCTTTGCAAGCTGCCTGCTGCTCCCAGGATTAGGTTTTGACTCTTCACAACTTTCTGAGCTGCAAGAAATCATATGGATCCTAGCTTCCAGATTTGCTCTCGTGTCCCTGAAGCTTCTTGAAGCTTCTTACCCTGAGTTTGTTTAGCATCTTTTGTGAAAAGATGCTGCCTCCTCTCTTCCTTACTGACCCATTGATTTCTGAAAGTATTAGAACAAAAACAATTGATTTCAGAAAGGAATAAAAAAAGGGAATTCTAAAAAAGCATGTAATCATAGAATGTCAATGTTAAATAGCCACAATCCTCCCCTTGTAGAGGCCATTTCTGGAGTGGGAACATAGGGAGCATCACTGTATCTAAAGAAAAAAATGCTACCTAAACATGCACTGAGAAGAGGTCTCTCTAACTATTTCAAAGTATGAAATGAAGGGGAAACAATCTTCATAAGACAAGAGTGGCTTATGCTTTCCATAGTACTTTCACTCCCTGTAACCTGTTGTATTTCCCAGCCTTTGCAGAAATCAAAGCTCATCTGTGCTCTCCCTGAGGTGTTCAAGGGACTGATAGTTTTTCACAGTACAAAGACATACTTCATTTAGCTTTTGGGGGCTTTCAGCGGTGCTAGGAAGTCACTTGTATATTCAGAAAAGTACACCTGTATATCTCTGCAGGATCACATTGTTTCATTACTGCTACAGCACAGTGAGACTGCATCTCAGACCACTCCCAGGCAAATCTGGCTTTTGTTTCACATAAAAGTAGGGTCTCCCATAAACCACAGCTCAGTTTAGAAACATACTCAGGGACTGTTGCCTCTTACAAAGTAAGGAAGGCAGTGAATAGTTTCACTCAATCAGAACAAAACAAATAAAAAAGCCCTTCCCTGAAAACCCACCACATCAGTGCAATAAGCCTCAAGGCTTCAGTAACTTGTGCTCCTCTCAATTGTCTGTGACTTTGTTAGAGGATTCATTAGTTTAAGGCTAATGAGTGCTTGCCTATACACCCTCATCTCCATAACTAACACACCAGCACTTGTCTCAGAGCATTACAGTGACATTACATCAGCCCACATAGTGAACTGTGATTTATTAGGTTGCAAAGCAACAGCAATCTAAAACTAGTTAGAATGGATACGGGGCAGAGAAAAAAAATAGGACTCTCATTTCATGTACTTCCTTAGGAAGGGATATAGACATTCTGTCCAGATCAAGGCCCCTGTATACTCTTTGCTTTATCTTCATATTCAAAATAGAATGTAGGGCAGGCTGGATTTTATGACTGTACATTAAAATTCTCCTGTCAATTTACATGAATGTTGAAGGAGGTGTCAAGACTCCTTCAATTCAAGGTAAGGACCAAATGACAACCTCGTTCCCATAAATTCAAATATGGAGAGGTGTAACATTAACTCCTGTTGAAGAGTGCAGGTACTGCAAACTGAAGAAGTGCTTAAGTGCTCTGATGGATCACTGCCTCCTTCTGCCCTGTTTTACATCAGACTAGTACAGTTGAATTGAACAGGAAAGACAGAGTAATATAGCCATAGTTCATGGGCAGACTGCAAATTTAACTTTCTAAGACAACCTGCCCTTTGATTTCAGTCAGTGTTGGCAGCTTAAATTAAGTAGAAGGGTTATTTTGTAGCTTTATGTCCCTGTGCTGCAATCAGACCTGGAGAGAGTCTCTCAAAAGAGATATCGAAATGACTGGAGCCATTTTGAGTCACTGGTGCTGCAGGAGAGACGGTGCTGTGGTACAGAAAGTGCTTAGTGCCTGCTGTGCTACAGAAAGTGCGCAGTGGGTAATCAGGTGCTGAAAAGGGACTGATGCTGAAAGCCCTGACTGACATTAGCATTCATCTCCAAAAGGCCTGCTCATACACAGCTTCCAGCGTCAAGGGCTTCTCTGAAGGACACATCTTACAATAGCCCATTCCAAAGGGCAAAGATTACCCCAAGAAAAGTTTAAAGAAACAGAGATAAGAAAGCAATGAATTATTTTGCCTTTCTCTCATGTTGTTCTAAAAAAACATGGACAAGTTGCTTATATACATTATTTTGGTAAGTATTTTGATGTTTAATCATTATTTGTGCAGGTTAGTTAGTTAGATAATTGTATTCTCTGGATGTGCTGCCATTGCCATCAAATTGAGAAAAATTAATTCCCAAGTATGGCTTCCTTGTGCCATACAAAACACAAAAGTAAATGTTAATGTGATCAACTTTGGTTGTCCTTTCAATGATTTTCATGCAGGGGCTTTGTGCAACCAAAGTTATTTCCGAATGCTTTGTGAAAATAAAAAAGCAAACTCAAGAAAATAACAGGTTATATGAAAGTTCAATCACAAGGAAATATTTAAAAAAGTTGAAAAGTTCCTATGAGCTTCCCAAGATTATAGTAGGGTTATAAAGAGGAGGACTTGGATGGACCTCAAATAGAGTCAGGTAAAGTTATTCAAGAAGAGAAGTGATATTTTCAACTTCAGAAAACTGAGCATGCACATTTGGAGAGTACTGCTGTTTCTGTAAACATTGGTTAAGAAAAAAACATGTTCATCAATAGTGTGAGACCTACTGATAAATTCAACAACAGCAATTTTGTACCTATTGCAGAGAACAAGCCTGACATTTAAATGAATGCCCACAGCAGTAGATTGAAGAGAATAGGTAGATAGCTTTATCCATTGCCAACTTTCTTGTCCCCTGTCTTTTAAGGCAGTCAGAGTTAGAATAAAAGAGGAGAGATTTTCTTCTTTTGGTAGAGAAAGGACTGAAAAATTAATTCTTTTTGCTTTATTAAAATTAGGGTGCCATATCTTCATTTATCATTATCATCTTGCATTTTTCTTTTCAGCTATAGCACAATATTTTAAGAATAGTTGGAATCAGCAGAGTAAAACTTCAAGCAAAAGGAAAGGTCATTCTGTAGAAATAAACATCAAAAATAGGTCAGTTGCCTGTATCATAAAGCCTTCTTTATGCTGCTCTGGTAGTGGTAAAGGTTATTAAAGACTCAGAAAGAGTCCCAAAGGATACCCCTTTGGAAAAAAGTCACCATCACTGGATCAACCTTGCTCCACAGCATTGTGTGCAACGCAGGGTTCTGCAAAAAATAATGGAGCATGGAAAGAAGAGGAGGAGAATGGCAATTTCAATCTAAAATAATGAAAAAAACCCACATTCTCTTAAACAGTTTTAGTGCATCTCTCTAGAGTGCTGAGGTTGCCAGGGGGATTGTGTGGTAGAGCAGAAAGCAGGGAAACACTGGTTCTCTGTTTTTAGGTAGGTGGCCTACAAAATTGTTCTTGCTGCATTTGCACCCTTCCAAAACAGGTCTTATTTTAAAGTTGGTTCTGTAGCATATGTGTCTGGGCCTTTCTTAATGGGAGCTCTAGAAATTTCAGTCTTTACAGACTTGAGGCTGCAAGCCTGCTTAGGTAGAAATCCATGCCTGTTTTGCACTTTTTTTTCCTTCAGAACAGAATGGGAAAGTTAGAGGGCATGTCTGAAGAGATTTGGCCTCTCAGGAGAGATGCGGCCCAGTGCCTGATAAGACTGAGGTTCATGGGCAGTCACTAGTAGAGTAACGATAACTGTTACATATGCTGTTGGTTGAACTCTGTAGTACACCTGCAGTGACAAAAGAAAATCAAGTCCAGCTCTGGTGCACAAGAGTTACTTCTCTGAATGGTATGTCATTTATCCAGAAATATGCATAACACTGCATGGGGAAGTGTCACTGAGTGAGATGGAAGGCCCAAAACCCCATCAGTCTCCTGGTAAATCTGCTTTGAAGACAGTAAGGGCTAACCTGATCTATTGAACTCGTACAGTATTCCCCCAGGCAGATGATTTACAGTGCCTTCAAGTGCAAGAGTAAATCATTGTTGCTGTCCCAGGGAGTCAGAGGGGCAAAGGTCTGGTTGCTCAGTTTTCAGAGCAGTGGCACGTTTGAATTCTTGGTTTCAGTTGCAGCAAGAGGTTTTTCATTTGTGTTGTATTTGTGTTGTACTTGTTTTCTTTAAACTTTAATAGCATAAGTTAATCACCCAAGTCAGATTTCTGCCTGCTCTGTTCAAGAAGTACTAAAGGACATTGATGCTGTGAAATCTGAGCTGTAATTGAAACAGTGTTCAGTTTCAAGTATCAGAGTAAATATCTCTGTGCATCTGAACTTAAACTATGATCCTTTCCCTCCTGACACTCCTCTGTCAGATCCATCGTCTCTCCCACACTGACAGGAAGCCTTTGAATCACGTATTGGAAAGCAGAGCAGCATCATACCCACGTGTGAATCTACTCAAAGATGGCTGTGACTTTGCTAAAGACCCGCGCACTTCCAAAAATTGAGAATAACTGTTGATGGCAAATGTACTATGCTGAACAGAACTTGGGCTCTGGGCCTGATGGTGCAAGGCAAGAACCGGGTACTGCCACCAACAGGACCAGGGAACAATGATGGCTCTGGGGACCTCCCTGCTCACCCAGCCACTCAGCTCCCTCGGCACAGGCTAAGCCCAAAGCTGCTGCTTTAAATAATCCCTGCTAAAGTAGTTGACCTCTGCTATGAGCAGGATCTGTCCTCTTGTTACAAGACACAGAAGAAAAAATGCAGTGATTCACCTGGACTCAGGGTACTGACATGCCTTTGTATTATCAATTTTTATTATTTGTTGCTGCAAAAGTCAACTCTTATTTGTGCCACATAAATTTTCAGACTACATTAGCATCTGTGTGATGCTTTGCCACACTCACTGCTGAGCAAAGGTTATTGCATCTGGTGTAAAATCAAGAGGCGCATTACACTGGGAAAATGTTATTCTGCATCAACAATCTTCCTGAACCTGCCCATGTCAGTCTCCAGATTGTTTCTGGGATAGAGCCATGCCGTGTTCCTCCTCATGGCAAAATCACATAAATAATAAATACTGAACAAAAACTGGGAATGGGCTCACATAGGATTCAGATTTCTGATTCTGAAGCCATTATATAGTCAGGGGGAAAATTGCTGTTCTTTTTTAAACATTGTGTAAAATAAGAGTTTATTTATAGATAAAGAAATAACAGAAGAGTGCAGTGGTATAAAACTTCACATACTGACTCTGCTTCCTCAGAAAGAGTAGGTAGTCTCTCTATTTTTGTTGTTCTTTTACCTTTGCTTTTTAGTCAGTAGGGACAATATTTTTTATCTTGTTTTGTTGTTTGAAGGTGAAAACCCTTCCATAGGCTTTGTGCTTTGTGCCACTTAAAGGAAGATGGAAATTTATGTGGTATATGTTTTTTCTCACTATGTCTTTTTGGCTAACCTTTTTCATAAAATCTCTGTCCAAGAGCCAAATATAAATTTAAAACACTTGCTTCAGTGCTGATGATTGAAGCTGCTGAACCAGTGGATGTCTCTATGACACATGCATATCATATTCTGGTTTCCACCTCTGCATACATGAGCTTCTTTTTCCCCCCTCCAAAAAGGTGTAGTTGGCCAGTGGAAGTTCTGTCCTGCAGCTCCTATTGCTGCCAGTTTCTCATGTAGTAAAGTCTATGATTCCAGTGGTGCTGTAATCTTCATCACTTCTGAAAACATTTCTGCACATGCTGGACTGTAAAGTGACACTTGCCAGGTGGTTTCTGTGCTCGAGTACATCTGCTTTGCCTCTCGTAACTTCTTTTGATTGTAAATGCTGTTGATCCTGGGCCTGAGCCTCTCTCTTACTTTCACCATTGATTAATGAGTGCAGTTTCTGTAGTCTGCTCTGAAATTGCACCTAGTTACAGTGAGGCAGAGAGGAATTTCACACCGTTCCATATTGTCTGTGATCTCAGGTAAGAAAATATTACATTGCCAAGGACGCTACCTCTTATTTATTGGATGATTCCCATTGGTTTATATAAAAATTGCTGAAAAAAATTAAATGGAAGTTAATTAATTTGTAGACATATTTTGGGTCTTGAAGATTTCAAGGCACATTTGTTTAAAATGCCAAAATATTTTAAATGTGCTGTTTCAGAAGTACCACAGGTCCTTGGAAATATCCCTTCCTGGAATGTAGCCTTCTAAATATTTAATTTAACAGCTGACAGTAGGATTCAGACTCTTCAGGCTGAGAGCTTTCAGAAGTTTATTCAGTTTGTTTATCTAGATAGAGAAGGGACACAGCATGTAATTGAATAAACAATGGTTTAATTAATTTTTCAATCTTGCAGTATAGCTCACTTGTACATGTGAATGATAACCTGTTTGGCAGATGCTGGTTTCAGATCATAGAGAGGCCAAAGAGACAAAAAGTGGCTTTTCAGTCCCTATCTGTGCTTTACTACTGAAGAAAGTACTATAAATCTTCCAGCTTTTCTATAGATAATACAGACATATTATGATGCTGGTTTGAACGTAGTTTGTCTTTCACTTCAACCTGAACTGGGGGAAGTCAGCATGGGTGTCCAGACCTAGTTTGCACAGCACTTCCAGCAGCTCCCTAGGAATATGGGCTTATTGGCAGACCCGACCAGCTGTAGAGGCTGGCAGTGGTTGCCTGGGGATAGGTGTAGACACTACCAGGCTTTGGTTGGGTTGGCAGGGTTGGATGAAGCACTGTAGAAACATGGCCAACTTTGTTTGCTTTCTCCCTTCTGAACACAGGGCTAGGAACAAGAGAGAAGTCTGAGCAAGAGGAATTTGGCCATTCCAACATCTAATATGTAGTTTCAAGCTTTGGGGTTGTACTTTTGGCTTGGTTTTTTGCTTGTTTGTTTTGTCTCTTTCTACTGAAGCAAACAGAGCATTTGTAAAGTGCAGATACATTTTGAAAAAACCACAATAAAAGGAAAGAAAATCACAATAATTAGAAAGACTGAGTTAAGGTCAAAGATAGTGTTGGTTAAAGTCATCACTCAAAGTTGCTCTGTAGTTTTCCTGTGCTACATCACAGCTCCTCAGCCTCATGCTGGGCACCGCCAGTCCTGTTTGCTTGATTGTCTTTCTCCATGTCTTAGTCTTTTTTTAGAAGTCCTGAGCCCACAGCTGCATGGAGAAAGAATATGCAAACACTAGACTTCATATTAAATACAAGGTTGGTTTTGAACCTCGGTTAGGCTGAAGGAATCACACTGAGAGCTTTAAACATCCAGTTTTTGTTGGATTTGTCTTACAGTGCTATTTTTAGGATCCTGATATTTTTAACACTTTTAATTTGTTCTTTGGCAGTGATTTCAGGAAAAAAGGCAAGCATGAAATTTTGAGAAACTGCAGTTCCTGACACAGGTGGTGTGACTGGAGGATCATAGGGGTAATTTAGCAACTAGTATGAAAAGATCTTGCTAGGAATGTTCAGACTGTGTTTACATTGCCCTGTATGTTTTTCAGCTCCATTGAGATGGAAATACAGTGAAGATCTAACTGCAAGAAGAATTTGGATGAGTGTTAGTTGAAACAAGCATCAGCAAAGATTTTTTGATTCTAATCAGACCAAGCATGTCAGAAAGTCATTGGTTATACAGATTACATTAATCAATGATATGATTGAAAATAAGCAAATCCTTTGCAAAGAATTAGAATAATAGTAGGTGTAAAAAGTCCTAAGCAAGTTTTAAGTCTCCAGGAAAGGTGCTTTTTGGCCTGCACCATTCTGAACAATAATCAACTAATACCACAACTAATCACTCTCTTAGTAAGATCTGCATAAGAGGAAAGTAACAGAGGGGACCTCTAATCTCCTTCCAGAGCCATAAATTTGGGGAAAGAGCGAATATAAGGAAACATCCACAGATGTGCAAAAACAACCAGAAGCTGGGAAATTGAGGAAGATGTTGACTCAAAGCATAAAAGTCAAACTGAAGGCTCAGCAAGCAAGATGTTAAAACTGAAAACCAGCCCCCACCTACCACGTGGCTGATACGGAACTGGGAGTGGAAGCTTTTGAAGTGTTGGCTGGATCTCTGATGGGAAGGCTGTGCTCTCTCCACCCATTCACTGGAAAAGCCTCTGGTGTTGGCTGTTGGCTTTACTTATTTCTGGAATGTCCTTTGTGCTAATAGAATTGTCTCTGGGCCAATGCAGTAAGAATTTTCTTCGCAAAAAGAAAAAAGGCAAAACCAGAAACAACAAAACCAACAATTAAAACCACAATAATAGGACTTAGAAAAAAAACTAAATAAGTTTATAGTAGCAGACTGGCTGTTAACCTTTTCTGTGAACAGACTGTTGTGATTTATTTTTGGAATATGGCAGTAAGGTCTAGGTTTATTCATGAATACTCTGAGAAATTTACTTTCCTTTTATTACAGGATAGAAGATCCCACAACTCTCTCATCTTCTTTTCTTTCACTTTCTGCCTGATAGTTTGAAAGACTCTTTTTTTCTCCTGGCTCCCCTGAGTTATATTTCTTGGCTTTTTACAAAAGTACAGTTTCTGTGCACCAAACTCTTCTCACATAATATAACTAAATCCATATGTCAAATTTATACAATTCAACACAAAACTCTGGCAGATGCCCTCTCAGAATCTGGCTACCACTTTGGCATTTTTCAGCCCATACGTTTTTTTAAGAGATTTTTGCACATGCAGCTCTAACATTTGGCAGTTGGAAATCAAAGCACCTTCTTTCCTGCTGTAAATCTTAAATAATATTTTAAAGATTTCATTCCCAGTTTTTGCATTCAAAGCACAGTGACTTAAAAATGAGCTGTCCTGTTTTCCTAGTCCTTTCTGTTTTTCAAAGACATGCTAAAAATTTTAAAAGGTTTGGAAACTTCAGCATTTTGCCTAGTGTGCCTCTGTCCTAATTCAATTGCTTTGAAACACAAGTTGGATCAGCAGCTTGTACTTGGTTGCAGATGTTGTTCTGATTCTTGCAAAGCTACATGAGAGCTGAAGAAATGGAAGCAGTGGGTTGTGGGTTGTGTTTGTCCATCACATTTCACAGCAGCTCATCTTCTTGATCAAAATTAGCTCTGCCAGTATTCTGCTTTTGATTTAGACAGAAAAAGGCACAACAGTATTCAAGCTCCTGCAACAGTCAAAGTCAGTTCGGTTTCCTTATCTGAAGACTGCCATTTTGGTTCATATGCCTGTGAAATGAAACTCTGTTTTCATGAGTCCTTGTTCTGTGACCAAACTCCGTAAATGAAAAAGATTAAACACTAAAAGATGTGCTCACAATGTACTTCTACTGCACTGAGCCTGAAAAAAAAGTCAAGCTGTAAAAACAGTCTGAGCTACCGAAAGGAGTTGTGAGGAAGTGTGTTTCCAAAGATATTTGGAGAGAATATGTGTTTATATAGTAAATTAATTTCAAACAAAAGCAATTTATCTTGTTTGAAGATTTGCATGGGTTTTAATTCAATTGAATTAGAAAAACAAGAACAGGATGCTTGAAAATTCTTACATATTTAAAAACAGCACTAGACACTTTCTATATTAGAATGAGATTTAATTTCTTTCTGTAAAATGCATTGGCAGGACAGTCATTTTCTCACCAGCAGCTAACAGCAGTTCCAAAAAATGTGCTTTCTCCAATGTAGCTGTAAGAACTGTTGCTACCTAGAAACTAACATGGTCATTAATCAAAACAAAAAGAACAAACTGTTATATAAAGCAATAATTTTGCCAGGCAAGTACTTTGAGTCTGCCTAAAACAGATGATCATAACATACTATTCAGTTCTTGGTTTATTGTCTCCATAAAAACTTGGAAGAATACATGTCTGGTCCAATAAATTTATTTTTTTTTTCCAGGCACAAGTATAATGGACTTCTGTAAGTGGTTTGGGGGATTTTTTGGTGGACTTTTTTTGTTTGTTGATTGTTTGGTTTTGGGGTGTTTTTTTTGTTGTTTTGGTTTTTGAATCTTTCTGGTTCTTGAAACATTTTTACCTTCTTGTGTCTGGCTTATTGCTGTGGTGTTCAAGCACATGCATTGTCCACCTTGATTGCATTGGAAGTGCTGGAAAGGAGTAAACACCAATGGGAAGTTTCACTAGAGGTGTTATTATCAATAGGTATGTTGATGGTGATAACATGGAAACATTTAGGATGCTCTGGAGTAGTTTAAGGATAACTAATAGGATGAAAACAAGCAGAAAGAAATTGATGCTCAGTCTTAGGGAAAAATACTCTTTGTATTGCATCCTGTTAAATTCCATAAAAGGTCACTAAGGAACAGGTGCTTGGAGTCATCTTAGAATGAAATTTGAGGTTCATTTGCAGGAAACTGTTTTGGCAGGATAAGGAACCCTTCTGATCCAAGATTAATCTAAACATTTATAGCAAATGTTATGATTCCACGGGGCTTGCTGAGCACTGGTACCTTCCTCAGCTTGAGTGTCCAAGTGCCTGGCATGTTCCTTTTCAAATCAGCACTGGAAATCCCCATTCACTGGTGATAATACCATTCATCTGCAAAATATTATTTGACCTGAGAGGCATTTCAGAGACTAAGGCACGATTGTGTTGTCTTAGCAAGTATATAAATTATACAGATCTTTCTTAAGCAGAGGCCTGTAATTGGAGCTCAAGCAGCCAATTTGCTCCTAAGTTACAGTAAATGGGAGAGAGGAAATAAATTAGTTAGAAACCTGAGCTTGAATAAGAAGTTATTTGGTTAGAAATAATTCAATAGGCACTCAACTATTTATTTTGGGTTTCTATTCCATTTCAGAGAGGCTGTACAAAAAGGGAGTACAGGAATTGAATTAATGGAAAAATAAAGTAAAATTCAGATATGGTATTGTAAAATGTTTAATATTAATATACTACATTTATCCTACATGATCTACTTATTGGTTCCAGTAAGCTGCTTCTTTCATCCCTGTTACGCTCAATTTGATTTTGCTATCCGTTTTTTATAGGGATACATTTTTAGATTATGTGCTAGTTTACTTGTGACTCCTGCTCTCCTAAATAGTTGAGGATTTGGAAAACCATGTCTTACCCTTTCTACTCCTTCATATTGTTGTAGAGGCTGAAGAAGTATTTTCTAATTTCAATTTCAATTATTTTTAGGCTAAAGGAGTGACTGAACACAGATTACCTCCTCCTGGTCCTCCCACCGGCAGTGTACCACTGGCAAAAAGAGAATACTCTAAATTCCTTTGCTGTACAGTGATCTTTGTGTCTGATATAACAAAGACATTATAAGAAGTTTTTAAATATTAAAGAATGCAAGATTTTTCTTGTATAGAATCTGCACAGCTAAAGCATTATAAAAAAGGATTTATAAGGCTTTTTCCTCATTTGCTTGATAAAATGAACAGAAACACTCAATAAAAAAGTAAAGAGCTTGCTTGGTTTGGTATGCATACCAGGATGCTTGGTAAGCTGCCCACGTTGTAAAAGGGTGTGATCCTTTCTATGGCATTCTCATGAATGATACCTTGCATTATATCCTAGTTAGAGAGAAATGTTTTTGGATATTGTTTTGGTAGACATTTTTGACAGTATCTTGCTTTCATTATTGTAGAGCTTTTTTCTGATGAACCAGTGCGAGTCACTTGCACAGAAGTTCCATTCTATGACTCTTTGAGGTTAGTTAATTTACTTTTATATTAATAAAAAACAGCACAGAGAAATCATGAATGTGTTACTTTCCAACTCATATTTGCCTAGGTCATAAATAATGCTATATCAAGTTGTTACTTAAAGCAGATATACTTTTATATAATAAGATTAGACTTTGTTAAAACTGATGGGTAGAAAAACTGCCTTCACCTCTCCCTCTTTGCTGTCATCTTTGTTCAGTGTTTGGAAACCAGTGACCTGTAAAAGTCTCTCAGAAATCTCAACGTGATATGTAGGAAGCAGTCAAGTGTCACTACTGGTGTCTGGCTTGTACAGCTTCTCAAATCCCACAGATGTGATTCAAACAGCTCTAAACCTGCTTTTACACAATACTTGTTGTAAGGAAGCCAAATTGCTCTTTTCTAAAGCCTTGAATTCATAAAAGACACAACTGGTATAAAGCCACCTTGAGTCTTCCTAATACTTGTTCATCCTTAGGCTAAACACAACTCATCACGGCTGAGCTCTCTGACTGTATCTAAAAATGCTTCAGTGAATAATTTCAAGTCTTTTCTGAATACTTCTAGATATTATTTTCTGGTATCTTGAGAAACTTTTTTTTTTATTTTTTGTGATCAATATAATCCAAAAGTGACTACTTTCTTTAGGTTTACACTTACATACTTTTAGCTTCAAATCTGCTCAAAAATAACATACTGTAGGATAATGCACTATTTATGCACTGTGGTGCATAAAAATCATTCTGCCTTTGAACTGTGTTTGACCTATCAAAAACTCAGTGAAAAATCACTAGTAGCCTGAGCTTGCAAAGATAACAGACTAAGGTTTTCAGTCAACTTGTGCAGCAAGCTCTGTGGCATTGACTTAAAACGCTCTGTGACCATTTATTCGTTACCAAGAAATCAAAATAGCTTGTTATTCAAATGAGCAACTGTAACAATACGCTATTACTGTCAATTCAGTAGCTTCCCAGTCCATTTCTAAATTAACTGGTTTAACAAAACTAATTTTCTTCCTGGAGAGGACGGCCGGGGGAAAAAAAAGCAAAACAAAACCAGACCAAAATCAAATAAACAAATAAACCACACCAAAATCCCCCAGTGGTATTTAGAGTTATGAGGCCAATTTACAGAAGTGTGGCATGCA
Source organism: Cephalopterus ornatus (assembly GCA_013396775.1). Classification (NCBI taxonomy): domain Eukaryota; kingdom Metazoa; phylum Chordata; class Aves; order Passeriformes; family Cotingidae; genus Cephalopterus; species Cephalopterus ornatus. The sequence goes on from VZRE01011967.1 coordinate 302,196, forward strand.
TTTATACACTGAAAGAGATGGAAGATAAAAGCACAGACTGTAGGACCAGAACTTCTTGACTCAAATCAGAATTCTGAGACTAAATCAAAATTAGTAGTTAGGTGTTTGATAGATGTAAACTAGTATGTAATTACCTACACCAAACAACATATTTTGATATTAAACCCTTTGAAGAACTTTCCTTATTTTTATGGATATAATCTGAAAGGATTCCAGCTGTTATCTTTACCTTTATGCTAATTGGAGCTCTATGGAGTATTATTTAGTTCTGCCTTTAGCAAAGTTCTCGTGTGTTGTTGTGCAATGTTGGTGTTGTCAACTGATCTCCTTCTGGATCCTGATAAAATGATTGCCATTGGCATCAAAAGGTTCTTATCATGAAAGTGTCATGAAAATAATATTTAATTAAATGGCATTTGTAGCGTATTTTTTCTCTTTCATTGTTCCTCCTGTAATTACCTTTCTTCCTCCTTAGTTATGTAGAAGTTTCAGTCCAAGAAGCACTGGATGAGGCTCCAGAGGCAGCAAAGGAATTGTCAGAGAAGCACTGGAAGGACATGCCACCGGCAAATATGGAGATCTCACCTAGGTACTTGTAAGTCTGTCATTTTGTCTGTCCAATGTAGACACATATCTCCAATCAGAGTAAATTGGTTTATGTATTTTTTACTTAGAAGAATACTGTGAAGAAAATATTATCTTCTCTGGTTGTTTCATGTAAACAGGCCATTATTGAGATGGGAAGGAAGGAAGGGGTGTAAAACAAATGTATATAATTGCCATTTCCACTCTCCCATGGGCTCAGGAGCAGTACTGAGGCACTTCTCAGCCCTGATGTTGCCTTGGCAGAGAAGCAGCAGTGGCTGCACGAACTCAGAGGTTGGAAGTGCTTGGAAAAGTGTAGGCATCACCAAAGTACTCACTGCCAGTGGGGTTCCCATTTCTCCTCAGTTTAAGAATTTCTGCAAGTCTAGGAAATAAACTGTATTTCATTGCAGTTTATAACCAGATTTTTTTCATCATAAAGTTTAGGAGATGAAGTATTTCTGCAATAAAATTAATCTTTGTTTATACATTCTATTGCATGTGCTAGTTTTTCTTATCACAGGAATTAACCTCTAGTACCAAAACCCACTATAAACTGTAAAAATTCAAGAGGACACTAAAAACATAGTATTAAAAAAGACATAAATCAAATTAAAATTATCAATAAATTTTCTCCTTGAGCTGTTTATTGCCATTCGTATTAAATTTTATGGGAGAATAAAAATGTCTGTTATTTCTGTGCATCTGACCATAAAATTGCAAACTTACCCATTACTTAGAATAATGATGTTCAAAGCAAACATCCATTCTGAATGACCAAACCATCTGAAATTTAAAAATATTTGAAATTAATGACATGGAAAACAATATATTTAAAACAAGTCTATACAAAGTTAATATATCTCAATCTAAGTAGGTTAGGCATTATCAAGTGTTAGATTACAAATTATCTGCAATAAGAAATCTCCATTAGCATCATTTACAAGAAGCCTTTCACAGAAATACACTTGATTCAGAATAATTAAATTTCTTGAGTCACAAGTATAGCGTCTGAAAAGTGATATAAAATCACTGCCAGAAAATTTGACAATGACAAAAAACCCCCAATAAAATAGCAATAAGTAATGGTGCTAGGTAAGTCCCACAGCTCAGCTTCAGTGAGCAAGCATGTTTACTGTAACAGTGCAGATTACGGTTTCTATGGAAGAAGAAACCTTTATGACTAAATACTCAAGTTTGTATATTTAGTAGAAGTTTGCCAAGTTCAGCCGTCTTTCGACACACAGAGTTTCCTATAAAGTTATTTTTTGGTCTTAGGTGTTGCTGTTTTAGCTGTCCTGAGTTTTTATTTGAGTCTCGGAATTTAAAAGCCTCAAAAAATTTGAAATAAGTAAGGCTGGTTTTCACATCAAAATGTGAAAAGGGTGAGTTTCACAAGGATTGAAGCAGGAAGCCAAAATCAGAACTGCTATTTCTAAGCCTGATACCAGGGCAGATGTAAGGCTCTGAAACCTGTGATGTGATTTGCGCCATATCCACTTCTTTTTTAAACTAGATAAGTTTTCAGTAATCTATTTAATTATGTGCTTTCTCTAACTCTAATATTTAGCCTCTAATCTTGCTCTTGTTAAAACACGCTGTTGTTGCAGAACTTCACTTTGTGATGATTCACCCCACCAAGATGTCTTTCCGTTGAATTATGACAGTGTTGCTGAGTCTTTATTCTTTGTTTCATGACATATTTAAAGATAAATAGTTCATACCTGAGATGCAAAATAAGTGATAACTAGCTCAGACTAATTCATTCCTCTGTGACCTTAGGCGACACAGTTCAGTTCTCTATAGCTATGTCCTTATCTATAAAATGTGAATGGCATCACTTCATTTATTACCTAAAAAGAAAGCAACTATAGAGTTTTTTGCCTCTAGCATTGTGATAATGTACATCCGAGAGGCACTACCGCTCACAATCAAAGAAATTAATAAGTACTACATGGCACTAAGCAATTGCTCTGTACAAGTCCAAAACTTCGAGTGTTTTATACCTAGACACAAGCATTTCAACCTTTGAGCACTTACATAGAGATTTGGGAGTTTGTTGTTTACTACTTTAAGACAACCAAATAGTTGGTTTTCTGTTCATTACTGAACCTGCCATGTAAAGAGTTCAATTTGTGAGTGCATTGCATTTGATTTGCTTGGTGAGGGGAACAAAGATCTCAGTCAACAGGGTCTCTGGAGAGGTGCCTGTGAAGTCTAACATGCCTTTAGGAAAACTGCAAAATCTCCAACCTGTGCGTTTCCACCACATTGAGAAATTCCACACCAACAGCACCATGACTGGGCTGCAGCCATCTGTGTGGAGAGTTTGTTTTCTGAGATGTGAGCCTGATGAATATTCTTCATTTAACAGTGTTTTTTTATGAATTAACGTTGTTGTTTTAGTTATCAATATTTACACCTTTCAGAAAATTGGGTGTTGGTAAACACAAAATAGGCACAAATATCTTTCGTGTCTCTAAGTGGGGAGAATGATAAAGACCATAGTTTGTTTTTAATTTTTATTGTCAGTCTTGTGTATTAAAACTATAAACCATTTCTAACTGCCTTGCTCTAAGGGGTCGGATTAATTTTTTTTCCTCTTCTAAACAGCTCAGAAATGTAGTTCATTCTTTTTCTCATGGTTTATGACTTTAAAAATTATTTATGATATCACTTACTGTGGTATTAGACTTTGTCTAACCCACAGTTTATCTCCATCTTATCTTGCAAACTCACAGGAAAGTTCCTCCTCTCCCAGGCACACTTCATCTCACGTACAGGTAACGAACTCATTCTGGCTAAGCTGTTATTAAACAATGTGTAGTTATGCTTCTACCCATTTGAAAAATCACAAAGCACCAAATACACTTAGAATATATCAATTAATTTAACTCACAGTGTCTTCTGTAAAGGATTGTAATTGCTTAGGACAGAACACGTCTACATGGCACTCCTAAACCTCATCATACCTTCATGTTGTGCTTTCCATGTAGTATAAAGACATCTAAGGAAGCCTTCTGCAGCATAGTTACAAAATAAACATGGCTCAGTTCTTACAACTTTCTTTAAAGAAAATCTACAGAGGTATATTTTTAGATAGATAATATTTTTGTAATTTTTTATTCTGACTACTTCCCAAATTTAAACACATCTTCAGAATATTATGTTGTACAGCAGGATTTTTGCACCATGTTAGCTGGAAGGATAATTGTCCGCCTATGAGAAGTACTGTTTTGTAAAGCCCCATGTGAGACCCTGGTGCAAACTATTAAAATCTTTCCTTCTGGTCCCTGCACTCTGGTTTCCAGGGGAAATGAATCCAGGCTCATGCAAACTTCACCATTACTTCTCTGGTCTGACTCCTGATCTGGATAACTAGGAACCCGAGACTCACCAAAGCAAACAGACCACCCTGAGAAAAGTATATGGTTATCTGAATTTGGATTTTGAACTTGCATGAGCTTTCAGATAAAAAGGAACACCTTGCAGGTGTGCACTGGCATACTTAAATAATAGTAGCATTTAAAGTTCAGCTCTTCTTGTTTTTCTTTATAAATTGGGCTTCACTTGGGGGATTTGATTTACATGAAACCAGGAAGAAGACAAGGTTGCCATTGTATTGCTCTATTATTGCCATATAATGCCATCCATCATAGATTAAGAAGGTGATGGTATGATGTTTCTCTGTTTGGGTGCAATGATATTCAATATGCTTTTTGGAGAGCTGTATGGTCAAAGTCAGAGAAACCAGAGCTTTTCTTCTGACCTTTCCCATGTCCTTTGTAGAATTTTGATAGAGTGACTTGTAGATCTGTAAGGTCTTCTTAAAACAAATAAAGGGATGTGGATCTGGTATCAGGTAGCCAGTGTCTTGAAGAACAAGAAATCATTTAAAAGTTGACACAGACTGAGTCTTTTATTTAAATTCTGATGTGCTGTAAATAAATTTTGAGTGCCCTAAAATCAGTGAAGTGGAACACTTCAGAAAAGTCTTAGGGATGACATTACTGTTCTCTAAAGAGATGACTTCATCACTATTTTTTAACTCCCTGCCTCCAGTGTGGAGGTACTCTTGCCCAAAAAGAGTGCACCTGAGAGAGGGCTGGCAGCTTACAGTTGTTTCTGCATCCTGCTCTGGGCTGCCTTTTTTCCCTTGTTATTTTATAAATTGATCGCTGCTTGCAGACAGAAAACGGCCTGCAGGTTGTAAGATGGTACAGTCATTAGATTTAGCCTGCTTTGTATAAAAGAAAGTATAATGCAGGATTCAGTGAAGAGATAGGAAAATGGCTTCTTGTGCTTTCCTTTTCAAAACTTGAAGAGTAAAGATCCCTGAGCGTATTGAAGAGCTTGGGACATAGACTGGAAGATTTATTTGAGGTTTTTATGGTTGGGCTTGTTCTGCATCTGTCTGATCCATCTACCTAGCTCTGATCATGTCTGATCTGGATCACAGAACCACTCTGCCCTTAGCCTGAGTTGGGAGATTCTTTACTGTGTAGCAAATTTTCCTTCCTTTCCCTATTCCCTCAGTATCTGAGCCAACAGTTTGAGAAAAAAAAATATCAGCAAGTCTGCTATTTCATAGCTGGTTTGTATATTGGAATCTCATCTTTCAGCATGGTCTTTATATGTGTTAAATGACTGAAAACTCTAACAGAATAAACTGTGGTATGTTATGTCTCGGGGCACGACACATAGATGCATCACCATTTTCTTCCATTAGCTAATGGATTTGCAAGGAGGGGAGACAATAAACCCTACTGAAAATAGGATCCTGTCCCAAGTACTGACGTGCAATGAGACAGAAGTATTGGAAGGCAGGATGAGAAAAATGTAAAAGAGTTGCATACACTTGCAAATCAACAGTGTCAAAGTTAACCAGTTAACTAAGCCTGTAGTTCAAGTAAGCACACAAAATGATGAAACCATTTATACAGATGCACTGGTTAGACGGTATATGCAAAATCGTTATGAGCAGGGGGAACATTGGCTGTGAGACAGAATGGGTGACTAGTTTTTCAGCCCTGTTGCGGTGTAGTTGAGACCTGCTGCCTGAAGTGGTTCACAAGTCTTCTGAGCAATATGGGTGACACAGACCTTGTATGAGCAAGCAGAAATGGCTTGATGAGGTTTTTATCACTATTAAAGAAAGAGACTGTATCCATTCTATTAAAAACAAGCAATTTCTGTATGCATTGTGTGTTGTAGTGGTATTCTGGCTAGCTTTTTCAGTATGCTTTTTTTGTTGGCTGTGGATGCCGAGGATATATTTTAATGTAATTTTTATCTGTCCTTCACTGATGTATCTACTGCTTTGCCCAGAATATTCCCTTACAATTTTTTAAATACACTGCTCCCTTTTTGTTTTGTAGAATATACAGGGAGAAAGCCCATAGTGAATAAAATTTAGTAGCTATTGATGTGCTACTAAATAAAAGTAATTCAGTATCTATACAGCAAGTCTGGTTATCATAAGCAGACATAAAAAGCAGTAAAAATTTAATTAAACAAGTTGTATTATTGTTATCCTTCAACTTCAAATAGAGCAGGAAAGGGTAATATTAAAACTGCTGAACCACATACTAGGAGATTTGCAGACATTTATAATTCAATGCAAGAAAATAAATAAGATCAAAATTAGTTTTAGGTTGAACGAAGTCAATGGTTATAACATGAAGTTGCCTGAATTAGGTTCTCCCTGAATAATGGTATGTCTTACCAGAGAAGAGACATGAAAAAGAAATTACTTTGTATATGCTCTGCTATATATATATGGGAGGCACCTGTAGCTGTTCTAGGAATGCTCTGTCTAGAAGTACAGGAACATGGAAGATGATTCAACCAGGTTTTTGCTTCCACAGTCTATTCCTCTGCTGGCCTTAGTTTGAGCACAGCAGAATTGTAAGCCCAGAGCATATCACAGAGTGATATTTCTGATCCTTTAGAACACAGAGTCTATAAAATATTCATAAAATCTCTGCAATTTGAATTAGCCTTTCAAGTAATAAAAAAATACATCAAAGGAACACAATAAATGAGGGTGTCTCTCTACTACATGTGATATGAAGCATAAGGATTTCTTTTAAACGTTTGATTCATGAAAAGTAAATGAGGCATTTTCTGATGCAACAATTATGGCATTTCATAGAGTATGAAAGAGTAACAAGAAAGATACTGTGTTATTGTTAATGGCTCTATTTCTTACTATCTAAACTAATGAGCACCTTTGATCTTTTCTTACTTCTTCATGCTTCGTTGTTTCCATCATTGTCAAAAGCCTGCTTCTTCACTTTTCTTGGAAAATAATCTACATAATGCAAAGTGACTGTTTGTGGAGTGCAGTGAGTATTCCACCAGCCAGGAAGAAAGGGCATCATCTGATAAAAGGAGACACATCCTTGAGACAGCTACAAAATTAGATAATTTTAGCAGAAAGCAGATTTTTTTTCCCTGCCAATCAGGATTTAAACAAAGAAATCATCCCACATTTGGCAAATAATTTTGCTTCTCCAAAGGAAAACATAGCACTGAATGAAAAGAGTTAAGGTTTCTTTTTTTCTCAGATAATGTTGTTCTTTGAACATTTTCAACTGCCTGTCTAATGAAAAAGCTAAAAAACTGAAAAACTGTAATAGTTATTGTTCCAGGGATATAGGCAATGTTCATGCCATCTTTTTATGAGTTCATTTTTAATTTCAGTTTTCAGATTCCTACATCACTAATTTTTGCTTTTGGTCCCCAGACATCAGATAACATATTGCTGGTGTTCAAGTTTGAATAAATTTCTTTGAATCAGTGATGTTGGATATTAAAATGTAAGTCTCTAATCCTATAGTGTCTCTTAAATTTGAAAGTTCTTCTTAATTTTAATAGTGCCTGCCTCAAGTATACCTATATGGATATTTAAAGGATTGATTAGACATATTTCCATAAGGAACAAGAGAGAAGGATTTTAAAGACTTTCAATTACAAGCGTGTGTGTAGGTAGCACAGGATGATTATAGTTGAATGTTTCTGTAACAAATAAAAATCATGATTTAAAAAGTAAATCCTTAGTCACAAATAGGTAACGTTAGTATGGTAGATTCCAGAAGAGAAGATCCTGCATGTGATACAGGACCTCACTCGTAATGCATTTGTGCACAATTGCCATTGGCGTCAGAGGATTTACACCAACGTGAACGACATGAACCCACCTGAAGGATGCAGTATTCAGGAAGGTAATTTAAAGCCTTTTCTGTCCCTAAACAGGATGGATTTTCAAATTGCAAGCAAAGTTAAAGTGCAGCTACAACATGACCTGTCCATCCGAGGTGTCCAGGCGTTCCCTACTCCGAGGCAGTAAGTGCGGGGTGTCTGTTCTGCTGCACATCACAGTGCCCTCCCCTAGCCAAGGGCAGCCCTCAAACCGAGTCCAGCCACTCTGGGCCTTTGTCAGCGATACGGTGCTGGTTCCTCTGGGCCTTGGTTTGTCTGAAAGTGGGAAAACAAAGCAAAGTCTGTCAGGAATTGATCCCAATGGGACTAGAAAATGGACAGAGTTGAAGAGGCCACAGATTGTCCACCTACTGTTCTGCAAAATATCTGACTAGAGAGAAGTTAACTAAATTCTGACATTCCTTTTTGAAACTAACCTTCCTTAAATAACAACATGAAAAGAAACCAAATAGGAACCAGTTTAATTCAAAGCAGTGTGAGAGATCAGCAATAAGCTAGCTTATCCCTAGAGGAAGGAAATTTCTCCTCTCATCATACACTCCTGGGAATATCTTGATCAGTATCAGAGCTGTATGCAATAGGTAAAAGAGATTACATTTCATAAGATATATTTTAAATTATACATTTCCACACACTGTATTAATATGAAATGCAATTTTATCTGATTTTAATACTTTAATGTTAGCTTCCATTATTTGCACAGTAAGCAAATGAAGAGATGCACATGAAATCTGGATTTAATTAGATAGGACATGCTATCACTTACTGACTGACATAAGTAGAATACATTAACTATAAGCATTATATAATATTTTCTGTCCTGAGATGATGCACAGCAACACAACAGTTGCATTTAATGCTGACTGCTAAAACCCAGCCGTCTGTGTTTTCTTAAAAATATAAAGTTTTGCAGAATGTAGACTGACTTTTTTTTTTTTTTTTTTTGTGGCTGAGATTATTTACTAGATTTACCCACCTTTAAAAAGCATTTGTTATTTCTTTCAAATACTATTCTTTCAGCCTTTCATTAATTCTACTTGTAATGACCAAACAAAAATACTACACAATTCTCCCATAACTGAGTCTTGGTGCTATTACTGTCAGTAGCAACTGTCTTTACCTAAATGTGCTATTATTGTGCCACAAACAAGCGCACCAGATGAAAGACCTAAAAAGAGAAGGAGTTTGAAGAAGGGAAGTTAGCAAGACTGGGCCTTGACCCAGGGAAATGTTTGCCTCCAGTTATTTTGAAAATCTACTACAGAATGAAATTGCTTTTTCAGTTTTTAGCTCTCATGGAGCATGGTCTAAATGTCTGTGTGATTCATCAATGTCCCTGATAATTCTCTGAGACATCTCTTTATAGCCTTACCTATTTTGTTCCTTGCTGCTTTCTGAGGAGGTGGGTTGGAGGAGCCGCGCTCTGCCAGAGGCTGGTACCTGCTGGCACAGCCCGGGCTGAGCCAGGCACTCACCCAGCCTTGTGCCTTCGTGCAAAACTGCAGTCCCGGGATGGATTCTCACTCCAGCAGTAGCACTATTCATTACGGACAAATAACAGAGCTTACTTCTTGCTGCAATGTTATGGCTCCTGGTGACCAACAAAACCAGGGGCAATAATCAGTTGTGGTTTCTCCATTGCTCTCTGGCTGCTTTTCCTCTCTGAAGGATTGTTCTAGCCCTTTCATTACAGTGGCATCTGAGCACCTCATTGCCTTTAATCCCTCAGCAGCTTCAAAGCTGTATCCTGCACTGCAGCTGCAGGAGGCCACCTCACGCACCACCATGGCATGCAGAGATCTTCAGAGGGGGTTCATGCAGATGGTGACTGCTCAGAGGTCAACATGAGCTCACCCAGCCACCTCCTTGGGTTAGCTTTGTGTCCTGTAGTACCCTGCTTGGACTGTGGTGAGTGCCCTGTACTGTTCTGGTAGATGTGACCCTTCAGCTCACTGTAGCCACTTTCCTGATGAGTTTGTGTAGGTGGACATGCTGCATCCACACTGTATTAGCTATGACAGTGCTACAGGACATTTGGAAGACACAAGTGTCCTAAGGCCTGACATTTCACCAGGGCAACAAAGAGGATGGTGATCAGTGCTGTGTTAATTCCACACATGAGCCTCTTAATTTTCTGTTGTTTGGGTTTTTCTTCCTGGTTGTTCATTCCCATTAGGTGAAAAGCTTTCTACACCGCAATTTGTTATACGTAATTCACATAGAAAACTGTTAAGCAATATTAAAACATTTTTTTATTTTATAGGAGAAGAGTCAAAGTAAAATCATAACCATTCCTGCCCATATCAAGGAGTCTGATTTCCAGTAGCTCATTCTACTTACACATGGCTTTTTGATTTCTCCCTCACAGCAGACTCTTTCTTATGTTCAGAAAACCTTTGTATCTTTATTCATAGCTGCCTACATAAGTTCTTGGCTTGTTATTTATGCTTTTATGATAATGCCCCTTTCATCTTAAAATATTGCACTGAATTTATCTTAATTTTATGTTAAAGGTTACACTGACAAAGGCTGATAAAACACATGGAGCGTTATTTGTATTTACTTACAAAGCTTTAGTATCCAGGACAACATCATTATTTCTATAAAGTATTATCCCGTAAAGTTCATTTTGAAAGTGAACGCTATATCTCATTTTGCTTTGACATGCAAATGCATTTAAGCCTATCTGTCTAAGCCTTCACAGCACATCCATCACACCAAAAGTGTGCTCCTGCCAGTGAATCAAAATCTACAGCAGCAGTTAACAAGCAGTGAGCTAATTAATGGCTCAAACAAAAAGTTTTAAGAGTGATTTTTTTCAGACACTTCACTCAAAAGTGATCGAGAAGAAAATGCCTTTTTAAAATTTTTATATAATGTCACACTAAATGAACCGTAAAGAAACAATATAGAAAATACATAGCTTGGAATTTATGAGAACATTTTACAACTATTAAAGACCACATTTAAAGGTCTATATTTTAAATGGAGCTGAGGGACCTTTGAAAGCAGATTTACCAGCAAGGTCATCTTTAAAAATGGAAAGGAAGAAAACCAGGTCCCAAATGTTACAATCAGGAACATAACAGAGCCCAGAATTGCTGGACAAGAAAGAAAGAATGGACACTAAAATGCTAAGAAATCATTACATAGATCGTATTTATTTGAATCCAAAGAGAAATCCTGACTGTCAGTCACCAGCTGAATGAAAAATGGCATTGCATCTGGCTTTCAAAAGTAGAAGGCCTTTTGGACCAGGCCTCCTCACTGGCTACTTAAAACTGCTGCTGTTCACTAGCTTAGCTGATGAAGTGTTACTGCATCTCAGAACATACAAATCTTTCCTCATGAGGAAAGAGTTGTCAAAGCATTTTTTTTTCTGATGACATATGGAAAGAAATTCTTCATACATATTGAAACCATTTTTCTTCTTTTGAAGCAGTTTCAGTCACATGACATATGGTATAGTATAAAACCAAGTTCAAAAATAAAAAGCAGAACAAAAAAAATCTAAAAACTTTAAAATATGTTTACTCTTGGGAGCATCTTTTCTTCACCTTTACATCAATAAATCCAATTTCTGTGAAAGGGGTATTGCTTTTACAAAGTAAAGTTGATGTTAGTAAGACAATGGATCCACGCTTGGATTTGGATTCTCTGGCAACATTTCTTTCAAACCTCCTTTTCAAACTGACCTAATAATAGAAACATGACCCATATAGTGTGAAAATAAAGGTCCTTTTTGCTTTAAGTGAGGCAATTAGTTCCCCACCCCCTCCAAAAAGACAATCCCCAAATCCCTTCTTGAAAGGGAGTACAAAAAAATCTAACTATGGATATTTTTTGGCAGTAAATATAAGGTCAAGCTCTTTCAGTACCTGAAAAATGGAAAGCAAAATAAATAATAAATAAACCTTGTTGCATTCTTGAGTACTTTTTTTATTCAGTAGCCAGTGCCCCCTCCCAGCTATGGGGTTTGTCACACTTACTATGTGGCAATAATTTAAGCAGTGTCAGATACACACTTGCCCTTCCCTGACCCAAAAATATTAGATCGTGGTCTGTCAGGAGAGCCAGGGCTATTTGGGGAGCAACATATTGCAACTGGACACATGATGGGGGGGTAGTGGGAGAACATACTCTCTGCATTAAACAGTCTAGTGATCTGCATCTGCAATAGGTGGTCAGAGGTGGGCAGGATCCCAATGATTTGTGCCCAATGATGATTTAGAGATGTTTTGCACCACTGAGTCTGCATTTTAATAATTACTGCATAACTAGAAAGTTCTTTTGTTCTATCTCTGGGTGAGGAGCTGAGAAAAGTCATGGAGCTCAGATGACAGAGGTATTTCTGACTCTGGAACTGCAAATTCACAGCCTTGTTTTAAGGGCAGCTGCAATGGGGAGCGCGGTGAGTGGGCAACAGGGGCATGTCCCTGGGCTCTGCTCTGCCCACGCTGCCCAGGGAGGAGAAGGACAGGGCAGGGGCCTGCCACTCTCTGGGACAGGCATGGGGAGCTGTGGAGGCTGTGAACACCCTGGTGTGACTGTTGCCTTCAATGAGCTGGCAAAGGAATGAGGAAAACTTGCCAGAGATTCCTCTTGCTTCTTTTCTTGCACAGCGCTGGGAAAGGACAGTTTTCTGGCTGCTAAGATAATTCTCTGCTTGAAATTTGAATACCCTTTGCCTTTGACAAAGACATTATTACTGAAGTTTTTACAAAATTATATTAGTCTATTTCAGATGCAATGAAGAGTACCACTTCATTCGTAGCTACTGTAGATGTGTACAGGACAGAGCTGAATGGTAATTAGCAGTGATAACTGTTTGCCACCTTTTTCTTAGTCAGACATTTTCAAGCTCTGTAAATCAGAAGTGTCTAATGCTAATAACTTATTTATTTTTGTATAACATTGAACTTGACAACCGTTTTTAGTTATCAGTTCTTAAAGAAAACATTCTAGAGTTAGAATCTTGTAAAATTGCAGCCTGGAGCAGACTTCAAAGTTAATGAGCCATGAAAAATAAGATTTAGCTTGAGAAAGCTGTTAATACATTTTTGCAGCTGCAGCCTGTACTAGCGGGCTATGATCATTAAAATAGATATCTCAATTAATACTGTCTTGGAAATTGAGAAAATAACCTATATGGTTTTATTAAAAAAAAAAAAAACATTGTCAGTTTTCCTACTGGGTTCTAGTACCTTTGTGGCACTGAGATGAGAAGAACCCTCACACCAAGAGGGAGAACACTGATTCCAGTGCAGTGTTAGTGCAAGGTACTGAGCATCACTTTTGTGGCCAGCAAAGCAGGGCTGCTGCTTACGGTTTGCTTTCTGTGCACCGTGTAACTTCGGGCTGGCCCTTGGCTACCCAGGGGTGGAGCTATGAAAACTCTACTGGCCCGCTGCAGTATCACATTGCTAGAGCTGGGAGGAAGCTGGGGACACGAGCTGATCAAGCCTGAGCTCCCTCCTAGGCTTTAGCTGCGCCATCACTGCCACGGGCGAGGCATCAGGTTTGGAGTTACAAGGAATCAAACTAACCCATATCCTACCCGTGTAGTTTACACGCCATGTCTGAACATTATGCTTTGAAAGCAATCGTGAAATACTCTTTTGTCTGTTCTACATGATATCTGGTGTTGTCTTCTCTTTTTTTCCTAACCTGAAACAATAGCAAACTGTATCAGGAAAAAAAAAAAAGGCAAAAATGCAATGGTAAATTCAGGTGTCTGGGTTTTGGTTTCATGCTAACACTGCATCTTCGTATTTATAGGTTTTCTTTTAGAAGAATAAATTGTATCTTTTCCTACTTTAAACTGAGGATACCGCACAAATGCAAAGAAAGCAACAGAGGACTCTAAAACCCATTTACTTTTTTGATAAGGTGAACCAATGCAGTTCATCTGTCATAAAGTTTTACTCACTTTTATGCTGTATTCACAAATTTTTGACTTTCAGGATATGCTTTTTTCAAAACAGAGGTCTGGAAAAAACAGGAAACAACAAATTGTTGCTACATTCACTGTGTTGGTCTCTTGTTCCAAGTGTCATTTTTGCTTATGCTGCTTGGTAAGATCATATAAGAAATGACAAAGAAAGGTCACAGAACTGTCACTTCTATATTAAAATGAAATAGCCTCTCGTTTGCTGTCCTTCTCCACCATTTTCAGAATTTAATGATAGTAAATGAGTGGCACAAAAATGGCATTTATAAATTCAGTTCATTTTGTTCTATACAAAAAACCCGAAATGGAACTTGTCACCTTCTGTGTGTTTTCTTGATATCAGATATTAGGAAACTATCTGACTACATGAAGAAGTATTTATCAAACTAAACATGCTATCTATATGTAAACACTCCTACCTGCTGCAGAGATTACTTTTATATCCCCATTTTTCTCCAATCTTGGTGGCATATTGTAGCACTCAAAGTGCTGATAAAAATGATTGGTTTCTGCTGACTACAGAATGGGAAATGACAAATGGATTGAAATCCACAGATTAAAATAAAAATAATTGCTAAACTTGCCACTGTCACTTGTACACATTTACTTGCCACACAATGTCCATATTAAATAAACAAATGTAATAGATAAATGTCTCTCTAGTCCTAAAAGAATGCTCGCACCATAAATGGCTGTAAACATTAACACTCCTTGGAGGGCGAATGTTTTTATGAGATTCGGCACTGAACTTCCCTCATTACTTTTTAGATATCATACTGGCTGCTGCCTGCCAGCACCTGAGTATCTATGGCCATCTGGTCCATGTGATACGTATTTAAAGGTGCACGGTGTTGTGTGGTGTGAGAATCGGTGCAGTGCTTTAGTACGTGGAAAAGGAGAGCTCACACTCGATACTACAATAGTTTTCTGACCTGAGACACAATGAAAGAAACCCACCCAAAGGCAAAGGGCTGAATGGTCACTGGGTCCAGCTCCTGGTGCTGCAGGTAAGACACTGAATGATGTCAGCACAACCCATCCCAAACACAAGCAGACCCTCAGCCTCAGTCCCACAGGCTCAGCATGCAGAACCTACATCACACACCCCTCCCCTTTCTAGGCGTCCCGCACCAGCACAGCTACATTTCAAAGCCTTATTTAAAATCTAGGTAACATACAGTTACCACATGTATAACTTAGGGACAGGAGTGGATTGCTCTCGCATTTTCAGTGTTGCTTTTCAAGGTTTCTTACTTCTAGATCTTCAATTCTATCTCTGTCCCCCTTTGTTTTCCTGTCTGTGCCCAGGGCTGTCATCACCTGACTTTCTCTTGCACCCGTTTCTCCATCTGCTTCCAGTCCACTTGACCAAAATAGAGTCACAACAAGGAAAGGTTTTAGGAGAGATGTAATTAATCTACAGTAATTCTCCAACGTGCTTTGGCTCCAGACTCCAGCTTTCACCATCTTCCCAAGCAGTGCCTGCCATCAGCCCATGTCTCAGTCATGGCAGCAGCTTGACTGGTGCTGCAATATCTGACTCACCCTGCAGCAGAAACTCTTAATTACTGTTTTACTCTCCTGAGGTGTTTTTATCTTTTTGTACTGAACAAACATTGCACTTGTTCCTTTCTTCTTCAATTTAATAGTGTGACATTACAGCTAAGTAGCTTATGGTCCCTGCTGCTGAATAATAATATTTTTTTATATCAACAAGAATACTTTGTAATATTTCATGCAGTCAGTGCAGCTGTGAGCTGTGGCATTCTGAATGTTTTCTGAGTCCTTGGAAAACTCCTCTGTGTTTAAGATGTACAGAAGGGTTTTCTTGATTAAAGGAGATACAGTGACAGATTCTGCTGGATCAGATCTCTGCTATACACCTTCTGTTACTGCTCAGGTAACGCAGATGAATGAGAGATGGGAACTCTTCTTTTTGTCAGTAATTCCAGAATTTTTGAGAAGAGTCCTTGTTCTTTTATAGAGAAGTTGTATGGATTTTCAATACTAGACTTTCTGCAATATTTGGGCTTGTGGGTGCAGGCAATTTTTTTTCATACCAAGCAGAAAGACAAATGGAAACAACACTTTGCTGTACCTCTGTCTGTAAAAGTGATTTTCCTGTTGCTGCTATTCATTGGCTATTGAGTTGGCAAAGTAAATTCTGGATTTTGGTAACTTAGATCCATTGAAATTAGCAGAAAAATGTACAGTCAACTTAGCAGAGGCTGAAGTTCCTGTCAAGAGTGTGAGAGGGTCTGGCTTTATAGTGCAATTTGGTTCATATTCTGTGGAGCACAAAGTAGATATCTCAGGATATCTAAGGATAGTTAGGATCATATCAACATAAGCATCAGTAAAATCAGTTTGTGATCAAGACAATGCCTATGCAGGAGACAGATCTGCCAGGACCATCTGCAGCCATTCTAAAGTTTCTCTGGGATGCAAGAGCTGACCTGTTTTACGACCTGTAGTTCAAAACTACCTTGGTCCTTGAGGGCTGAAAAACATGACAAATGTGACAAATATGACAAAAAAATATGACATGTGGGTCATGAGAAGGCCACAAAATTACAAGCCAATAAATCTGATATCAATACCTCAAAAGTCATTAGAAAGTACAAGAAAAATTGAAATAGATAAACTAGAATATAAATGAGTCTTTATTCTTTGTTTTTTTTAAGCAGACAAAAGGTCTGTGATAAAGGAGATCCACTCGATATAATATATTGGCTTTCCAAAATCTCCCTCGCCAAAAGAGAAGGATTAAAGAGCTGAAAACAGAGAGTAGGAGTAGAAGTTGAAGCTTCACTAAAGAAATACCCTTTGAGGGTATTTCTAAAAAAACCCTTTGAGAGGGGGCAACTGCTCATTGAAATGGTAGATAAAATTCAACAAAATAAATGGGAAATTATATAGATGAAGGAAAAAGAAATCATAGTTTCACATATAAATTACTGCAGCCTGCATCTTGCAGGGTAATACACAATCCATCAGCTCACAGAATAGAAAAGATAAATGTTAGGAACTATTAAGAAGAGGGAAAAAAAGAAAACTCTCTGACTGAGGTAGTTTCTGATTTCATGTTTGGTCTATCTTAGATATCTGCTTTTGGTCATTGCATATTAGGAACTTTGGTCTTACCCTGTATAGCCATTTTAATGCTTTTACCCACGTGCCTCAGTGTATTAGGCAGTTTACTCAGTAAAAAGTATAAAAGCCATACTTCTATAAATAAAATAACTAAGCCTAATTACATGAGGCTTGTTTTCATTTCCAATGAGTATATATATATATGTATGTATGTTTAATTTTTCTAATCCTAAATTGCAATGTTGTTTTTATTCCATCTTATATCCTCTGTATTTATAGCTCCTTACATGGTCCTAGTATATTTTTCAAGACCATGACTCTGACTAGGAAGATGAAGGAACATTAAATCAACCATACTGAACTTGGCTGAACGTAAGTTGCAGTTTGCCTTAAATACTATTTTGTTCCCTGTGTATCCTTTTTATTTTACAACAGAAATTTCCCTTAAGCACTACTTATTACAATTCTTTCCCTCGGACATGTTAATTGCTATTCTTTTTTAATTATTCTCTACTCAGCTTCAGAAGAGCTGTCAAAATATACCTTCATAGTAATATATTTCATCATAAAATTGGAATGAAGACTGGACCATTGAAATAATAGTAGGAAAAAAATGTTATTTCTAGAAAAGTTAGTTTTTCTCATCAGCTACCTTGGAAGAAATTGGCCCAGCATAATGCATTGCATACCTCTTTTGCAAATATGCTAGGAACAGCTTACTGAGAGGAACAAACAATTAAAACAATTAAAATAATTTGATAGGGGAAAGATGTAAGCATATAAAAACATACAAAAAATAATGTATTCTTTATTAGATGCAAAGCATACATAGAATTGAGCTCCTTCAAGTACTGTCCTCCTTCTGATGTTCCTACACCAAGCTGAGAATTAAACAAATTGAAAAATTGGTATAAAATTATGTCCCAGCCTAGAAAATTTCTTCATCACTTTGCTGTAGGTTGCCAAAGAACAGTATCTATATAATAAATCAGGGTCTACCTTGGATCTTGCCAAGTTATTCTCTATTTTCCCTTGATTTGAGATCTATTATTTTCTTTTGGCTTTTGCTACTCTCCATGAGGGACAGCTTTTCTCTTACTTATCTACTTTCCTCTGCACTTAAACAAACTGGCTTTACCTTGTCAAAGCTCACATACCTCAGGAGTCTGTGAGTGCACAGTTTCTTCTGAAATGGGTACAGATATTCACAGGATGAAGCTTTGTCACTATTTCAGGCTGATCAAAGTCTGGCGTGTTGCCAATGGCACAGTCTTTCAAATTAGTGATAGAAAGCAATTGTTTTATTACTTGTTTGAGTATCTCAGAAAGAAACTCAAGACTGCTCTTTGGATCCCTTTCTTTTTCTCTTCACTCATAATCAAAATCACCCATCATGTCAGTTAAATTAGTCTCAGCATTGCCATGGAAACCAGAGCCATGTGTTGTAGTTCCCACTTAAAATTTCTGGATACCCGTCTTTTGCTGGGTGAAGCAAATGCATTGTGCCACTATGTCTGCAGGGTGTTTGGGTCTCCAAATGCACAGCTTCCACTGCCTTCCGCTATGGGGCAATGAAGTGTGTTTGCACAAAGAATTCAATAATTACCAAAAAATTCTGACATATCTGAAACTGGTCACAGGTATTTAACATGAAATACAATTCCGGTTTAAGTTTGTAAGACTAAACAAAATCAAAAAACTGTTCAACGTGGCAAATCTTTTTCAATGCATAGCTTGTATTTTTCAAGCCTATATAGTTAAACAACAAGACAGAGGCCAGCATCTCCTACACATCTGAATTTGAAAATAGTATTTTTCTGAAAAAGTAAAAAAATTCCATTTAATTTCATGATTACTATTCCTTCATGTTTATTAAATGCAATATAATACATGCAGGGTTTCCTAATATTTTTTTTCTTTAAGAGGATTCTAGGCGATGTTTTTGTTCTCATACAGCTCTCTCTGTACTCACTGTTATAAGGCTGGTCAGATTTTTAAGAGAGCTCAGACTCACCCACAGGGAGAGCCTTTAGGCTTCAGAAAGAGCAGTTAAGTGTTTGCAGATGCTCTTGTCTTCGTCTGTGCCTTTCTTTATGAGGACTGTACATGAGCAAAGACAGGTAATTGAGCTTGCCTATCCCTGACTGTTTATTCCCAATTACTAGGTTTACCTCAACAAGATTACTTTTCGACTTTATCTTACTCTGAATCTCAAGCAGAGCAGCACAATCTTTTTTAGCAAAGTAATGTGTTTGTGGAACAGTGTTTAACATTCAGACAGAAATTGATGGCAGGATGAATCTGCTACATTTCTCTGCTTCCCACCTCCTTCCCTTAGCACACTACTGGTTGTTCTAGAATAGAATAGAAAAGGTACCACTTTTCTGCAATTTTTTTGGTCAATATTTTGTGGTTGTTCTAAGTCTGTGATTTGGGGGCCTTTTCCATGGAATTTAGCCATTCCAATGAGACTTTGTAATTTGCTTTGTTCAGGAGAGATTTTCAGCCACACAAGTAGCATAAGTCAAGCATACAGAAGACCAAAATAAATGTTCTTCCAAACAGTAAGATGTTTATATAGAAGGCTTACTGAGAAGTGATGTCATTATGGGAGGAATCAAAATATCCTGTGAAGGTCTATTGGCCACATACAGCTTTAGTGAATAATGCTTTGCATTGTTTGGAATACCTATTCCAAAAACAAAACCACAACAAAACCCACATGAAAGCTAGAAACCTTTGTCCTGCAATTTTCTGGACCTCTAAAATGTCAGATCTAAAATAAAATTTGAAGTAGAAAACTCTCTGAACCTTCAGGGAAAAAAAAGTATTGCTTCAGTGATTTTGTTGTCATGTTTCAATCTCTTACTACAAAAATTTCTGTCTGGGCCTGTTTATTTGTAATTGTACTGCTCAAGTGGCACAATATGGAGTGAGCATTTCATGTGCACTAACCATGGTGTGCACAGACAATAAACAAGCCCAGCACAGGAAATGGCAACATAAGTGTAGTTCAAATTGACTAAATGCATGACTTGACTTCGTACTACTAAGATAGCAAAAATTAAACGTTTGCACAGAGAACAACTATTTTTGGTGCTGTTCCATCCCTGATAGCAGCAAAGCAATTCAACAGAGGGCACCATGCAGTCAAAGGATTCACTGCAATATTGGCAATAGTTAGAGGGTTGCTTTTTTTTCCCCATCTAATAATAGGAATCTCTCACTATGAAATTCCAGTTTTACTTCCATTTCAGTATATTGGATCCTCACATCTCTGATTTTTCTACCATCTATTTACTGTGTCGTATCTATCGTTTATGGACACCTGCATTCCAGGCCAGGAATGCCATGCAGGAGGCTGTGTAGGACCTGCATGTTGTGCACAGGGGGGGTTGTAATTGAGTGACGGATTGTTACTTCCTCAGGACGGCAGTCTGCAATATATATATGTGGCATTTCGAGTCATTGCCAGCTTAACCAGAGCATTTTCTTTTTATGAGCAATTGCTCAATAGGGATTGAAGTGTGCAATGAAATATCAATACCTGTAGGTAAGGCCGTTTTCCACCTAGCCTGTTTTTATGGCTACTCTCGATCACTTTTTCATGTGTTCCCGTAGTAACTGTCTAGTAACTGTCTTCTCCCAACTCTTTACTCACATCTACAGTGGAAAATGGAAACCCACCCGTAGTGGTGACAGCTAAATGAATATGCAGTACAATGCAAATATCTCCACATGTTACCTGGAACAAAATAAATTATTCCTATATATGCCAAGACATTTTCAGGCAGATTTCACTGTTACAGCAGAATAAATCCAGTAACTCTGTTTCATAACTGAAGAAACATCAAAGAAAAGTTCACCATAGTATTCTCACAGTATTTTGTGTGGAAGTCACGTCTTGACCAGGGCTACAGAAAGCAGAAAAAAGTCAGCAGCAGCCCAAAGTTGAACTACCATTGAAAATAAGGAATCAAGCCCTCTCTGGGCAGTACATGAGAGGAAATCTAGATCCCTGTATGTCACCACTGTCACCAACTTTGTGGTTGTATGTATTCTCTGAACTTGAATTTGCACTGCGATTTGCCGCCTTCTGTAAAATTTGGCTGTGCTAAAGGATTTAACCCTTTTCTGATTGCATGAGGAGGCAGAAATAGCAGTGCAACTTTTCTGCATTGCAAAAACATGAAAACATTAAACACAGGAAGTTGTGCAGCACTCAAAAGACTTTGACTTCTCTTCCCTGATGGAACAGTGTGCTGCCATCAGTGGAGAGCATTCCTAAGTAATGCCAGAATTTTATGACAAGATATTGTGCTCAATTTTTTCCTCACTTTCAACAATATGAAAATAGAAGTGGAAATCCTTCCTATAATAGGAATGGTTTTGGTGTAATTTTAATTTTTCATAGTTTCTCTTTTCTTTTGTCAAGAGAAAACAAAAAGCAGGAACATATGCAAACACAGGAAAGAAGAAACTTTAAAAAAAAAAAAGATAGGATTCTGTGTAAATAAAAAACCCTCTTCAATTTTTGACAAACTTTTTTTTCCCTAATACTTTTCACGTTTTTTAACTCCTGGGAAGTAGATGTAAACATTTCTTTCACTCACTCCTTTTTATTGATTTTAAATATGAAAAAATAAAAATTAAATGGTATTCTTGTAAATAGAGGAGATTCTTAAATCAGAAAATCCCTAGATAACTGCAAACGGACTCTGTGATGGCTTATTCCATATCCTGCTGCACAACAGCCTTAAAGGAAAACTTTTCCTTGTCAGCATAATGGGAGAAGGAGGATTTCCATTATGGTCTGTCACAAGAGAGAAACTACTGACCAGTTTTGCAGTAATTTGCAGAATGTAAATTATGTTAGTCAAATTTTGGCTCAAAGTTTTACATGAAACAATTTACTTTAGCTGTTCTGCTATACAGTATTTTACAACTGGAAATTTCATAGGAGAAAGGGGTGTATTCAATTCTGTTTTCCACATACGAAAGTTAACAACCACAGAAGCCAAGACTTCTTCTCCAAGACTGGGTGCATCCAATACTAAGTGTGTCCTGTCCCATTTGCATCACCTGTATGAAAGCACTCCTGGCTGAATTCAACATTTTCCTGAGGAGGTCAGTGGTCTTTATGTCTGAATGTATCTCAGAAACCATTGATAACCAGCCAAAAAAAGATGGCAATACCTGACTGGGAGAAGTGAGATATAAGAAAGGAAATGTGCTCTACAGTTTGAGTTCTATGATTCAAATTGGGAAAAAAATCACAGATGTTCTTACCAATGAGGTATGAACATAGTTCACATTTGAATAAAATTTTGGTTGTAATCCCAAATCTGTTGAAGTCAGTGGAAGGACTCATATTGTCTTCAAAGAATGTTGAACTGTGGCATGGCTCCTCAGCTGCCTTTGGGTTATGGAAATCACAGGAACCATCTGCTGAAATCATTGTTTCAACAGAAAAGTCAAGAGTGCACTTTAAACCATTTTCCATTTAATGCAGAATTGATTCATACAGAGTGGAACCTTTTCTTTTAAATAAGGTGTCAAATATGGCTTTCTGTATGCATCAAAGAAATAGCTGTGTGGAAATAGATGTCACATTTCAAACTGGCAGAGAGTTGCCCTTCTTTTTCAACTTAGAAGTTATCACAGATTTTTTTGCCAAAATACTTACTCGTCTGATCTCACTTATGTGTTAAAAATCATCACCACATACACTGCATTTAAGTTATTTTGACATTTGGTCTTTTTTGTGAATATATAAAGCACATTTAACCTACTTTCAAAAATATATTGAGTGCAATACAATTTGTTTCTTCAGCAACAATAAAACACTCTGTGATGTACCTTTATGTGTGTTCTGTTGCAAAGCTCACATAGTTTTATGATTTCGGCATTAAGTGCTCCTGAAAGGAGGTCACTCGGACTCTGTTCTCTGCCCTTAAAATAAAGGCTCTTGTGTAAGGGTCAAAAGTCTGTACTCAAATGCTAAAGTGCACGCAGTTAGATCAAAACTACCACGTCCAATATTGCTTTGATTTATATCAAAATGAGGACCATGGATCTATGAATATACTACTTTAACATAATATTAATATATTATAATGATAATATTAGCGGGGGGGCTTATATTTATGTTTTGGGCCTTAATGTTAACATTTTATGGTCACAGTGAGCACTACTCTGGTGACACATCCAGTCCTCATGTTCACTTAATGAGCTTCCAAGTATCATCAAAATGGACACAGATCCTGTCAGAAAGTAAATACGAGAGGAAGGATTTAATTCTGGTTTTTAATCTAGAAAATCATTTTCAGCACTGATATCATTTAGTGGAGTCATTTGTTTTCAGTTTAAATATGTTGATTAAATAAGCAGAGGTTTAAATATCAGCCAGTACAGTGGAGCTGAAATACAGCAGCCCAGATTTCCTATTTTATCAAAACAGACTTCAGACAGAAGAAACTTGCTGCTGTTTGCAAGGACCTAAATATATGATTTGGGATTTATTTTAAACCTTTTGCTCTAGACATTATAAACCTTTGGCAATAAGCAGTTTGGAAGAAAGCTAACATAGTTTTTGCTTAGTAGATAAATTCTTCATTAGTTTAGCCCTTTCAATGTCTCTTTTACTGCATGGAAAGTTTTGAAATCCCAAACCAAACAAAAACAGTCTTTTCAAAAAATGCTATGATGTTTCGAATTACATCACAGTAAAATCAGACACTTGTAGACAAATCATAAATTTTCCACATTTACATCCTTTTGTAAATCAGATTCTTTTTTTAAGAGACAGATCACAGATTGAGTTGTGTAGCATGGCTTTAATAAATTTCTGTCTGAAACCTGAACCAGCCAGTAAGTTTTTACTGAATATCAAGCTTGAAATCTGCTCCTGCAAACTTCTATGTCAATGCAATACCAAATGGTGCCATGGTTGTTAGGTACCAGTATGGTCACGATAGCCACAAACACACTTTTTACCTACTTTTTCACACCATGCCTCTCCTGCCCCAGGCCTGCATTGACTCCCTTCTGTTGTCAGAGACACACTCCTTCTCATGAATCATGAATTGTATGTTTACAAAGGGAAAATTACACTCTTTGGAATCAGCTTCCAGTACTTGAGCAAATGCTGTAGGCTTTTAGAGGAAGCAATCTTTGCTGCATAGACAGAAAAAGGATAGTTTAATAAAACAGGTGACATAGTCGCTCTGAAAAATGAAGCGGTTTGAAATAAGGATTTCTGTTAATCTGCTGGAAAAATTGCTCCTGGGATTTTCCACTGGTATTATTGCAGACAAGATGAACATAAATGACTATCAAATCCTTTTTTCTTACCTTTTGTTTTCTTTTTCACACTGACTTCTACTTTTTCATTTTCCAGATACGGTGTTCCATCTTCTCTAGTGGTTCCTCCATATCTTTAAAATTCTTTCCTTCTATTAAGCAAAGCTATACCCTTTTAATTATTGATTTTTTAACTTTTTCGAATCTCTTTTGATGGCACAAACCAATAAAATGCTATAGTTACTAATAATTTTCCACTACTTAATAAAGACACTTCAGCTGTCACTCTTAGCATCCTCCTTAGTTCTTGCTTTATTTTCTAGAGCCAGACATGCCCACTGAGTAATTTCCTCAAGAGAGAAGAAACAATCACTAAGCAGATATTATAGTGATTGGGAGACTATGGTTATTTATTTCATCAGCTAGCACGGGCACCCCAACAGTTGCTGCTTCTTCTGACATCCTACAGTTAGACAGACTTCAGAGAGTTTTAACTGTTTGAGTTGCTTTAATTAAAAAAATATCTTTGACCTGGGTCCAGTTAGTCTGGAAATCTTCTTCCCAAGCTTCACTGGAGATTACTGGCTTACAGATTCTGCAGCCTGCGAGCTTCCCAGGTGGTGAGACAGATCAGCAGTCTGTATTGACCAGTGTTCAGAGCCATGCTCCAAGCAGGAGGAATGTGCAGGTGTTTCCAGGGACCTAAACATTTCTGAGTTGGTTCGTTTGAATTCTTTGCACTGGGTATTGCAGAACATTGACAATAAATAATCCTTGGTTTGGAGGAAGCTGTTTATAAATCACCTTCATTAATTTTATCAGATACTTGTAACAGAAAATTGATAGGATAGGACAAGTAAGAGGAGGACTACAGACTGGGCTGTCTGCTACTGGTGGAACCCCATGATTCCACCCTAAACTGGACAAAACCAGGTAAACCTTCCTCCATTTGCTCAAGCAGCTCACCCGGCAAAGTGACCTGAGGCTCACTGATTTTACAGCATGTACTGAAAGAGATGAGCAATGTGTGAAGCTTCCTGAAATAACTGACTAGGAAAAACTGAGCATTCTTTAATATTGCAATAGCACTGCCTTACCTATAGTATTAACAGAACCATGATATATCTTTTTTCATCTCACATGTTTCTTAACAGGCTTTATTACTTGGCTTTGTGTCTCAACTGGGCTCTTGTTCAGAGTAGCTCATAGGTCACGAAGTAATGATGTGCTTAGTTAACAGAATATTTCTAATGATCTTGTGTAACAGCCTTCCCAGGCTTTCAAAATGTAGCTTTCTATGGGCTCCTGTCAGGGAACAAACTCGCCTTGCACATGTCATATTTCACGCTATGAACCTTAACAAACCAGGGCTGGTCTGACTGATGCAGAATGAATACACTGAGCTAGG
The DNA here is from genome assembly GCA_013396775.1 of Cephalopterus ornatus. NCBI lineage: Eukaryota > Metazoa > Chordata > Aves > Passeriformes > Cotingidae > Cephalopterus > Cephalopterus ornatus. Next base: position 327,758 of record VZRE01011967.1, read on the forward strand.
GTAGCTGTGATTTCATGGCAAAGCACAGGAGGGACAAAGCAGAGCAGACATCTGTGGCTTCTGACCTTGTCAGGATAATTTATTTCCTGAGAGCTAATGAAGTCTAATGAGATAACAAATCCAGAGCACTGGATAATCCATAACCCTCCATTACCTGGGTAACAGGAGTATTGGTACATTAGCAATAGTGTTACTCCTACTAAATTTTACCAAGGTACGTTAGAGTAGAACACATTTATAAATAGGCTCTCACAGAAGATCAAAACTGACTGTTATAATACTACTCCCTTGTGAAAGCTGTCACTATTATGCACAGATTTTTCAGCCTGCCCCAGGGCAGCATGTGTGATCCTGGCAGTGCTTGGACAGCCAAGGCAGCTGAAGCCCAGGGCAATGCCTGGTGTTTGCCTCCCTCCTTTACTTACATATTAAAGGTACCATTATTTTTGTTACTGGAAAAAAAGTAGAGACTACTTTATTCAAAGAAAGCCTGGATTTATACAATAGTTCTTATAACAGTCATGACTGGCTGTGTCATTACTAGTAAAAAATTGAAGGGCTTTGGAAAAGTGTGATAGTTTGAGGCGTTATCATCCTGAATGGAGACAGTGACTATCCCAGCTCTTTTTCTCTGGGAGTAATTTCATTGAAGACTTTGTTTTTACAGAAATTTTTACAATTTCATAAAAGTTCCAGCAAAAGCATTCCCAACCGATTAGTACTTATTCCCCTTAAGGGGAAAGTGCATTGGTTGGGAAGGACTATATTTTTGTTTGTTTTCATTTTGGTTTTGTGGGGGTTTGGGTTGATTGGCTTGTTAAGTGTTTGGTTTTTTTTCATTAAGCAGTCCTTGAACTTCATTAAACTTCCCCTCATCTAGAAGGCTTTGTATCTCTCCTGGCGTGAGAACTTACAAACTGTGTTAAAAGAGAATTGGGCAGAAATATTTATCACATCATGTTAAAGTAGGTACATGTGTCTCCTAGGGATTCCCTCTGTAACAGGACTTCACACTCAAGGTCAGATAATCGCTTCTCTTACAGAGAAATAACACAGCTAACACTGTCCTAAGGTCAAGGGCCTCCAGGTGACACCAGAAACTCCTCTGGGCAAAGCCATGGCCATACAAGGGCAGGAGGCAGTCAGCCTCCCATCACTGTAAAGTTCTTGGACAGACCAAGCAGGGGGATGCTCCTCCAGAAGGGTGCCTGGGAGAGATGAAAATTTCCACTGTCACCCAACTGAACAGTGGCAAAATTATGAAAACAGAGTCCACAGAACTACAGAACTTTGCTGAAGTGCAAAAATATCAGCACTTTATCTGTAGCTTGTGAGTCACAGTAGCTCCATGGCTGGTTAGCAGATGGTGAGTTGAGGGAGACAGTGTGCCTTGTCTCATCTGTTTTGAAATAAATGAGAAACATATTCTCTATAAGGAAAATAAAGCCACAATGTTTTCCTTTGAAGGTAAATTGTGGTCTTTTTCCATGACAGCATGTTTAGTGGTAGGAAGGAGTATAAAAAAATCACTTTAGGGCACTACATAGTCCCTGCAACACTCAGGGCCACTCCAGAGCTACTACTCCACCATAGTCTCAACTTGCCAAGTTATATCTCCCCAACATTACTCCTTTCAATCCCATTCATATGATGCTGACAGTGTTTACAGCCTATTACTGACTATACCATTCCTAACCCTACTTTTTCGTGTATTCCAAAAAATGCACAGTTGGTGCTATATGTGTGTAAGCATAAGAAGGGACAGTTTAGCCAGAGTCTAATTAAAATATACTTTACTTTAAAAATATGCTTTTCTACCGTTTGAGACAAAAATATGAAAAGCTGTTAAGGTTGAATTCATGTGCCAACTGTTTAGACCAACAAATAGTTTTAAAGGAAAATAAGTGTCTTGCCAACTTCTTTAGAAACACACACTGCCAATATATTTAAATAGCTAAGCATTTATCTTCCCTTACTTTAGTGCCTAAGCAACTTGCTTAAAATAGAATCACATAAAAATAAGGACACAGTATGGGAGAAGAAGCTTTCTAAAGAGGGCAGCATAACAGATGCAGGCTCTAATGCAGCAAGCATTCTGAGGAATTGAATATGGAATGCCACAAAAAGCTGTTATTTCTAAGTGTAACATACAGAGACTGAGATACACAGCATAGTGTTATTTGCTTGTTATTATTGACTCCTTGATTTCCTATAATCCTAGAACTCACTGGGTTGGGAGGGACCTTAAATATCATCTCATTCCAACTCTTCCACCATGGGCAGGAACACCTTCCACTAGACCAAGTTGCTCAAAGCCCCATCCAGCCTGGCCCTGAACACTTGCAGGGACAGAGTATCCACAGGTTCCTAAGCAATCTATACCAGTGTCTCACCACCCTCACAGGAAAGAATTTCTTCCTAATATCTAATCTAAACCTACCCTCCAGTTTAAAGCCATTTCCCCTTTTTGAACTTAATGAGGTTTGCACAGGCCCCTCTCTCAAGCCTGTCAAAGTCCCTCTGGATGGAATTTGATTTCTTTAGTCATTGTAATCTTGTCAACCTACTTCATTGACAGCTCAGAGTACCCTAGATTATGCAGTTCTTAAAACATGAAAAGAAGAACTAATTCATATAGCTCAGCACTGGTCTGAAGTGTTTCAGACCTGGACAAGTGGTGAGACAAACACACCTCACAGGATACTAAGAACACATTTTTAGCTATTTCAGGGACATTACACTTCAAGCAAATTCAGTTTGCATGTTTAAATAGTTCATAAAACATAGTAAGAAAGTCCAAGTCTCTTTACAGTGTTTTGACAGATACATAATTTACTGAAGAACAGCATTATAATAACTAACCAGAAGAAACAGAAGAACCAGTGAAGTTTTCTAAGACAGAAGGGAATGAGAAACCAAGGTGGAAAAGGAGATAAGAGCTGTGACAAAGAAGAATTACAGACCTTTGGCAGAAAGGTGGGGTTTTTTTAATCTGTTTTGTAGCAATCTTAACATCAAGCAAGTTCCTTTAGGCTCACTGTGAAATGTTTGCACTTCTGGGCTGGCTAAGCCTAGAAGGTGCTATTACACTTATCTGATTGGCAACATTACCATTGCAGGGAGTAAATCAAAACAAAACCAAATGAAAGGTAAGTAATGTAGATATTCTGCTGCTTTTTACAATGTTCCTGTGTGGAAAGGATTTATTTTAGTGCAAGAATAAATCAAAATATGGCAAAATGATAATAATACTGTGCTATCTTATCGAATCATTGTAAAAAATCGCAGCATTTTCCAATCAGCTAATGGGCTATTTATTGCTTCTGCTATTATTTTATACTTCCAGGTACTCGAAATGGCTACAAGAACATAGTTCTAAAACTATCACCGAACAACAGCAAGATAGGTTGCCTAGAGAATATCATGCCAAAAGACTGTTTGTCCTCCAGCACGTGCAGGTTGAATATTTACTTTTTGCTTCAAACCTCATTCCTTATTTTAACCATAAAGTTGTCTCTCTTGAGCAGAGTTTCCTTTTAGAGCTGTTGTATTTGCACCAAGCCTGCACATGTGCGCTGTTTCCTCAGGCCTCTGAATCTGGGCCAGGCAGAGATTCACTGGGAGGAGTACCAGCACTGCAGCTCCCTGCTTGCATCCCCAGTGTCACACACACACACACACACACACACACACACTCTCTTTGTCATGTTCTGCATCCAGGAGGGTGCCAGTGCCAGGCTCCCCTGGGTTTCTGGCATCTCCTCCTCTCTCTCATTAACCACTCGTGGACTACCTGAACCATATACCACCTTCACAGGGCAGGCTTGTGCCTCTTTCACACTGAATAAGTTATTTTCATCATATCTTACAGTTCTTAGCAATTCCTGCTCCAGTTAGATGTAATATTTATGCTGGGGAAACCTTCCAAAGAGATGGTTTTATTTCCTGCTCAGTGACTTTTAGATGTCTTTTAGATGGATCTGCTATCCTTATTTTAATAATTGCATCTGCTTTGTATGCTACATACCACTGTTCTTTTTATGGTTTCATCTTTTTAAGCCTACAGTTTCTTCTACTGATCTGCTGACTTAACAACCTCTATGACCCACACTTTCTTCTTACGGATCTGTTTTCTCCGTGATGGATCAGAAACTGCTGCAGGTATTGACCTATGTGCCTGTACAGAAATCACCCAGCTGCAGTTTATGCTGTTTCTGCACTCCATCTTTGCCTCAGGCATGAATGTCACATTGTCACCTGAACATACCTACTTCCTTGCTTCACAACTGAATTTTTATCCTGGTTGATTTACAATCTGCTCCCAGACTAGTGCTTTTGAAAGATAGATTACCTTGGTACTCTGAGTCATTAAACTCATGATTAAGCCAATCTATCTTTAAGTCCCTAGACCTGATCAGGTTTAAACCCATTGCTTGATCAGGTTTAAACCCATTGCCTCAAGCATAGCTGAACAAAGCTTTTGTACCATTTTTTTCCCAATGCACATAGCCTGGATCACAGTGGACAGGACTATCTGACTCAAACAGGCTGCCAGTGCAGTCCAGCACGACTCCATACCCCCAGCACACAGCAAATATTTTCCAGGCTGCTTTGAAGTTCAAAAATTGTGTATAAAGTTTAAAAATTTATCATCACCTCTTGTCCCTGGACCTCTAAAGGGTGGGCAAACTGTTTGAAGTCTTTGAGGCGTCATGACTGAGCACATGACAAGATAAAACCTGTCCTAGGAAATCCACCTCTCTCCACTCTCTGAAATGCTGAACAGGCATTAGTGAAGCATAACTGTTATGTAAAAAGTCCCCATGTTACGTGTAATTAGTGAATGCATGAGCAGGCAATGGGCCAGTTAGTATTTCTTCTTGATTCCTGTATTGTCATACATGATTAACCTTTCATAACGTTCTGAGCACCAACCCTACATGATAATGCCAAAACAGAAAAGGGCTAGGAGGGAATAAAGTTATTTGTGTAAAAGCTGATGTACTCACTTCTGAGTCCAGTGCACTCAATGGTGTAGAAAAAACACATGTTGAAGTACAGGTCAGCAGATTGGAGGCAAACAGCTAAGTAAGAAGGAAAAGAACTTGGCAGACCTTAGAATAACAAAAACTGAATATGAATCCTGAAGTAAAACTGTAAAGACTCATGTATAAGTGAAAAAGGTGACAGTGAAATGGGTGGTCCTGCATATTCTTTACTAATGTGATATTAAGTAAAAGGGCAGGAGAGTTCTAATGACTTTAGCATAAATATGACCATATTTCTGTATCATATTTTTTACAGAACTGAAAGTCCAAAAAGCTCTCTGTGATGCCAATAAAGATAATATTCATCAGTTTTTAGTTTGCTGAACTTAGATTCAGCTCCATTTAAATTGCTTACTCAGACCCTCAGAAAGTGAATGTCAGCATTGGGACTGAAGTCCAATTAAGGAATTAAGACTGGAGTGATATTCAGAGGCCTCAGACGAGATGAATGTCCCATTGCCTCAGGTATGGCATAAGAAATAACATGCTGTTGGGACATGGTTTATGGCATCAGAGGGGGAAAGTGTTTCTAAGGGCACAGAAACAAAAACAATTCACAAATGTCTTTCTCTGTCTTAATAAGAATTTTCCCTGCTGTACCCTGCTTTGTTATGTACTTTGTGCAGATGGCTTGAGCTAGATCCCAGTTGTTGCCTTTTCTACTGGGCCGTTCTTGAAAAACTTATTTCTAAAAATTTTCCTCTCGCATTTTAATATCTACTGCAGCAGATCATCAGATTCCTAAACCACAAATTTGCTAAGGAGAAGGCCAGGTATGTTTGTGAATACACGTGATTCCACATGAAATCATCCCTTTGCCTGCTGTGTCTTTCAGTAAGGAGCAGGCAGCACTCTCAGGCAGAGTGAGAACAGCACGAGTCTTCACAACTCTGACACTGCGCTAAAGAGCTGCTTTTCTAAGGAGTTATCCTAGTACCTCTCAGCACCAAAGGGAAGGTCCAGCCTTTGAATGCACATCTTTGTCTACCGGCTGGAGGGCCTGGTAAGGCCCAGCATAACCCTTGAGAGGTCATGCAGGGATAGGACTCATGTCCTTAAACAACATCCAAGAGAACTAAGCAAATACTGGAGAGAGTAAACAGTATTTTAAGTAAAAGGAAACTACTGACTACTTTTGGTGTCTCTGTTTACAACTGTCTCACTTCTCAGTGAATTCAGAAACCTCAGACTCTCTCTTCATCTTGAGGCTTTTGCAGGTATAAAAATGAACAAAACCTTTTCAGCTGACAGGATTTTGGTATGAGTCATTTGGCACCGAAAGGCTGAGTTCATTCTGTCAGGCATAAATTATTTATTATGATTAATTTTAAAAAATAATAATTATTTCTTATGCCTGGTGTTTATCACATGGGGAATTATTTTTTTGGAAGCAAAATGACTAAATTTTTAGAAAATTTAATCAATGAGTACACAAACAAAATTGACACCTGCTCCAGATAATATCCTATTAATTTTCATTTTCAAAATGAAGAATATATTCAACTGTTTCTGTATAATAAGTGCAGATTTTTGACAAATATATGCAGAATGATAGCTCTGCTGCACTTATGGGTCTTATTTAAATTAGATTCCAGCGAAAGGCTGGAAAATAATCAGGTTTCAATGGACAAAGATCTAATTAATAAAGTGAAGTTTGCCAAAATACAAGTTCAGGTTGAATTTTCAAACTGAATTTAAAACATGTATTCCAAAAGAATGATTATCAAGTAACTCGGAAAAAAAAAAGGCAGGAAAAAGAAATCATGCAGAACTGTTTTACAGTAGGATGGTAAAAAGTTTAAAGAATGTTAAGCCCAAAATTTAAATGTAACGTATGCCTACATCTTTAATAAAGATTATAAAGTAGAATATGGAGATAAAACTGTGGTTAACTAATGAACTGTGACTATAGAAATTAAAATTACCATTTTCGAAATTCATCCAAAGCTGAAATTTATGTGTTCACACAAGAAATACCCATCCAGAATACAAAAAGAACTGGCATGGGGTCAGACTTGAGATGCCTCATGCCAGAGGAAAAATAAAACTTCCACTGACAAAGAAGGGAAAATTGAAATCCACAGCACTGACTATGCTATCACGACCAAGACAGAATAAGTTAAACCAGAAAATATATGAATACCATAAAATAATGAAAAATATTGATAAAGAAAACAATGAGTAAAATGCAGCATGTCATTAATAGTGAACAGATGTATCAGAGTCATCAGACTGATTCTTGAATGAACATTGGATGGTTTTTTGTTGCTGTGCTTTATTTTTTGAAGATGTGGAAAAGCCTGTATTCTGCAGGAGTCATTTGGGCTGCTGAGAAGCCTATGGAAGCCAGGAGCAACCCAGCCAAGCAGCTGGAGCACTTGAGTCAGTCCGTTCTCATATCCTACCATCACCTGCTTCCACACTCAGCAGATTTGCAGATCTCTGAAGACTGCACCTTCATTACAATTAGAAGACAGAAGGTAAGAAGGGGACCAATAAGCCACTACAAACTGAAGAGGACAATTTATACCATTTAGCTATCAATTAATGTATCAATTCCAGATATTTATAGATAAACGTATGTGTGCCAGTTTGTGCATATGTGAGTAATTTTAGCTTTTTGGACTTTTTATTTTCATGCAATATATGGGAGACACAGTAACTTATTTTTAAAACCCACAAAACATAAGCTTCATTTCCTCCTACTTATAAAAAGATCTCAGTTTATACACTTACATGGAAATACAGTGTTCAGCTTCCTGCTAAACTCTTAGCATGTTTCTGCCAACTTCTCAAAATGTTTTCCTTTACCCTTGTTGATTGTGGAAAACTCCAAATCTTGTGGCAAAACATACTGGAAAAGAAGAGAGGTTATAAGTGGCTACAATTAATTTTTCACATTGTGAGCTGATACTCATGAACCTTTTTCCTAGAGGTGTGAAAGATGAGAAATCAGACTACAGGAAGGGAAAGTCTGGGCCTGCCCAATAGAAGCCATTTCTTCTGCCACCATATCTGCCAACACATCTGCCACCATGAATTAAATAATTTTCCATGGACCACAAGCCCATCATTCCTGAGAAAACTCTGCCAACTCCCTTGTAAACTGTAACTGCATTTCCTAACTAAAGGCTCAGCAAAAATCACTCACTGCTCCTTCAGCACTGGGGTAAGAACAGTCTGCATTTATGTCCTTCAATATAGTTCATATATGATGGACTCTATTATGAGCCCTTCATCACAGATTCTCTCTGACTGGAATTCACTGACAGTGTAGCTGTGCTTGGGTCACATTTCTATGCAATATTTTTCTTGTAGTCAAAGAAATTATTACACTTGCACTGAAACCAATCCATTTCTTCAAGGCTGTGTCCTTATTGGAGTCACCATCCCACATAAAGGATCTGCTCTGATCTAGTACAAATGAAAACTAAATAATGTAATACTCATGGCCACAGGACAGTGATGATAACTCCAGCTTATTCTATTTCCACAGCCTGCCCCTACCATAATAATTTCTTCCAACTGAAGAAACAGAAATAAAGGCAAAAAAACCTTAAGTTCTGTTGCCCAGACAGAGTAGGGGAACAAATTAAGATCAATAAAAATCTTTGAAGCTAAGTTTGGAATAATCTCCATTTTCTTCACCACTGAAATAGTAACTTGACTTTTAGTACTTGCTTCTTCCTCTTTTTGTTTACCAGATGTAGACAGTGAGTTATAGCAAAATAAAAACAGAACTGTCTTTCCCCTTCCAGCCCTTATTCATGCATGCTTCTTCATATGGTTTTATTTTTAAACATTTTCCCATAAAGATGTAACTTACTTTAGGGCTTACTTCAAGGAAGCTTCCAACAAGTTCCCATATGCGAATGCTTAACCCAGAACAGCTGAGCTTTGTAAATCAGGAACAGACCCAGCAGCACTATCTGACTGCACTAGGCTGATGGGTTTTGCCTATTTGTAGTGCAGTCAGTTCACTAATGAGGAGCTGGCAAGAGGCACAATGCCCCCTGGACCTCATTAAACGACCTTGTTTTGGCCTGCTGAAACTTTACCTCAGGACTTGAGCACAGAGGCTGGAGCAGAAGTGCTACTGCAAAAACGGGGTCCTGTCTCCCTGTGGAGGTGGGGTCTTCAGGAAGAGTTTTAAGTCAAGTTTCCTCCCTGTCACTGTCTCTCTAGGTGTGACATAAGGATGCAGTGACACCTTAATAGAAGTGGGTTTACCTCAGAAACTTGTTGATGTTCACACTGAGGAGGCTCAGCCCCAGCCTGAGGACCTCTCTGCAGTTGCCCCCACACACATCAACTTCTCTCTCACTGACACTCTGCAAGCACATGCCAGCCCTGAAGAGCTGGCCAGTTTTAAACTTAACAAATCGCACAGGCATCTTCCCAAAGTAAGGGAAATTGCCTGAGTGGCAGCAGAGCCAGCCCACACCACACTCTGCTCCCAGCAAGGCCTACTTGGGGCTGCAGAACAGGGAAAAGCACATTAACATTGCTCTAGTCAAAACTCATTACTCAGTTCTCTCAGGTGTAGGGGAGTTTGAAAGTGAACTGCAGTCATTAGTGCTTCCTAATCTGCTCTCATTCTCCTCAGCTGTCATGTCCAGGTTTGCTATTTCTAGCTCAGACCTGCTGGCAAAAGAGATGCTTATGAAGTGAAGCTCAAGTGCCAAGTCCAATGGTCCCTTGAGACTGCAGATTATTTTGCTTGGAGGCTCATCTCCACTCTGACTAAACAGAAGAATAAAAACACGACAAATCTGATCAGTCTTTCCTCAGCCCACAAGTATGCAACTTCTACTACTGTAGAAACTAGAACTCTGGTTGTTCAAAATCCTCAAATTGCTTTAGAAGAGAAAGAACTACCTGAGGAACACTTGAGCTGTGACAGCAGTTCTTTGAGAGAAGAAAAACTGTGTGCAGCTCATCCCATGCCAGAGCTTGATGCACAGCGCCTGCCAACTCTGCCCTGCTAATGGCATGAGCAGGAGTCTTGTGCAAGTTCAGTGGGAGCATTAGGTTGGTTGGGGGAGCCCCTGCTGAGTTTTGGACTTCTCCCTATGTCAGGCAGCCTCTGGGGCTGGTACAGGGCTGTCAGCAGAATGGCCTTCTCCAGTCAAATTTTTGCTTTTAAGTCAGCGGGTGTTGGATTGCACCCAAAGCTGCAGAAGTATTTGGGGAAAAGCCTTAGGATCATAACTGCAGATTTTCATTAGAAAAGATTAAAAGCTACTTGAAGTTAGCCTAACTAGGGGCTTTACTTACTTTATACTTTTACTTAATGCTTTACTAACATAGCATTATACATTTCCACGTCCCTCTAAGTACAGCTGGAGGTGCAGTGTCAGCACGACTGCAGTTGGTGTCTGCAGACCACCCATGTCTCTGTCAGGTTCTTGGCCAGGCTGCGCAGGTGGTGCTTGAAAATGTCCTGCTGTGTGGCTATTCCTGCAGAGGGAGGATTTATATAAAGAGGTATGTGAGATGTGCTTTTTTAAATTAGAAATGACTTTATTAATCTGGACAGGAATATTCTGGCCGTGAACATCTAATAAGAAATGAGAGAGCTATTTTTGCTCTTCTGTGTTGGTGCAGAAATGTGTTTGACAATGGTGGCGGCAGCCAACTTTCTGAGACATCCATCAGAGATACTGAAGCTCAGAGTTACAGTGGGGCATTTGTTCCTGACAGCACCCCCAGCCATCCCAGCCCTTCAGGGAGTTTGCACCTCCCACTGGCTCAGTGGGAGAGCAGAGTTGGCTTGCTGTTGTCAGTGCTGTGGCTGTGCTGTCACTTCTAAGCCTTAATTCACTTGATTGAATCACAGTGTACTGAAAAGCAGGGACGAAATCTCAAACTTTGTGGTGTGCCTTATTTTACAAAGTTCACACGTCTGCTACAGCCCTGGTTTATCATAACAAAGTAGCTGGTTTAGTGTACACAGAGCTGTTTCTTTTTCCTTTCAGTCTCCTGTTCTTCTGATATATTGTGGCTTCATGATGTGTCCCCTGGTAACTGCTCTCACCACGTTTTCAGCAGACACATCTTGTGGCAGATTGCCATCTGGAAGGTAAGCAGTTTTTCCTGTTTTGAGATTTGCCATTCAGCATCTCTATGGAGAAAACTCACATTAACAAAGGAGAAAGCTGAGCACACACAACCCCTCCAACACAGTCCAGAAGCCAGGCTGCACAGCTGAGCAAGGAGCCCTGAGGGGCTTCAGCAGCATTTCCCTGTGGCATGGGACAGCAGCTTAGGACCAGTGAGACAGACCTGCAGCTGCTCAAAACAGAGAGAGAAAGATTGGCTTTGGTTGCACTGTTTAATTTGTGATGGGATCCGGACATATTTTCTGTTCCTCTTATATACAGTTCATGTCTTAAACATATAGTCAAGTCATAACTAGTACTACTTGAAAGCACTTGGCCTTATGGTTTTATAGATTTTTAAAAAAAGGTAATTACAGTCCAAAGCCTTTTGACTGAAAAGGACTAAAAAAAAAAAAAAAAGAAGAAAAAAAAGAATAAGTACAGGAATATCACATCTCTAGCACCTAATATCTCTGCTTGGCCTCAGATAATTTTTCACCCCAACTCGTTCAGTTCATTACTGGATGCAAGCTGCGACTGACTTGCTTTCACTGGTTTTGATGTTTATTTGACGAGAGACTACTTGTTAACAAAGCTGCATGGAGCTTTAGGGAACAATTCAAGGTAGCATTAGAAAGCCACCTTTTATTTTTCTCTAATTAGAATAGCACGCTTTTGTCTGAGCAACCCACAATTCATGTCTATTACCTTCATAAGATAACAACAAAAGTAGAAAAGTTCCATCAGCTTCACTCCTAGCATAGGGCAGCTCTCAAAGGTCTGGTAAGGAGTTACTGCATCCTGATCCTCTATGAAATTTACCCATCAAAAATGTAGTGAAGTATACAGATAAGTTGTTTTGTTTTGGGCCATTCTGCCTAGTTACTGATACAGGGAAAAAAAAAATCTTAAAGAAATAAGTAGCAAAGACAATAAAAAAAGACATTAAGTACATATATGATCATATTCATCTCAGCTTTGTAAATTTCCACTAAAATCAAAATTCAGTGGCATGTTTCCCATGCTTACACAGAATTTAACCCTTACAAGACTTCTTCTAAGATGGACAAAATTAGTATAAGACTCTTACCCATATTGAGTGGTGTGCATCTGAGGATCAGCTACACCGGGGTGGCTGAAGTTGTATTAAGAACAAGTTGCAAAAATGCAGCTGTAGGATTAAATCCCGCAGAAGTACTCACAGCACCGGACACAGGGAATTGTGCAAGATTTTGCAGGTTTTGTCTTGCCATGAGATCCTGAACCCCCAGAAACTTTCCAGCCTGGCTTTAAGTGGAGGCCAGGCAGGCCTTCTGACAGGCTCTGTGGAAAACAGGATGGTAACAGTAATTAAATAATTGCTTTAAAATCAGTGTGCACGAGAAATATCTTTTCAGATGAGTTCTACTGATAGTGGCTTCAGACTGAACTGTTAAACAGAATAGTTCTAGATGGGACCGAGCACTTCCAATGCAAACTGTTTACATCCAGCTAGAGTCACTAGGTCCCAGTGGAAATGTTTACACATAACTACATCCCTCAAGCTGGGGGGAAAAAAGGAAAAATTTGTGCTTTTACTATTCAACTGCTGAATTATTTATCTTCCACTTTCTATTTCCAATATGAATTAAGCTGTATAATAGATCTCCAGAACCATTGATCTGTTTAAATAAACAGTGTGACACACACCAAGCCACAAGGGACCATCTGACACTGATTTCTTTAGTTTCCATTTGTGGAGCAGGAAAATTATATACTGCACAGTTTGAACAGACCTATGCCTGTGATTTCACCAAAGATCTCCGTTTGTGGTGGTAATTTCCACACACCACTTGATGGTATGCCTTTCATAAATGGAAACATTTCTGGCTCTCAGAAGGCAAAGGAGATGACATTTCCGTAAGAGGACTTGCTACATATACATTTGTGGTTCTGTCATTGGCACAACACTAGTAAATGCCAAACTCATAGGGTTCAGAATCATATATGTGTTTAACCACAGACTTGTTTCTCCTTTGCAGGAATTGAAAAAGAGCTTGATGGAAACTATTTTTCTGCCAATTTGCGATACGATTTACAGGTTAGAAAGGCTAAATTCATAGGTACCATTTACTCTCATGCAGTAAGATTGCTTCCATAAGAAAAGAAGCACTGTTTCCTGGTCTAAATATACATTGAGTAAAAAGATTTCTTGCACACAGACTTTAAAATTACACAAATGTTAATTGAGTAATTGAGCAAACATTCAGACCCCGAGACAGGAACACAGCAGGAGAAGAGCACGTCTTTCCTCACAGAGTGAAGGATGCTTTGTAGCACAGGACTCCTGCCTCTGCCTCAAGGAAGAGTCTCCTTAAGATTGCCCCACAACCACATTGAGACATAGAGACCACCCAGGTCCAATAGACTCACCAGAATAAAGGCTGCACCAGCATCGCTTCCATCTTGGTCCTCAGGTTCAGGAACTTGAGCCTCTGGATTTGACCTTGTTGTCAAGCCCCTGAAGCAGCAAAACCAAGGCTCTACAAGCAAAGATTCTGGGTGAGAAGATAGAGGAAAGTTAATTGCTCAGAAGAAAACCCGTGAAGGTACTTGAATGGCTCCTTAAACAGAGAAAGAAGGAACCTAATGCCAGGTGCCAGATGGTTACACCGTCTTCAGCAGCTCACCCAGCCCTCTTGCTGTGCAACAGTGACACAGAATGCGAGGAAAAAAATATGTGAAGCAGTAAGGTGTTTTGGTTTTTTTTTTTTCATTTTTCTTAGATAGTGCATTTTACGTGCTAGGGAACTTTTTACGTATAAGGCTTTACTGCCAGAAGTGTTGATATTCCACGCAAGTATTTTCTCATATATTATTATGAATAAAGGATAACATTTCTTCTACAGCCAGTTTATTTTGTTCCCTGAGTATTTTAGACTATTGGCAGTCTAACTGCCTGCTATTTATCAGAAAACTAATTTGATCAATCCCATAGCAGGCAGATCCACGGCCCTTCTCCAGACAGTATTGAAAATGCTTATGTTTAAATGTTTAGCATCAAGGAGGTTATAAATCCACATGATGTGATCAAGCTGAACTTTCAAGGAGCAACTATACTCAAAAATAACTAGTTCTGTTCCTACAGCCTTGAGATAATTTCTAAGATAGCTGGTCCCTTTAGAATCTGACTTATGTGCCATAACAGCATATAAACTCAAACAGTATTGTAAATCTGTAATCTATGCAACCCCATAGATTTCTAAATCTTCTAATGTTAAGAGGTAACCACATAGATTGATAGAGCAAATTAAAAAATATTTGAGAGAAAATGAAAACTTCTGGGCCCCAGAGTCATATAAAAAATTGAACTTCTCTGTATTTTAGACATCCCAGGAGAGTTTTCAGTTCATAAGCTTCATGCATTCAGGAAGTCCTTGCTACTCTGTGAAGACCAGTTAATGTGATTTGTGCTGAAGATCACATGTTCTGGCAATATAACTTTCTCATTAATGTCCTCAGGAATATTTCTTTGTCTCAGAGATTGATGTATGCACGTCCTTCTGCTTGGCAGAACATGTAGGAAAGAACTGCTCAAGTTTGGACAGAGCTGATGGGAACTTGCTTGCCTGCATTTCATGTGGAGTAGCAGGCTCTCTGCATGCCTATGGTAGAGGCACTAACTTACATGTGGAAGTGTTAATTAATAACAATCCATAAGGTCACTTCTTCACAGTTGAAAGTCCTTCCCTGTGGAGAAGAACAGAGAGCAGCAGTGATGCCAAAGAGCACTAGAGCCACTGTAGATAAAACAAACAGGCATGTCCATTCCCTGAGATACTCTGCCTAGAAAAAAATATTCTAGCACCCAAACAGTTCATACAACTTCCCACATAATACAAGCCCAGACTATCCTCTGCTGCAGAACCGGCATGTCAATTTACCTAATAAGGATTTACAGATTTGTAGGAAAAGCTTGTAAATTGGTAACAAAGTGGAAAAGGATTGCAATAAGAGCCATGTCATCTCTTTCTGTGAAGAAATATGCGATACAATGTACAACTCCTGCCGTTCCTGCCTAAGCACTCTCTCTGAGAGAAGTGCTTGCAGGATAGCAGAGCGAAGGTCATGAAGATCAAGATGTTCCTTAAAGGACTCCCAAGGCTCTGGGGTCAGTAGGAATTTGTCTTCAGATCTGTCTCCTCAAATGGCTTATCTCAGTCAAAAATTAAACCCAGGGAGGATGCTAAGAGGCTGGTTCAGAATGTAATAAAAACTATCTAAGAGAGGTATATTCCCTGGTCTCTTCTCCTGAGTGAGAGGGTGCTAAATCAGCTAAAAGAGCAAGCAGAGACCTGGCTTTGTTGAATTATATGACAGAGAAAGAGAAAATCCTTTGTGTAAGCCATTTTCCTACATGGTGAGTCAGGGAATTTACATCCCATTATGTGCTCAGCAAGAAGCATAAAGATACAGCTCCTTCAGGCGAGTGTGACTAGACACTCAGGATCAATCTACCATGACAAAGCTTTTGTTTTCAAGTATCCTATGGACTAGACTTTCACAGAGACAGTGAGCAGGGAACATCAACTAAAAAAGAAAATTGGTAGGGTATGAATTAACATTTCATTATGTCAGACCTATGAAGGTTGGATGACCTCAGGCATGCAAATAGTACGCATGTCCAATCGCATATATGCCACTCATATTTGTTGCATGATAGGACAAGCATGATCAGAAAAGCAGTGATGCTGCCATCTGACATGGAGGTGATAGGTGTGTGATCTGGAGTAAAACTATCGTCAAGTTATACAGTGATTTGGAGAGAGATATTAGTTGTACCCTTTTGTGACAGCTGAGGTCCCTGCATCTTGAAAGCTGCTTCTCTGGATTTTATCTGTGAGGAAGGGACTAAGCATCTCTCCATGTGGGAGCAGCTGGAAGAACGCTTGGATGAGCCCTGAAGTCCATATGCGACTATGCCTGTTATGTCTCTGTGTTTACCAGAAACGCAGTTTTCGCACTCAGGTTTGACTTATGCAACTCCTTCTGAGCAAATGGAGTTGCTGCTTCTTTATCCATCTGTCATGGTGTGTGCTAGCTGTGCTGCTATAGATCCTTGTATTGAATTTAGCCCTAAAGCTATTAGAGTTTCACAGGTACTAAATTCTCCAACATAATTTTGAGAAATATAAAATAAGGCAGTAAAGTTGTTAAATTAGAACTCAGTTGATATATTGTCAGCTCGAGGTCTTTCTAAGAAAACACATGGCAGAAAAGCAAAACAAAACTAAACAGTAACATAAATTCCAAGTTCATAAAATGCTCAGTGCAATTTGCAGCATTGATAGTAGTTACAGTTCTGTCTTATACTGACAGGAAATATTTAAACATGCTTACGTATATATGAACAATCCATGCTGCCAGACAAAACTATGTGCTACATAAAGACAGATGGGAAAAAGCTGGTTTTTTCTGTACTTGATTGCTGTGTTGTGTCTAAGACTAAGGCTGGTCATAGTCATAAAGTTGGTTCATGCAACTATATATTTACCTAGAAGTTCTCAAGGCACTCATTGAAACAATAGTTGTTTTCTTACCCAAGAAAACAAATGCAGAGGGTTTGAAAGTATCTGAGCTCTTCTGGAAGATGCTATTGTAAGCAAAGACTGCTTAATGTTGCCTTCCTTTCAATCACACAGGCAGATGGGTGGAGTATAGCAGGCATGGACAGAAAATAAAGCGCATGGAGCTGGGACCCAGACCAACATAACAAAGCAAATGTTGGAGGTAAAACCTGTGAATCATTCCAGAAATAAAGTGGTAGGGATTTAAGCTCTGGAGAAATATTACTGTGTAGCAAAAATATGTGAATCTTCATCAAGAAATAAATCTAAAACAGAACTATTTTTCAAAGGACTTCAGAATTAAATGCCTCTGTCATTCAGTAACTCTGGAGTTTGCAAGAGAAGTATAGACCATCTGTTCAAGAGACCAGTAACACAATCTGTGCAGCTAATCAGCATGATAGCAGTAGGAAATGATTTCATAGGAACCTATCACATCTGGTTTTAAAACTAGTAGACTTTTTCGTTTTAATACATTCTCTGCATCTCTCACAAAACCTCTTTTCTGACAGGATTTGTGCTTTAGTAGACAGCTTTTAAAATTTTTTGTCAGTCTCTGAACAGGAACACACATGGGTAGATAAATACATACCCAGTAGAGTGCATGGGTATTGCTGCAGCCTATTACTACTTCAGTGAATAGCAGTCAGGTTTATCTCAGCAATGGATAACATCACTATCATTATAAAAGGCTAATATAAAAATTTCTTTACATGGACAGTTTTGATTAATTATTTTAAAAAAGCAAAAAAAAAGCAGTGCTCCATTGATTGAACTCCCTACCTAGTTTTCATTTTTACTAGCCTACATAATTATTGTCTGAGTGTTTTTTTTACTCTTTTTAAACATTTTGTTAAATTCTGAATATTGAAATCTGGAGTGGTTTACTGAGTGCATTTTCAATCAATTTATTTTCACCAAGAATTGAGAAAATGTTAAAAAGTGCTACATTTTTCAGAAATCTGTTTACTGCTTCTTCCAATGGTAGGAATATCTAACACAAAACATCTAAATGAACATTACTTAAAGCATTTGGGGGGAAAAAAGTAGTATCCAGTATTTCTGAGTACGGTAGGAGACGCAGTGGGGTTTTTTACAGCAATGTTACACAGGTCAATACAAATATCCTGGATATTGTACCAAAACATCTTTAATGGTTCAATGAATCTCATTTCCTTTTGCATTTACCTCTATAAAGTCTACCTGACTACTTCCTTGGAAGGATGGCTGTGTGCACCATGCTTGATTTCAGGGCACAAATAGGTCACAGATTTCAAACAGCTTCAAGAAACAAATGGAAACTAATAAAAAACCTGACCACATGACTCTGCTCCCGTTGGTCATCCCCCAGTAATGGAGGAATTACAGACAAAAGGCCAGATGAACTCTGTAGAAGGAACAACAATATTACAGGAAGGAAAAAGCCTCCTTGAGCATTACCCACAGTGGATCAGCTGCGGTTCCCCCACACCAGGAGCAAGCAGACAGCAACAACAACTCTCATGGGGCACCAAAGCTTAGACGGGTCTGACCACTGGTCAAATGAACGTGGACCAAGTGAGTCCATTGCTCCCCTTGCTATTGGTACAAGCAGCATTTGTTGGCCTGTGGCAAGACAGGGCGTGGGTGGCACCATGTGTTGGAGACTTGACTTCTTCAGTACCACCTTTACTGTGAAGCAGTCATTTTATAAATCATTTTCTAAACAGTGTTTCGAGCTGGCTGAAACATAAAAGACAGGAAAGATGTGTATAACTCTCATTTTTAAATCTGAAAACTACTTTGACATTTGCTGTGTCTTCATTTTCTAGTGCCACAAACACTGAGATAAAAATCACCTCTTTATAAACTATCTGCTTCTCTAAGACCTCTGGGGCATAAGCACAAGAAAGTTCAAACTGCTGATAACCTTAATAACTCTAGATCTGAACATTCTACAGTTGGAGACTAAACACTGTTTGATTGCTGACAATAAGGCATTAAAAACAACTTTTGAGTGTACAAAATTGATTTCATTACTTCTTGGATGTATGAATCTGGAAAAAAAAAAACCCTGAGAAATAAATTGATAGAAAACAAAATTTCACACAAAGAGCAGTAGAAATGCTGTTCATACCACTGTATGTCAGCAACTTGGAAAGTCAGTATGACCAAATGAAAACAGCCGTGTGCTCTGTATCGTTGTTCCAGCAGAAATATTGACTCTGAATTCCAGGTGCCTCTAGATGTGTAATTTTGATGGTTTATGGGTTTTTCACCTAATTTCATTAAGTCATTATGTCTCCAGATTATTAAATCAAGGATGATAGTTCAAGAACACAAAATTATCTAATCTGCCATATACAGCAAGAATGGCAAAGCATGAATGGTCACTTAGAATAAATAAATAAATAAGGAAGAAATGGAAATATTTGAATGACTTCTTTACTGAAAATATTGTTTATATGTCTGAGTCCTGCATTACTATATGCACAATTTTCCCCTTTCACACTCTTGCTGAACTACTCTTTGTATTGCTTCTGGCAGTGTGAAGGAGTTAATAGTACTCAAAGAGCTTGGAGCTGTAACACAGTATAATAGAAAAAAGGAAGTATGTGCTAGTGAAGAAGCTCACAGCCTCCCTTCCCACACCCTGTGCTCACACCAGCAATTCCCCAGTGAGCTGGAACTTTCTTTTCTTGTGGCAGCTCACCCAGAGCTCAGTCCTCCAGCCTTGGAACCCCAGGACATTACCATGCCATCTGCTGAAGTCTGCTGACACAAAAAGCCCAACAGGATTCAAGTCCTGTTTCTCTGGTGGCTTGATGAGCTCCCTCTCTATCATAGAAAATGGGACCAGGGGCGACTTCTGCCTAATAAGGTCCACTCCTTTGCTGTGGAATGGACTTAGCAAGTCCATAACATATCATAACAACAACTCAGAGGAGATTGATCTAGGTGGTTAGTACTTCTAATGAGGGTATTCAGAGTAGATATTGATCTACTGAACTGGTTCAGGAAAC
The DNA here is from genome assembly GCA_013396775.1 of Cephalopterus ornatus. Classification (NCBI taxonomy): domain Eukaryota; kingdom Metazoa; phylum Chordata; class Aves; order Passeriformes; family Cotingidae; genus Cephalopterus; species Cephalopterus ornatus. The sequence goes on from VZRE01011967.1 coordinate 347,515, forward strand.
TTAAAGATCCATGTTTGTGGGATATGGCTTATTCTAGTGTCTTACATTCCTGCCTAGAGAAGATTAAACACTGTCATTGATGGATTTGGAAGCAGGAATGCATTTCCATATTCTGCTTATCTCAGTGTTAAAATTCTGGTCAATTCTACTGATAACAGGGATGCAGCTGAACCTGTGAGAAAAGCAGCTGGGCCCTGAGTAGTGAGGAGCACGGTAATGGCAATGTATCAGCCAGGATAGTTTGTATTTTTCCTGAAAACAAATTTGACTTGTTTGTTATCCTCATCTGTTTGCACATGCCATGTGTTGTCAATGTGTTGACTGCAGCTGTTCCAATATGGATTGGCTTTATGGGAAAGAAGTTTTCCTGCACATGAACTCCACTTGAAAGCAAGGGTGGGCAGAAAGGATCAATGTATATTTGCAATTTATAAGCAGTTATCAATCAACTTAATTCAGGTGGTCCCTGGACAATGTAGATGAATATTTAAAGCTACATGATTAAGATTAGGCTAATTAAACTAATTTTGAGCCAGTGGGTTTTAGTAATAGACTATTGATGTGCACAAAAGTAAAAGAGACTATTTGAACTTAATTTTGATTCCAGATCTGATCTTTGCAGGTCTGTGCCTAAGCAGGGAACTCCTCAGATTCCCATCTATCTTCTGCTCTCTCCCTACTCTTACCCTTATCATAACAAAAAATTCCAGCTGTGAACAGTTTGAGGTGAGTTGCTTATCACCATTAGTCTGTAACCAGAGCTTTAAAAAATACAAATACAAACAGCACAAGGCTTGCACTGAAGAACAGATCACTTAAAATATAAAGTGGAATGGCGGGAAAATATAAGTGCAAGGCCCCTAAGTTATCTGCTAAGTTGCCAGGAATTAAAAGTGTATTTGACACTAAAAGTGTCTATTGTTAGTCCCTTAAGTGCACTGGAGGTATGCAGTTATGCCTGCAGGCCAGCACACACAGAGGGCTTAGTTCCAGTTTCCCTCCACCTGATTTACTGAAGTGGTCTAGCAGCTTCTGCAGTGCCACCAAGAGCTCCAACAATAACGATGTGGTTTAGTAAGTATAATGACAACATCTGTAAGATATTTAAGCCCAAGAATCAGGTTTTCTTGCATACTTCTAAAAAAAAAGAAAAAAAGTACTTCATGAAATACTTTTTTTTTCACTTGAGTGATTAAAAGATGATTTGTAGTCAGGCACTACCTAGAATCATAGAATCATTTAGGTTGGAAAAGACCAGTAAGCTCATTGAGTCCCACCTTTAACCTAACACTGACAGGTCCACCACTAAACCATAAGCACGACAGCTACATGGTTTTTGAGGAGTTTCATGAGCAGTGATTTCTACCATTTCCCTTGGCAGCATGTTTCAGTGCTTGACCACCCTTTCAGTGAAGAAATTTTTCTTAATATCCGATCTAAACCTCCTTTGGTGCAACTTGAGGGCATTTCCTCTTGTCCTGTTGCTTATTACCTGGAAGAAGAAACTGCCCCCACCTGGCTACAACCCTCCTTTCAGGTTCCTGCTACATTTGCAAGTAAGAATTTCATTATCATGTAGATGGTATAGAGTGTCTACAAAACCATGAAAAAAAAAATAAAAGGAATGAGGCTGATGAAGTCATCAGCAGTGATCTCTTTGCCCCATGCTTCCAGTTGGGAGGGCATGGATGGAATAATCTACCATGGTCATCCCTGAATTCAAAATGCCACACTCACCTATTGGACTGACTGTTCCAAATTAACAGTACACACGGGCACAGAGAGTGAAATATTTTAGATCTGCACCCAACTTCTTTTCAAGGCACAGAGAGAGAGGGGGGACAATTTGGCACCTGTAGCAGAACGTAACTCTCCTGCCATCAGGCACGAAGGACTGTCCTCCAAACCAGGGAAATGCTAATCAAAAAGTTTTGCATTTGCCTATTTTTTTGGTTGTTTTTTTTTTTTTTAGTCTCAGAGTCTTTTCCAACATTTTTTTTCCCCATGCTGAAAACCCTGCCACTCCTCAGGAAGAAAGAAGTAATGTTTCTATTTGAGACAGAAAGCTCTTCATAGAATGGTGTGGTTTGCTAGATGTACACAAACCAGAGCGTCTTCTGTCTGAGAATTTTCAAAGTAAGCACCAGATTCCTCCTCACCACTGTGGATGCTTTACAGTGCCCAAGTGGCAGCATCTAAAAAGGAAATATGGGTTACTATAGTACATTTTCCTGAGCTTTCTATAATCAGTGTAAGAGTCTGTAATGCCACCTAACACAGAATACAACTTGCCTGTGTAACACACAGCTGCAGTGACAGAAACATTGCTTTCAATGAGTTCATTTAGAACATGGATCCCAAAATAACAGCCTCATATTTAAAAGCCTTCTTACTGTAACCCTTTCAAAACATTTCAATGAACTTTTTATACCCCTAAATTGGATCAAATATGTTTCACGTATTTAGCGTATTAATCAGGTACTGAATTTGCTAAATTGGGCAGTTGGAGGTCACTGTGGTGTGTATTTGCTACCTAAATGCTAATTTTTTTCACCACAATAAAGAATCTATGCCTTGACTCTACGTACTCATCATTATTAAATAATCAATAATTCTGCCACAGAGGCCACCTAAACATTATGGGTTTTATGGCTGTAGAAGCTGGTAAATGAAAACCAGCAGACAAGCACAAACATTTTCCTGATCTTTTTACTGTCGTGGAAACAGTGGTGGGGCAATTTGCATAGCCACAGCATCCCTGAACTTGTGTGTTGACACGAGCAATAGAAGGAATGGATTGGGCAGGTAGTGGTGGTAATAAATGTATCTTTAATACTGCCACTAGTTTCCATCCAGCCCAAAGCTTCCTAGAAAGCTTTATGAGAGAGAAGATAGCAATTTCAGCACACAACAAAGGTGTTTTCTGTTCAGTGACAATAGAGACATTTTTTGGGTAGCAAGAGTTTTCTTCTACATTTAAGGAAGGCAGTTCTGAAACTGCAACAATAAGAAGGCAGGAGGTTGAGAAAATTAGATTATCATGGAATGACAGCCAAGTTATGCTATGATAGAAGGGAATGATGCCCACTGCAAGGCTGGCTACAGATGCTTTGAACCAGCCAGGGCCACAATTTCAGTCATGTCAGCAAAGCAGAACTTTGCACTAAATGGACTTACTGCTCTTAAATCAGAGTGAAACAAAACAACCCTTAAAGAGAAGCAGAACAACAAAAGACATGCAGACTTCTTGACACTTAAACCATTCAAAACCTAGATCTCTTTGTTTTGCCACAGAAGATCCCTCTTACAAGGCTCTAAGCAGCAAACCATCCATGCAAATCACACGCAAGTCTCAACAAAACAATAACATATAGTTGTCAAAGATCACTGAGAATTTTTTAAGAGATGAAACTACCCAAAGTCTGTCTGTTCTTGCAGTCTCACCAGCTTCACTGGTAGTCAGCACGTGAGACTCAACTTTACAGATCTTAATAGATTTCTGTATATAAACAGGGTTTTACAGGCATTATCCCCTGCAGTTCTCTAGTCTAATCTTTCTGTATAGATCCTGAAGGTTAATAAGGTAGAAATATTATTTACAGGGATCTTTTTTCCCAATCAAGAATCAAATTATAGACAACTTCCGTGTGAAGAAAAAAAACAAGGGAAAAAAGCATCTGTGAGAGTGCTTTAAAATATTAGCAGGTTAATGACATTTTAATACATTCTTTGAAGCTATATTTGCAGATGGTTATTCTAAAAAGACCGTGGATAATTATATACATAGATAAATATCCAGCTGACAATATTATAGTTATAAATAATGTCAGAAAATCCTGTGATTCGAATGAGGAAAATCTGGAAAATCAACACTGAGGCTTTATTTTCTTATATAAAAAAGATGTTGAAATCCTGTACAACACTTTTTTTGGAAAGTCAAGGTTATCCTGACTTTTATGGGGTTTTTTTCCTGTGTTTGTCCTTAGATAACCTGGAGGACACTGAAGGAAGGCAGAATACCTGATGGGGTTTTTCTGATGACAGCTAGTTTTTCAAAGCTATATCAAGAATAGCAATCTCTTAAGACTTTATATTTCCTTTCTTTGTAGTACTAAAGACTTCATCCAGAAGAAAAATTTGTTGGTAAGATTGGCACAAGTTGCCCATAAAATGTATATGAAAGTCAAATAATACAAATAACTCATAGAAACTTTGTTTGAGAGAATGACTACCTAGCAGTTTATCAAAACATAAACTTTATGAAAGATGAAATACAAACCATGTCATCTAGGTAGCAAAGCAATGGATGGCAAAAAACTTTGCAAAAGGTTTGAAAACAAGTCTCAGTAGTAGCTTGTCAAAGGATGTACTTCACATTTCATTCTGAAACAGAAATTAGGACCCTTTTAATTATATACTCAGCTAGGACTGACTACATTCAGATTACATGTGACTGTAAGCAGCCGAGGAAGAGGAGGAAATTTTCTTATTCCCTTGGCTAAAACACAAGTCATAAATACGTAAAAGCAAGCTAGCCACTTTAAAAATTGCTTTATTCCATTAAGAGCTGTAAAGAAAACTGAAAAAAAAAAAAAAAGATTATGTGCAGGTTTTTTTAAATTTTTTTTGCTCTTGAAAGATTTATGAAGATGAATACCAATTTTCAGTATTAAGGATGAATACTACAATGCTGAATCCTGTGCTCTGAATGTATGGACACAAGAGAAATTATTCCATTCTTTATTTCTGATAGAAAAAGGTGCTTTTTAACAAAAAAATAAAAAGCCACCCTGAAATTTTTTAGTAATTTGATTAAAAGTCTCATTTGTTCTTTGTGAATAAAAGTTTGTCTCCTGGTATCTCTGATTTCAGTGATGCATAGCTTTTTGATTAAAGCAAACAGCAGAAAAAGACATGGCTGGAAAGAATCTCTAAGACCTTAAAGAACTAAAAAAACCCATCTTTCTTAAGCTTTAGAAACCATTAATATAGAAAGACTTATATTCCACCTTAAACAAAACCAATCTAGCTTTTAATGAGAATATAAACTGCCTTCTTTCTCCTGTATAGATATATCCTTTCTATTTTGTACTAAAATCCTACTTAGGCTTCAATATACATGAAGTTTAAACCAAGGCAGCACAAGCAAACACGTTTGATAACCTAAAATCCTGTGCAGGTGTTTTTGCAGTAATCAATAATTAAGTATCTTGATTAATCCCTACTCTTGAAGCCAGTGATGGTTTTATCATCAGTTTTAATTGTAGTAAATACACATCTGAAAATTATAAACACATTAAAGAAGTTTTAATAAAAGGACTGGGTATTCTAGAGCATTTTATAGAGATTTCTAAAATGAACTTTTTTACACTTAAATAAATGATGGAAAAAGGCTGGTTACTCTCCCAGCTTTGCACACCTACCAATTTGAATTCCTGTAAGTATTTCAGCATCAAAATATTTCCGACTCTGAACATAATGGCTTTCATCTGTTTCTTCTGGGCTTTTACACCTCCAGCCAAGTCGGAGCTTGAGAGCACAATGCCCAGGAAGAAAGAAAAACCACTGCCCATGGATCTCACAGTTCTCCTTCTGACCTCTGCTCCATACAGCACCAGGAAACCCCCCCAGGCTGGGACAGGCTTGTGCCTGTGCTCAGGCAGGTCCATGAGCACCCAAGGACAGGCTTGGTTTCTGGGGCTTTGGGTCATGGCCTTTGGAGTAGAAGATGGTGCCCAGCCACCGTGGCACAGCCTGGGGCTGGATGTGGGCTTGGTGCCATGGAGCACAGCTTGGAGTCCTGGAAACGTCCCTCTCCCTCTCACTCCAGACCACACACAGATAATGAGTAAGAATGGAGAGATTGGGTTAGATGAGTGCTAAAAGCAGCACAAACCTCTCGTGCTTAAAAGCCAAGCTAAAAGAAATTTAAAAAAAAAAAAAAAAAAAAAGCCATAGTGAATCAAACTCCCTGTCTACCCCCATGTCATTGAGCTGAGACTTGAGCAGGAGATGTGATAGCAGACTTTATCTTAGAGGTCAACATTACCCCAGCTATCATTTTTAGAAACATTTTTCTAAAAGATGAGCCTAGACTCAAAGGCATTTTAACCTGGAAATTAGAGAATTGAGAGAAATTATTCCTCAAAGGAAACCACCCATGTAGTTAATTAGCAATGAGCCCTTCCATGACAGGGTGCTTTTTCATAATTTTACTTTCACTGAACTCAAATGAATCATATATTAGCTTTTGAAAATGCTTTGAAATGAAGATTTTTGACCTTAATGTAAGTAGTCATAAGAGAATGTAAAGGGGGTTAAAAGTTCAGGAAGATACTCGAGACAAATAATTGCATAAAATGTGTCAGTATATTCTCGAGGAGGAGAAAAAGCAATGGTCGCATATGAATCTTTAATGATTTTACTCCAGGATCAGCGAAGTCTTAATCAAAGGGGGATGCATACTTAGCCTGAGCAAATAAGGCATGAAGATTCAAACATTCTTTCTGAATACTAATGTGGTTTTATACTTGGACATTTAAGGAACTGAGATTTGAAAAATGTCGGAAGACCTCCAGAGCATGTGGAAGAAGTTCATGATTCAGTTAAATATTTTAACTTTCATGTCTTGGACATAGATATTATCCTAATTACTGAAATTAAAGTCTCCACTAAACATTTTTTTTCAAGCAGACTCAGGATTGCTAAATGCCATTTGCAAGCACACTCTCAGGAAGGTCTCTGAATATTCTCTTTAGCATCAGAAGGTATTTATCTTCTTCTCAGCAAAGAGCACAGCAGGCAATAGTTACACACATAGAGAAATGTTGAAAGGTAGGAAACTCCACCCTTCTATGTTACGGCAAGATTGCTAGATGTGAAAATGGTTAAGTATTTCCCAGGAACAAAAAGAACTGGCAGGAGAAATATGTTGTTGTTTTGGTTTTGCCAAACCTTTTTTTTTTCTCTTTAATACTTAATTTACTTTGCTTTCTAATCAATACTATTGCATTTAACTGCAAACGTGACCTAACAGTTTATTAGGTTTTGTAGTTAATTAAAGCTACAGCTACAACAAACAAGATTTTAACTTATCTCTAGTAAACTGGCCATTCTCCCAGGATACCCCCAGTGTGAGTGCTTCTGCACTCCTGGCCTTTGCTTTTTTCTGTTTTCACTGTTATTACGTGCATTTGCACACACTGTCTAAACCTGAAAGCAAGAAATATGAAATCACAGCTATTAGTAACATCACTTATCTATGATTTGTAAAAAGCTCCCTGTAATCCTTTTTCATATCAGAAGGAAACTGATTAATCAGTTGTATGGAAATTCAGCGATGGCAAATGATCAGTAGTCAAACCTCTCTTATCTTCCAAGACACAAGTTCTATAGAGAGAAAGTCAAAGATATTTAACAGCAGGCAGTATAGACCAGCCAACATACACATTTATTTTAATGAGCGAGAGGGGATTGATTTTAAGGTGCCCAATGCAGAAATATTTTTACATAATGTATGTTCCCCACAAAGACACATTTAGTATTTTAACATTAAAATACATATACAGGAAAAAGTCTGATATCCCTGGGAAATAATAGATTGAGATTTGCAATTATTTTTAATGAGAGATGTTTATGCAGTTAATTTTTAAAGGCTGAAGAGTTAGGTGGATAAATTACTTATGAAAGATAATAGTGCTCATGAGATTTTATTATAGTGAAACTATCCAAAATTTATTCATTGGTAAATGGGTGCCATATAAATCCATATAGAAGACAGAAAGCAGAGAGAAAACTCAGTGAATCTATGAATACCAATGAAATATACAGGACAAATATTCATTAATTCTTAACATTTAGGAAATGGATGTTTATCCCTTTAATAAAGAACCAGAATTAGCAGTTCCTTCTTGTACATACACTGAAATAACTTGTACTTTGAGAAAGAAGATTACTAGATTCCTGCCACTAAACTAAAACTAATAGGCAGTACTTTTTGTGGCTTAGTACTACTGAGAGTTAGCCTTCATCCAAATATGTGTTGACAGAATTTTAATATAAATTCTTCTAATATGCGTTTAGAACTGCTAGAAATCCACCTACTTTGTTTATCCTTTTCTAGGTTTTTTTAAAGTGTCTGCTGAAAACAATTTCACTGTTATGACAGTCAGAACACCTCACTTTAACAATATAGCTGTGATGTAAAAAACACAAGCCAGCCATACCCAAGGGGAGCTGGATGCAAACAGATTATTCTGACATTTGTTGGTGGTATTTCCTTCCCTGGCTTCATGAAATAAGTCTTAAAAGTATGAAAATCATCAGCACTCACAGCAAACTCTGGAAAATATTATGAGACCTGTGTTGTTCAACTTGCCTTTTGCTCCTGGAGGTGGCCCTTTCAAAACAAAGCTGAGCATCTTTACCAGTGCTCAGTGCCAGCATTGGTATTGCTGAGTTTGTGCACACACTGAACTCATAGTTTCCACCTCTGCTGACATTTAGCAGAAGTTCTCTCTAGGAAGAAATGAAAGAGAAATCCTTATTTCAAGAGGCTATCTGAGAAAAGAGATTTTCAAACAACAAAAAATCTAGGATGGCTTTCTAAAGTCAGATACTTCTGTTTATTGAATTCCTAAGGGAAAAAGTCCAGTCAGTTCAAATCGCAAGTATTTGACCCTTACCAGCTCTTTGAGGGCACTGAGTTTGTGAGACACTGGTATTAATTGTGTCTAGCAAAAAAATGGACCCTACAGCCTACAGACTTATGGATCCCTTATTTGATAAAGGAGGACTGGCACCAAATATTTGATCCTGCAGTCAAGAATTGATTTCTAGCCACCACTCCCATTGTTTAGAGGAATGCCCAGGGAGACCCAAACACCAGCATTGGCATACTACTGGATCTAATGGTTCCTGACACCAAATTTGACAACTGAGAGGACCAACTTATCTATACTTGCTGGGCAGAGAATTGCTTTTGGCAATTAGATTGACAAATCCTCAAAAAATTAGATAATCTGAAACTTTAAATAGTAGTTGGTTTCCTTTCGTTTATGGTATTTATTTTTGAAAACTCATTGTTTTCTGCCTTAGCAATGCAGACATTTTGGACTATTAAGACAAAGCAAATGTATAGGGACATCTAAACTCTCAAAATGGAAGCATCACATGTTCCTTGTAGTTACTGTTTCCAGATATATGAGCCCCTTGCCTGTTCACTCTCAAATGTTTTCATAAGTACTTTCTCCAGAGGTGACATTTCTGCTCAAAATCTCAATAGAAAAAGCATAAAAAAAGGTTGGTTTATTATCTGAGGCTCTCTATTGGGGTTTTATTTTCTGTCACTACAGAAGTACTGTGTGTTTAGATCTTAGAATAGGTATCAATTATTAACAAAGGTGGTGGAGAAGGCAGGCACAGTTTTTCATGACGAATGACACCATAAACAGAGTTCCATAATCCAGCATGCAGCATTTTCATTTTTCAGAGGACAAAGAGAAGAATGACTAATACATCAATTTCAGTGCTGTTCCCTTGCTTTTTTTTGAAAAGCACCTTGCTATCTAGGACCACCCTTAATTTACCATCTTTTCAAGACAGAAAATGTAATGAAAACATCCGTCTCTGGTTTCAGCTAGCCTGTAATATTAAACATCAAGGTAATAGTTATTCTCCACCCACTCATCAATCATGCCTCTGCTCTTCTGACACATCATTTAAACAATCTAAAATGGACACCCTTTCTTAAAGAAATTTCCACTATTGTGGAAGGGAATAAAAACTCTGAACTCTATGAAATTAAGATGTACAGGCCTTACACTGATGATCCAAAGCTTTAGATATTAATTTTTTAGTGTTGATAAGGAGTTTAGAATTCAATTCACCATGACATGCCAGGTGCCAAACTCTACAGCAAGAGGTTTATAGCAGATACATCATCATACACTTCAGGAGAATTAAGGTATTTATACCCACCTGAGAGTTTCCCATCCTTTTTACAATTAGATAAACAAATTGTCCCTTTACCTACCTGTGACACTCTGAGCCAACTTGGGTTCATTGTGCTCGTGCCCTGGAGGACACAAGCCACCTGATCTAATCCAAAAGCCCTCCGTGGGCTTGTTTCTGTCCATTACCCATCCCCATCCAGGGAGCAGGTTTGCTGGTTTGTGACACACAGCAGGATCATGGAAACATTTATAAGACACAGTGGAATAATGCCAGTCTCTCCTTGACAAAAATTAATGCCAACTGCCTGTTTCTGTAGCAGCTGCAGAAACTGCTTGTTACCAAGCCTGGCTGCCACAAGGTTCTCTGTGGCCAGGATGTGCAACCTCCTACCAACCTATCTGCCCTCCTTTATAAAGTTCTCAATTTTCCCAGCCCTTCACAGGTATATCTCAGGGTTCTGCCTACAGTCACCCAATACTAGTCCCTGAACCCTTTGTAGATTCCTAACTCCTCCTCCACATAAGCAAGTCACTGCTGGGGAATAAATTTCAAATCATTTATGAACGTTCAAGGGCTCGGAAGCTGGGTGTCTAAGAGATTACAGATAGAAGACACAGTGCACGCTGAGCACTTCTTCTGAGGAGAACAATTTGTGTGCGTGTGCCTGCGAGTGTACGTGTGCTGAGCAAATTGTTCAGTGACAGAATTTGGAAACACCAGTTAATCTTCCTAATCCTTTCATTTACTTCATTGACCTAGGCATAGGCTCTGCATACCCTGAATAAGGCAATCACTACAGCTGTGTGGATTTCTGCCACATCCGTAGTTACTCCGGAAAGTCTCAACATCAGTGAATCATAGCCTAGTCCTGGCATACATACCAAGGGTCCAGAGGCCAAGAAACTAATTGAAATCAGTGAGTTTATCCACAAACACAACTACATGCACACAAAAACATAAGTTTCATTTTGAAATGCATTAATATTTTCCAATTGAAAAAGTGAAACCGAGCTGGAAATCACTCACAAGCACTTGGTAGCAGAAAACCGTAACACACCACCCTAATTGGTGTGATGTGTATAGCTTTGTCCAAGAGGCTGGCATCATTCTTCAATGTTTTATGTTTTCTGAAACTTGATTTATCAGGGCTACAGAGTAAAGAAGTCTTTCACATTTACATTGAAACAATATTAACCCCTGTAACAGCCCTCTATCCTATCTCATCCCCTCAGTTTCAGATTTTACTCTAAATTTCAGCATCTGACACTTTAGTGTAGAAACTTGGCCAATAACTGGATGCAGTCCAAATGCTTCATGCTTTTTAGAGGTGGAGGGAGAGAAAAAGGGGTTTCTTTTGATGGGCTGTGTTTTTACGAATATCATATTTCCATACTACATCATCCACCTGCTGTAAATCAACTGTCAGTGAGAATTTGACACTCCAGCTTCACAGGCATTTCTTCAGCAGCAGCAATACCTTTGAAATGTTTCTCATCCAACCCCAGACAGAATTTGTGCAGCTCCTCAGCAGCCAAGGCTCACAAGGGGTTGCCAGAGCAATTCAGCAGTGCAGGGGCTGGAGGAGGCACTGCCACCAGAGTTAGCCTGTGAAACTACTCATTGTCAGAAGGGGTTTGTAGAGTGCTCCAGGAGAAAAAGGGGATTGGAGAACAGGGGTTAGGGGTGGCATGAGAAAGGAATTTGTAGACAGAGAGAAATTGAACAAACTTGCGATCTCAGTCTGAGGCAAGTCAGGGCAGATTGTGCTCATCTAAAATACTGTCTTACCTACTCTTGTTACTCTAGCCTTGGGTTTCTAGTAAACAAGGACTGAAAGGGAGGGCTTTGGCAGGCCTGAAATTGCCTCACCTGTTATATGAGCACTTGACTGTGATGGCAGATGTGGCTGGCTGAGTACTGGTGGCTGTCTTGCACAGACTCCTACAGCCAGAGAAGGTGCTGTGCTGCACACAAGCCTGAGCCCTCTTCCTGCCACCCACAGCGTGACCACACCTGCATATTTCTGCCTCCATAACTGAACTTTAAATAAAAGCACTGAGCATTTTTATTACTCACCCTGAAACAGATCATTCTGATTAATCTCTTAGTATCTGTACTTACATCCTTTGCTGATAAGTTGAGTAAATGCAGCCAAAGACCTACAGTTCTTATTGGCAAGGCCAGAATCACACAGACAAACAAACCTGTTCAGTGAGAGTCCAGTAATATAAGGCCAACAGAGTAGGTTTGAAGACCAGATCATTTCCAGACTTTTTTTTTTTCCTTTATTAAAGCATAACAATTTGGAATGGTTTTCAAATGCATCTCTGGCTCCCAAGGACCCGAGAAGGGCATTTGTTGATAAGAGAAAAATGGACACAAGCCCATTCTTCTGCTTGAGGTTATTTTGAGTCTTTGCAAGATTGATAGTTTCCAAAAATGTCAATTCCCAGAGAGTTAATCTTACTGGCTATATGAAATTATGTATCTGCCTCTGGCTAAACTAGAAGTGATACACATCCAAACAATTGCTTTTCTAATAAAATACTAGAATGTGTATCCTTTACACACCAATCCATCATCTACAACGTCCTGTCAACACTGCTTTAGTATATGCCAATATACTTTAGGAGTTCCTAGAGAAAAAAAAAAAAAGGAAAAAAGGGGCCAGGGGGAGGCTTAGTTTGTTCTTCTCTGCTTTGAACATTAAAAAGGGATTTCAAGTATTACCCACTTGCAGAAACATGGAACTTGGCACAACAATCCGTGCCTTGTTAAAGACTCCTAAAACTCATTTTCAGTTTCAAAAATGCTTTTAGCTTATATGGCTGGGGGAGGACAGGAGTTTCCAAACTATAGATTTTGTTTTAATTGGCAGTATGTTGCCTCTATGAGTCCCCAAAGCACCTGAACAAAGATCTCTTAACCATACCATAAACTTCAGTGTAAAACCTGAAGCTTCCCTCAACCTGAGTGTGGATCAGTCAATCTAATAGAGGATACCACTTTTACTAAATAACTTTGCCTTGTCTATCCCTCCAGATAGATATTAGTGGTTTTAACCAAAATTGTTATACCACTACCTCCACCTGGGTCTCCATCCTCCCTTGAAGAAAAGGGCCTGAAAGCTCAGATACCCTAGTAATTCCCCTGGCAAAAACAGCTTTGCCAGCCAAAGGGATACAGCAGAGGTGAGGACTGAAGGTTTATGATGTCCCTGTTGCAGTCACTGGCCCTCTCTCCCCTTCACTTACCTCTTACCACCAGCTCAGCCACCACCTAGGGTTCAATATCCCCCAGTGGAAATGGGCACCAGACCATAGAGTAAGCCCCTGCACATCACATCTCCTTACTAAGTCTTCAGCCATTTATTCTTTAGTACTTTTCTTCATTTCATCTATACAAAGGCCTTATGGCAATAACGATATAGAGATCTCTGTATGTCCATAACAAAATAAGCCATCCTGCCCTCTTCATCCAGACTGAGGCCACAGCTCACAGGTTCTATGCCTGTTCATCTGCCCTTCCTAAAGTTCTCCACGCCCTTTCATGATATTTGGTGCTCTCATTCCACTTGGTTAGCTCAAAGTTTCGATGTAGGTAGAGTGTTGCACCTGCTTCTTGGACTGCTCTGCCAGGCTGTGGCTCTGCCCTGTGCACTAACACAGGCAAGGGTACCAGACACCTGCTCCCAACTCCTACCCTTATGTATCCTTGCTCCTATTTACTATTTCTGGTTTATTCAGCTACCTGAATAGAGGAAGAAGTGCTTAATTTTAGTAACTAACTGCAACCTGAAAACATTGCGCGTCCAGAGACTCAGAAAGCGTGAGCTCCAAGATCCCTTTGATCTGGCTTCCCAGCCTCTTAGGATCTGTCATATCTGCCTCAGTTCTCAGCTCCTCCAAAGTCAGGCTTCTCAGCCTCCCAAAGCACCTCACTCCAGACAGTGATCAGAATTTATGGATACTACAGGTTACTGCAAAAAGGACCCTTCGTGCCCCTACATTTGCTACACTGCTATTACTACTGCAAGCCACCCACATTAAACACTACAGCTCATATGTTGCCGAAATAACTGAACTTCATGCCATGAGTACTGTGCAATTCCCAGCCTGCAATCCATGTAACAGTCCTTAGCATACAGGTACTCTTAGATAATGCCACAAATCAAAATCATAGTCCATTTTCCTCAACACACACTATTATGCAATACAGTTTGGAAAGCGAAGTAAGAAGGAAAGAAAAAAAAATAGAGCTACCATATAATAAACAACTTTGTCTTATTGTTGACAACACATTCTTGTTGGCCACAGATGACAAAAGCAATTTAGAACAACTGCAGATTAACCACAAATACAACCAAACCCAAAGTCAGAGTGGATGCAGAGCGACTAAATAGCCACAGTCTATAATACCTCTAAATTAGCTAATTCATTTCAGTCCATTGACTCTTAACTTAGTAATTGTTCACCTCCTCTGGCAATGCCTGTTTCAGCTGCAGCTCGATGTTGCCCTCCTGTGGGCTGAAAAAACGCAAGAACTCTTGTGCTCCTTCACCCTATCAAGAGAAATCTGGGCACGGTTTGCTCTTTCCAGCTGAGATGGAGTAAGCACAGATGAACTGAATCCCTGTGAATCACATAAATGCAACATTGTTCTCCAGATAAAATCATTTCTGGACTACTTTTGGAACAAGTCTGCTGCATAGGAAATTATTCCATAGGAATAAACATCTGCATCTTGCCAAATCAGCCACAGCTTACAAGATGTTATTTATGCTCTCTTCCAACTGAGGAAGGCATGGTAATATATGAAATTTGCTGGAACAAAAAAAAAAAAAAAAAAAACCAAAACAAAAAAAAACCAAAACAAAACAAAAAAAACAAACAAACAAAAAAAACACACAAAACCAAAAGCCACACCAAAACCCAACACAACCCTGCTCTTCATTTTTTTCCAGCAGGTTTTAATGGCAGATTTTTTTTTTTTTAACATCCTTTGCCTGAAATTGGGAGGCTTCAATCTTGAGTACCCCCAGGCATAAACCATTTTTGCTTAAAATTTGAGGAACGCCTCTCCCTTGACTAGGCTGGGGTGAATTTGTCTGCAACAGCCTTCTTATGACACAGCTAGGTGTTTGTCACTTGTGTGACACTGCCCATGTTTTTGTCACTTGGGGACTGCAGGTTCCTATTTCTGTACCAGACTGAATTTGAAGCCCTCTGTATTTCGACGTGTGGCTGAATTGATTTGGGATAGTATGTAGTTAGGTTGGTCTCCAGCTACTTTTCAACTTTGTGAGGATGGGATAAAGAGACAAATTCCCCACCAGAAAGAGGTAGGAAATGCTCCAAACCCAGTGACTCACAAAACACAGACACCACTTAAAAACTGGGAAGCTAATATTTGATTTCTTCATGCCAGAAGCAACAGCTAGGAGACAGGATAGGATTACCTGGGCTATGTGAGAGAAGACCATACTCCTTTTATTGAGCTTGATTCATGAGTAGTGAGAGCTGTTGAGGAGCACAGGGGAAGAGGGCTTGTTTTGGTATTTACATTGGTACTGAATAATTCTTTCTGCAAAGCCCCTAGCATTGTCACATCTGTCACTCCAGCGAAGTGCCCCAAGACTCCTCCAGGAACTGCACAGAGCTAAGGGAAGGAAAAGGTGTTTGAGGTAGCTGCAAGCAGAAACTGAGCTCCAATTCCTCTAATCAGAGCAGCACAGCTCAGGTCTGTGCCAGGGTCAGTGCAAACCTCGGGGAGAGATGGTCTCACTTCCAGCCTATAAAGTAAGAACATCCTCTGTCCTGCATGATACTTACGGCCCTCAAGAGCAAAAGCACCTCAAGCAGAGACTTTCAGGTTATTTAATTCCTCTGAAGATGCAAGTTGTCCATAGCATTCTTTCGAATGAACAAACAAAGGGGTTAAATCCTTAGCAATAGAATTTGACTCTACATGTAGTCAACATGAAGCAATAAGCTGTGTAGTCTTGACTCACTGGTAAAATCCACCTCGGAATTCAGAAATGCACTTTGTGGTTGGGTTTGACTGTTGCTATGGGCCAAACCAACTTTTTAAATCCAAACATAACCTCAAACTGAGGAAACTGAGGTCAGACAATTGTGGCTTGGGTTCATGTCTGCTTGCTACCAAGTCAAAGGCTTCCCTCTTGAAAACAGAGTGCTAATGATAAGCGACAATCCAAATGCAAACAAGAAAAAAGCACCAAGAAAACATCTGGAAGCAATCCTCGTAGGAAGAGAACACAGAGACGTGGCCAAATGCTTCACTGCCGAGAGGGGTGAAAAAAAAAGGAAAATATTTATGACAAGGGGCTTTTCCCAGTCTGTGTTCAAAGATCATCAACAGAGCATCTGTGTAGAATAAGAGTAGGAGAGAAAGTACATACGTGGCAAAGGGATGGGGAAAGTAGAAACTGCTAGAAAAGCAACTCCAGACTAGCTTTTTAGCTGCTGATTAGTATGCAGTCAGTTGAGATCTACATAATAAATAGCATAATCAGCATTCATATACATCTGTCCAATAGAGCCTGTAAGAGCCACCATTTTCCCTTAACAATCATCAAGTTTAAATCAGAAATTACCGTGCACTGCCAAACAAAGTAAAATTTCTAAAATCTTTCTTGCCACAATTGATCCATTGATTAAGCATCAGGATAACACAAGGAGTCAAATTAATTAAAGTCCCTGGAAACTTTTACAGTAGTGCTTAGGCTACAGTGGCTGCTGACTCAATGAATTTAAATGAATTCCAGGGACCAGCTGGCAAAGAAAATATGTTGAAGCAGAAAGAAATTTTAAAAGCGAATTTGTGCATTTCCTGAAAAGGTAATTTTGCTAGATCTTGTTTCTGGATGGGAAAAAAAACCACAAACCCCCAAAAATAAAAACCAAACAAACAAAACAACAACAAAAAACAAACAAAACAACAACAAAACCCCAACAACCAAAAAATAATTAAAAAAAAAAAAAAAAAACACAAAACCAAATTCACAGCTTCTTTTCTCCCTTCTGCAGCCCCTTTAACAGAAACATTCCTCCTTATTCCCTGTCCAGTTCTTACACATACACACCTTCAGGGCAGAATTCCAAATATTAGGAGATGGACAGAGATTGAGGACAAATATTTACTCTGTTCTGCAAAGGGGAAAATGAGGGGCAGTAAAACCCAGGTTTTACTGTCGTATAAAAAGAGAAAGAGATGCACATTGCCAAGAGCACCCATGGCCTGGTTTACATTTCCCAGCTCCCAACACCTCTCTGCAGGAGGTTGAGGCTCCTGCTGGGGTCAGGAAAACCCACAGCCTGGCAGCAGGCAGGACTGATGGTCTCTGTGCTCAGGAATCAGCTTTGGCACATGCCTTCGAGCTGAGCTTCCTCCTCATGGGCTGCAACTACATGAGCCAACTCCCCTCATCAACTCAGGACACAGAAAAATCTGTTGTCTGCTTTTAGAAGACCTGGTTCTGCAGCTGAAAGCACTTTTAACCTACTGTCAAATTATATAATGGAGCAAGAGACAAATTACTGCCTCTTTTCAGCCCTGCTTGAAGTGAGTTCCACAGGCTTTATTTTTCCTCTGAATCACTTCAGCTCTGAAACAGTCTTCCAGTTAAAAAGCCATTTCTGAAAGTGCCTTCATCCAAATGACAATTCAAATAAAATGTATTACACACATTTATTTGTCCTTAATAGCACCTTCCTTGATGGATATATACTTTCCATAAACCTAGGAAATGAAACCTGACCAGAGATGTGAAGAATTTGCGAGAAGGCAAGATCCGATGAGTAAGCAGCTGCTTTATTAGCAGCCATACAGCTCTTGATTTAGAGGCTTCATTCACTCAGAGCTGAGAAACTTCTTCTGTGCCTGATGCTATAAATGTCAGTCAGGACTAAAAATGGCAACAGGACATTTCTGTTGTTGCTTCCCAGACATGTCACTCGAGCTCAGTGAAGCTGAACGGGTGATAGAGGAAGCAGATCCCCTGGCAGCAGCGCAGCAGTCTCATCTCTCACATCCACACCTCCTCCTGTGTTCCTGCAGCAAGGACAGCTGTCGAGGGAAAGCAGAGCCATGAAAACAAACAGGTCTTCCAGCAGCCCAGCACACACTGAACCCACTCTGCATCTCAAAACTTTCCACTAATGTGATGAAACCCTGGTCTCTCCAGCACTGCTTTGTACTTGCAAAACTATCTGGACTGCCAGATCTGTGCTCGATCCTGGCCAAGAATGACCTGTCAATACAAACACAGCATGATTTGCCCAGCTGTGGTTGAAGAGTGCTGTAGGATAACCAGGGCATCCAGCAGGACACTGGAGGAGACCAGCGCCATGGTATTTGTGAAACAGTGCTGACACGTGGCACAAGAGTGACTCGATGTACCTTCGTGTTACCAACAACCTGATTTCTTTGTAAAGAAACTTGCTCTTCTCCCCTTGCCCCACAAGTCTGCTTTAACCTGACCCAGTGCAAGCAACCACAAAAGTCCCACTGTAATTAAAGACAGTTGCTACATTTTCCATTCTTATAGGAAAGATTGTTCTTAACCCTTTATGCTTCTTTAGTTTTTAATGCATTTAGAAAAGCCTTAAGTAAACAGCAAACAAGACAAGGATTCTTTTCTGGATTAGTTTAAGGCTAGTTTTGGAATTTGGTTTGTTTTTTTTTTTTTTTGTTTTTTTTTTTTGCAGTTAATACTTTCAAAATACTCTTCCCATTCACCACAGGTAGAAAGGAAGTCCTGCAGGATGAAAAGGCTCTATGTGTTTCAAAACTAACTTTTCAGCTCACATAGAAGAGGGAGTTAACACTTTCTACTAAGAAAAAAATTCCGCAGTTCTGTTCTCCCATCTGCCACACCCACAAATTCAAAAGCCAATCCAAAAAACTCAGACTGGCTTTACTCACTAAAAAATTGCCGCTTCTCCTGATAATGACTTCCTTTGACAGTAAAATTACATTGAAACAACTGAACTTTGCCAACAGAGAACTTACAAGACAGCTCAAAGATTTCACATTCTATGAGTCAGCAGCTCAAGATCTGGTCTAGAGCAGGTAAAGGAAATCAAATTATTGTTAACAATGAATATTTATAAAACACAATAGCCCAAGCATTTTACAGTTTTAATGTATAATATGTACATCATTTTTCATTTATGTCTTTCCCTCTGAAGCCTACAAACCACGCAACCAGTTAATACACTCACTGAAGTATTAAAAGTTTCCATTTAAATTTTTCCAACTTGACTAAATTGAGTAGGCAAATCCATCAAATTAGAGCTGATAAAAATGGCTCTATCCAGCTATCTCTTGTTAAGAAACTTCAAGAAATGGTTCTGTACAAATTTTTTTTTTCTAAATACGGTTTTAAGTTCTATATTATTTTTCTGACCTGGCTGTGAAAAGGTACAACTAAACATATTTCAGTGGTCACTTGAAATATTTTACAGTGTTTTGTAAGGACTGAAGATACCAAAGATAAGCAGACAAAAAAAGAGCACCACCAAAATATAAAATTAGTGTTTCGGTACTTGGAACAGTAAATAATTTCAAAGAAACATGATGGAATTTTACTTCTTAGAGGTAACCATTATTTTCTCTCATCCAAATAATTGGCAGAAAGGCTTGAAAAAGGGGTCACACCTCTACAGGTAATGTCATACTTACCACATGCACTGTACTGAAATGGCACATCCAACCAACATCTAGGAAAGCAATAAACAAGTTACTCATTCCATTATGAATTAACATAATCCCTGTATATTAACATTCAAACAACAGAGGCAGCATTTCATCAGAACGTAAAATGACTGCTTAAGTGCCAGGTACAATGTACGGAGAGTGGAGGCCTCTCTGCAGACAAGAGGAGGGAAGAAATGCTCCCACAGCATTGCATTGGCTGGTGTTGCTCTTGGCTCCTGCAGTCCGGGAGATTTTGGTTTCAACCAGAAGACATTTTTAGAAAGTAACAGAATAGGACTGAGAAGAGATCCTGCACTAGACATCAGCTTGTTGGGAAAGTTTTGTCTTACTTTTTTGCTCTACACATCAAGCTGGCAGAGAGCTCTGTCTGGTATGTGAAGCACGTCCCTCCTCACAGCCCCCTCCTGTCCCATCGTCCCCAGACTCGAGCGGGGCTGCCGGGAAGGCAGTCGGATGAATCGCGGACGCTCGCCTGGCAACTGAGTCACTCAGGCAGAGGTCAAAGCCAAGACTAAAAAGCGAGACTCTGCAGTCTCTTCCCAGATTTGCTGCCAAATGGTATGAACAAATCAGTTCTTCGGAGCCACAGTTTTCCCATCTACTTACAAAATACTCTGACGCATGTAGATGAAAGGCTATACTAGTACTGCTCTATTACCAGACACTATTTCATCCTCTCTCAGGTTATAAAGTGCAACCACTATCTAAAAATGTGGGTAGGCAAGTATTATTCAATTTTTTTTAGGTATACATGTCCAAATATGACGATATTGGTAGATTTGAATTCTATAAATGTACCTTAAGTACTCTGTTGAAGTCTTTTTGCAGCTGTTATTTCTATCCTAATTTCTATTATCCAGACTCCACCATCCTGTCTTTAACAAGCATCTGTAAAATTCAATATTGGCTGCAGGATGGTAGAGTATAAAACCACTATTTTACCTTCAACTTCTACTCACCAGGGAAAAAGTAAATACATAAGGCAAAGCATTTTTTCTTTCCACTGTCTGTTTGCTCATACTTTTATTAACTAGGTTAAATACTTTGACCTCCCCAGTAAATTACAGAAGAGAGTTTATAGAATGCACAGATTGTGAAATGAATTGAGAAAGGTAATTTCCAAAAGGAATCTTAAGTGAGACGTGCAGAAATTCAGCAATTTGCAAGCATGACCCCAAAACAGATCTCACAGTTGTTCATATATACATAACATTTTAATTGTGTTAAAATTACTGTTATTTAGTTCTTTATTTATGAGTTTTAAAGATTATTCTTGTGAACCATCTTACGTAACCACCAAATTAATTAAATCATGTTCTTGTGGTATTTATGCAATACATACCCAAGATTGCAGAATAAGTGACCAGAGGCTTAGCAGACAGAAGGCTATTGTAGGCCTATCCAAAACTCACTCCTAAATTATAAGCATTTTTTCATGCTGCTATTATTCTTGGTTGAAGTTTAGTGAATTTGAGAACTTTAATAGCCTTCTGCCCCAGCTTCTCAAGAAAATGAGCATAGAGAGCAACATGAAATATTCAGAGGGCCTTCTTTGAACTTTGTTGTGTGTTATCATTTAACCAAAGCATAATTCACTCCAACTTGCAGAGGGCAGCAGTTCAGTTCAAAGAGTTACAACACCTTCAACTAATTTCATGAATGATAAATAAATACAAAATTGTCACACTGCAAAGCTGTTAGTGCACTATCTATGAAAGCCTTTACAGAGTCCTGAACCTCTTGCTGGTCTAAAAAGGAAACTTTTTCTTAGGCATTTGGTTTGAATATATTCATTTCTGAACTGAAGGAAGGATGGAGACAGAGGAGCTGGAGCCCAGAGAAGCATACCATGAAGAAACCATGCTTCACATTTAAGTAGCATTTTTATTGCCCATGGTATTGGCTGTGTTGTTGGAGTGTTTTCTCCCTTCCCACACCACTCCTCTACAAAGAAAAACATTCATAATTTGAAACTTAGGCAGTCAGAAAGCTAGCTGAAAGGAAGAATATCCTCTTTATCAAGGTTTGCTTTATACAGAGGGCTACCAACATGCTGAACTAAAGCCAGGTGGGAATGCAGAAAGAAGCTCTGTATCTACAACCGATTTCCAGGAATCCAAGAGAAGTAGTGAAATGTTTCATAAAGTGGTAAGGAAGGACTGCAGGCACCTCTGTAATAGCTTTACCAGTGGACCACAGGCATTTAGGAAAATACTGGATTCAAGAAAGAAATTGGCACAAAGGATGGAGAAATGCCGTGTCTTAGTACTCTGCTTGTACCATGAGACACTCCCTCAAGCAACACAGACAGAAGGCAGCACAGTAAAGTCAAAAAATAATGAATCAAATTTATCTGAAAGCTGATGGCAAGGAAACAAAGACTAAACTTAAGTTGGGGTGGGAGAACCTAGAAGTTCCAATTAGTTGCCTTATAAATAATTCTCATTGTTTCAGCTGGCCAAATATGACAAATGACAGCAGAGATCTTACTGGGAATTCAGCTCCTTAGAGCAGAAAATAAATGACAGAGGATCTGCTAACTTCAGACATGATCAATATATTTCACTGTCCATTACAGCTTGGCAGGTGGATTGAAATAAGTCACTAAAATTAATGTTATTTTTTGCATGAATGGTACTCCATGATATGCAGTCTTGTCACTAGCTTACTCAGTTCCACTGCCTCGCCCTTTTTCTAAACTCAATTCCTACATATTTGGACTTATAGTATTACTTCATATACAATTACATGGTTCCATTATTAAAGAAAAAAAAACCAACCCAGAACCACACCCAAAAAATCACCACAAACTTTTATTTCCTCCCTTGAAAATAACAAAACTGAATCCCTAACCAGTTTTCTTCAGTAATTTTTTTTTTGGGGGGGATCTGCAAGCTTCAGTAGTGAAAGGAAAACATTCTTCTCATCAGCGACAAACACTCATCACTTCTTAGACATTTAAAAGAGAAAAGATAAAAATCTAGTAAAGTTTGCTGTAAGTTTTTACCATGAGCAAATATTCTCTAGAAGATGTTCAGTCCAAAAGAGCTTCCTTGGCTTATCTTTGAAGTAAAGGAGCAGCACTACAATACAGCATGCTGCACATAAAATCTTCGGTTTGAAGATAAACACATCAAAAACAAAAGAGCAGAAGCAGATGGGAATATTTATAAAATAACTATACAGAAGCGGAATTTATGTATGAGTTACTTACAGTAAAGGCAAGGGTATCCTTCTCTAAAGTTTCTTTGTGAAGCAAGGAAATATTTTTCAGCCTTATGAGAGCAATTCCTTTTGCGTTAGCTAAGAGCTGAAGTTTTACTTTGTGCATATTTTACTCCACTATCTGAAGAAATCAAATAATTCTGTAAGGGTATTTCCAGCAAAAAGCATAAGATTTGCTTACTGCAGATCTCCCACACTTTGTCAACGGGAATTCCTTTATACTTGAACACTCAGATTATGTATTCTATCTATTTCTCTCAAAGAAAGAAGCATTCCCTTCTCGTGTGTTAACACACTTCTATAGTTCATTGCTCAAGAACTGTATTAGCTTCCTTCATTGCCCAGTGTCAGTTCCTGCATGAAATCTGTCAAAAACACACCTGTCCCTATACTTGTCTACTTTTTTGCCTGCTAGCTTTGCAGAACTTACTTGCCATAGAATTGTAATGTCAAGCATGAGACTGGCTAGGTCTCTATTAGAGCTACACTGCATGTGGGAGCTTCTCAGCTGGGGAACATTGGCTAGGTTGGAATTTTGGCTGTATTTTTGGATATATATGCTTCAATGATGTCTCTCATTTTTGGTTGTACAAGAAGAAAAGAGCCTTTAGGAACAAAGTCTGCAACTAGGAGATCTTTAAGATAGTTAAAATGGTACAAAAAAAAAAGAAATAGGTCTCCAGGCTGCAGTATTTTGATGACATTCCTCAAGCACCATCTCAGGGTTCTGGTCATAAAATACTCCATGTAGGGAATATTTTTGTTGTTTTAATAGCTGCAAAGTTTTCCCCTCCTCTGCAATATAATCTCAATTTATTTTTATTTTTTTCCAGGCTTCTGATTCCCAGCATTTGAATACTACTATGGCTTTATAATGTGCTTTTGTCCCCTTCAGACTAAAAGTAAATAAAAATGGGAACAACTTGCCAAGAACAGACCCATTTATTTGCTCAAACAACACTTCAAAAACACCTGCACAGCTATTTTGGAAACATACTGAGATGTCCATTCAGCCTTTCCTGTCGGTATAATTTCAGGTAGATTATGTCTACCTAATGATGAAAAATGTACACCATTTCCTGTACGTCTGTGTTCAAGCTGAAATATATCTCATTCATCCTACTTCTGCTATTTAAACAACTAATATGAATCGGTTAATTCATGCAAAGTTCATATTCATATTCCCTTTGTGTCAGTGATATTTAGAGAAAAAAAAAAATCAAGCCCTCTCTGTGTACTCTTCTGTGTGCCATAATTATCAGAATAAGGGAATAATTTTTTTTCAAGTCTGAGGTGCACAAAGATGAAAATCCTATTTGCAGAACAAGGCCAAGATACAGCCAGGCTACGGAAAAAATCAAGGGGTTTGTGCCAATACACACACACAGAGATGCATAATGAGATGAAGACTAAAAAAACTCTCACCAAATACACACCACAACAGTGAAACATGGCAGCGGTCACCTACTCCAACAGCCACCAGCAACGCCACAGGTCAACATGAAGAACTTGCCTGTGGGATCCAAGAAACTGCTTTTGCCTGGAGCCCTCTGTATCCATCTCATCCCACTGGCTGTATAAACTACAAGGTAAAAAAAAATAAAAAAAAAAATAAAAAAAATGTCATCCGTGCTGTTTTACAGAGCATAGCTCAGTTATACCCCTGATATATAACAGCTCCCTAGTTCTGATCCTAAGGCATCTTTCTTTACCACAGAAGAAACAGTTTAAAAATTTACACTTCAAGAACACTTTAAAATAAAGATCCCTTGTCTCTGCCTTCCTTGCTCCTGCCTCCATTTATGCAAGAGCCACTGGCCACCCATGCTTTTTTTTTTGTCCCTGACGGAAAGCTGACATCTGGTAAACACATGAGACATGAAGGGGACACGGTTTGGATGGAAAGAAACGTGTACATGTACGTCTCCGGGATTGGGGCACATGCAAAGAGTCTAAGAGAACCAAAAGTTCATAGCTTATGCGGCCAAAATGCTCTCATGCAAATTAATGCATGTGATTGAAGTACAAGAACTGGTAACTTCCTATTTTTTCAAGTAATGCTATCAAAATCTCCACTCTGCTTTGCCATCATCAATAGTAAAGTCTGAGACAGCTGGATCTAGAAATTTTAAGGCAAAATGCCATTTTATACACCAGGACCTGTCCTACTTTACATGATACGTGTTTTAAAGAATGACCAAATGCTTGAAATAGCTCCCTAGTGAATCACAGTGTACAAAAGTGATTCAAAGATGATGAGTCTCTAAATTTGGCTGGGTCAGAAGTTCATTATTGCACTGTGTACCCACCCACGTGTTACATTCTCCCAGTACTGCCAAAGGTAAAAACTAGCTTTTAGTAGCTTATGCTTAATAATTTCTGCTTCAAGTTCTCATGAGTTTGTGTTCACTTCATGCTAAAGTAACTTTCTTTAGAAGGCACTTCTTACAGAAATGCCTTAAATATCACCATGCCTAAGTTACAAGTCTGAGAAAAAAAGCAATTTAACCCCCCAGATCGTTGTCTCTCATAAGCTCAGACATTTGCTACAATATAGGAGCTAAAACATCCAAAGAGTTCATCCTTACAATGCACAGTCCATTTTCCTCCAAGCACTTTATACACATCCTGGGGCAACTAAGTTGGATCAAACAATACCAGCAAACCCTAAATTTCACTGTAATCAGCGTGCGACTGGAGCAGGATGCAACTCACTCTCCCAGGTAGCCTCACCAACTCCATCTCTCCACCCTAACTGCTACCACAAGAGGATGAAGAAAGACCTATCATTCAAATATTAACACCACCAGTTGGACACACCTTCTCCTTACAGAAGAACAACAACTGTTATCAGTCAGCAATTTACTTTAAGGAACTAAGACCTGAGCAGTTATTCTGCTAGTTCTGCTGCTATATGACATGGGGAAGATAAGTTACCTTTTAAGCTTGGAAGACTATGCTTTAAGGTAAAACTGAACACTACTACTCTAAAAAAACAAAGCAGCAAGGTTGCAAACCTTCTCTTCACACACTGCAGTGGATGTACGCTGCGAGAGATTAGTAACCCGTGTCTGAGAAAGCCTAAAGCCTGAAGTGTTAGTCAAGCCCACTCTGAAGGGTAGGTCTTGATGTCTTAAGGTATTAAGTATAGTAAACCCTCTCCCAGGCTTACAGTACTGCTCACATTAACTGCCACTCCAGCTGAAGCTGGGGAAATGCAATGCCTTCATGCCTCGCTCCATTCCTCCTCTCTCCGCTCCCCATCCTCAGAGTACACAAACAAAATGGTGCACAGACATTAGTAGCTGAGCAACTCCTTTAAAACTAAGCAAAATTCTTGGAAAAAGAAAAATTCTGGTTTGATGCCAGAAGACTAGTTCCTGACTAAATTTGTTACTATATGACTATACATCTCTGGCACTCTGAGACATTTGACAACCATAAACTAGTACTAAGTGCAGCAGCCAAGAGCAAAGGGATCAATATTCAGGACCCAAAACACCAGTGAGTTTTTTCAAGAAAAGGCAATTTTCTCCACTACCTAAGGGCCATGGCATCACCCAAAGCACCGCCAGCAACACAGCCAACACTTCCTCACTGGCCAGGCTCTCAGCTTTGCTACTTCTGCAGCTGCACTGATGCCAATAAAGGCTGTAATCATGCTGACTGAAATCCTTCTTTGAACTGTGGCCATACTCCATTAAATAAGTTAAGACCAATATGTTTTTATCAGAGAGCTGATCTTACATTTGATCCTTGTGCAAAATAATCCTGAGGGGCATTACTTTAACACAGCCAAAACAGCTTTTCTGAAGTGAAGCTCAATCCAGAAAACTAACTTTCCAGAAGCAGTAAGTTACCAAGAGAAAAAGAAGATCCCGCATTTAACAGCCTTAGCATCAAGCCAGGATCTCCACTGCTTCTCAGATCTCCTCCTGTTAGTTTAGGATTGAAGTGCCATAGGAACACAGCACACGGCTCTGCACTAACAGCTGCAGAAGGAAGCAATTGCATGGGATGAATTCTGAACTGTCACCCATTCCTTCCTTATTTCACCTTTCCCCAGCCCTAAAATACACTAAAAGAAAGCCATCATCCTGTAAGTGGGATGCATTTATACAGATCTCACTCATATGTCAAATGGGAAAATAATTATAGAAAGAAAAAAAAACCAGGGAAATGGCTAAATATTTTGCTGTAGACAAAAGCTTCTCTTTCCAATTGTATTTCAGGTTTGGACCAAGGGTCTTCAGTACCGTTGAGCAAGTAAATATTTGGGAAAACATGTCGGAAAGCTGTTTGAAGTGACACTTCCACCTTCTAGGTACAACAAAATCCTGGCAGTCAAATCAATTACTTATTCCTGCAACTCTACAGTTAACTCTATTAGCGCAAATCTCATCTCCAAGAACTACCAATATCAATTCTACAAATGTATTTTATGAAAGCTGTGCCCTCCAATTCATACTCAGCTATGGAATCAAAAACATCCCATAGCTAAAAAACAGGAATAGTCAAGTCATTTATCTGACACCTCAGTCATAGAGGGCTGCTGAGATAGGTAATGTGTTCCCTTTCACTCACAAAAATAGCAGAGCAGCCTACTCTGCCATGCAAGAAAGTGAGGGTTCATGAAAGCAAAGATTCAAAAAAACTCTTACTCATTCCAGAACTGAATCCACTGAGGCCACGTCAGAAATAAATCAAACAAAACTGAAGTTCTTCAAAAATCTCATTGCAGTAGCTGAAAAGAAAAGTCTGAACCAATTCTTTCAAGCAGAAAAACAAAAGCAAAACTAGATACATGCACATGGGAGCAAAGAATCAGAGGTCCTTTCTAGACTTTTCTGTCTCTTTAATATCCTGATCTCCTTACTTCATACATGCTGAGAAACTGCTGTGGAAGCCCTGCATTGAATTAACATTTATTCCACAAATACAGCAGATGGGGGGGAAAAGGCATTATAAAGAAATAGGCACAATCAAATAGATTTCATTATTATTGCCTCACTGAAAAAAAAAAAAAATTATCTCCTTTTGGGGCTTGTAATAGCCTTACTCCTACCCATTCACAGTAAGAGTGAAACAGAAATCCTTTGGGAACAACAAAAAAAATAAAATGAAGTGACAAATACATATTGGAATTACTTGTTCAACATGTGTAAAATACTGCTAAAAGCCTTGAACATTTTTTAGGAGAAAAGCTGGAACAGTTCACAAATATGAAATAAAACCAAGCTATACTCAGTATTTTTAACCAAAAGAAGACTTAAGAAATCTGTTGCCTATATACTGCTCTCTTACCCACACCACAGTCCCTTCAAGTACTTAACACTGAAAAGTAAAACTAGATGAAAGCAGAACAGACAAAATATTTTACAAGTGTTTCATCTGTTGCAGAGCACCCGTATGTCCCTGTACTCCCAAGGTTTCTCATACAGTGCTGGAATTAGGGTTGCTGCTTTCCTACTAATGCATGTATCTTCCACACCCTGAAAAAACTTTAAGGAGACATAAGAATCCAAGTGCTTTTAAAAGTAATGAAACTTAAAAAGAATATTCTAAGCCTGTGTCAGCTTGTGTACTCAACAGTATAGCACAGCTTTTGGAACTAATTCAGGTGAAGTGTTCAGAATGAATGTCTTTACCTGGCACGTGTCAGCTCCTAGAAGTTAATGAGAACACTTCCATACCTGTTGCCATCCACCTGAAAGGCAGCTTTTGCAAATACTTCATTAAAAGAAAAAATAAGTGAGAATCTTAGTAACTTGAGCATGGTAAACACATTTTCCCTTCCAACAAATGTGCAGCACAGTAAACATAGCATTACGTGTCACTATGTGACAGAGTGAATTAATAGCTGCAAACAAAAACTTAACAGTAAGTAAAGCCATTCATATGTTTGAGGGAAAAATATACTTAAAAAATAAAATGTGACTGAGAATATAAAATACATAATTAAAACAGAATTTGGAAGGGGGAGGTGAATCTGCAAAAGAACTCCCCCTGTGTTACAGGATTGTCTTTTTCTGAGTTTTCTCCAAGGAAGTTCCTCATAACAATAAACTGACTGTAACTGATCCAGCAGTAGAAATATCATTCTAAGTCAGCTTAAGAGATCACAGGCAAATTCTCAGAAAAAAAAAGATTAACAAAGGCTGCTTTCATTCTGAAGGCTTGAAGATTTTGTTATCTGTAAGTCTTGCCTAAGCACAGGCAAGAGAGAGAGAGAGAGAGAGAGAGAGAGAGAGAGAGAGAGAGAGACACTAAGATATGTTCCATGCCTGGAAATAAAGTTGAGGGCTATCAATCTCCAAATACTAGCCTGAAAAGAAGAAAAGTTTACAGTATAAAGAGAAATTAAAAGAAAGCAAAGAATTTCCCATCAAAAGCCATTCCTTTTCAAGCCAGCCCATTTTAATAGATTATTGAGGTTATCTCACTTTGATGTATTTGCTTCAGCATACCTTTAAGTACAGAAAAATGCAGAGCACAGAAATAAGCAGACATGCTTATTTTCAGTTGAAGAAAAATCTTTGAAACCCTCTCCCAGTCCTGTCAGCTGCAAATAAAGTTTCTGTTTGGGAAATGTGATATAAAGCTTCTTCAAAGACTCACAGGTAAAAAGTATCTACTGTTTAGATCATCAAATAGCCTCTATATAAAAACAAAACAAAGAAATATCACTCCTGCTGGAGTCCTTCTGAAAATGTAACGCAAGGCTTGGTACACGAGCACCAACACACATAAGAAATAATTTCAGTAGTAAATAAACCAAAACCCTACACTTAAAGAAACCTCCCATTTAAATGTATCTACAGATCATTAGAAAATACTTGTCCATAAATCTGGTTTCTGTAAAACAATGGCAAATGCAAAGAAACTACCTAATACAGTCAAGTAACAGCTCTTATATTAATTTAAAATTACCCTTTATTTTTCACAAGTTTTTCCAACATGTTGTGCATTTTGGCACG
This sequence comes from Cephalopterus ornatus, assembly GCA_013396775.1. Lineage (NCBI taxonomy): Eukaryota > Metazoa > Chordata > Aves > Passeriformes > Cotingidae > Cephalopterus > Cephalopterus ornatus. The sequence continues at coordinate 377,412 of VZRE01011967.1, forward strand.
GTAGACTTTGAGACAGCTTCAAGTTTCTTTAAATTACAAACAGTAGATACAGTAGGAATATTTTAAACCAATTTCTTTAAAATAAATGTCAAGTTAAGACCCTTAGCTTTAAAAGAGAGACTGCCACCATTTCATCTTCCTGATACAAAATTCAAGTAATTTTAAGAGTAGAAAATTGCCTCTATAAAACATCCTATTATTACAATTTACCAGCGTTCTGAAAATAAACATCAAATTTCCAGTATCAATTGGGTGCAATTACACACTTAGAAAAATAACTCACTTTAAATGAAGGTCACTTGCTGAAGAAAAGTAAGTTTTCGACAGAATGAGTTTTCAAAACAAATTATAAATCTTTTTTTCCTTGGATATATGATTTAATCCTTGTTCCATCTCTGCAATTTATTTTTTCTTCTAAAGGTGTACATTTCAGGATTGAAAATGAATTAAGGAAACAGGCTACGGAGATATTTTCCCTTCAGTATATACTGGCATATGCAATTATTGCTTATCCGAAACAACTGTAAACAAGATGCACTTAATTTTGTTTTTATGTTGCGATTTTTCATTGGTTGGTACCAAATATACAGACCACACAAACTTTAGCTGTGTCACTTTACTGAATGCAAACCACAATAATTTTTTCCGATGATTTTGTATCTAGAGTTTGTTTGGGGTTTTTTTTCAAACGAAGAAATGGAGTCACTGTGCTTTTCCATTTTCCCTCCTTACCTACTCTTTAGGACAGCAGAATGGAAAAACAAGCAGGACATGTTTATTTGTGACTGAAGGCTCAGAGCAGATATCGAGAAATCTTCAACAATATCAGAACATTTTCTGGTTTTCATTCTTTTAGCCCAAAGTACCTTTTGTTGTGTAGGAACAGGAACTTAAAGTTTCTTTTATCACCATCTTCCAGAAGAAATCCATAAATAAATGTTTGTGTAAAGAACACTGCTGTTGAAGAGGGCAAAAAAAAAATTAAGGATCAATAAATGATACTGCAATGTATCTTGTGCCATTCAAGATAGGAAGTCCTTCATGTAAATGTGTAAGTCTTCCCGGGTGCATGAAACTCCATCCTTTCCTGGGAGACTCAATGGAGCAGTTGTACCTAAGAAATTTACATCCACCTCCCTGCAGTAAAAACACAAACAAAATAAACCCCTAAACATTTATCTTGTGTTTTAGTAGGGTAAGTTTGTTTTTATATATCCATGACTTCAAATGTTTTACTGTTATTAACAGGTTGTTAATTTTTTTTGCTTTTACTATCCCATAACAAGGTTAGAGTTGAAAATTTTCATTCTGTGGCTGATCTAAAAGAGAACCATTAAAAAAGTTCTACAGAAAATAAGCCATTTGAGTCAACTTGGCCCTATTTAAAACCTGAAAAGGAATGAAGCAATTCAGAAATGTTAAAAATTACATGGTTAACATCTCCAAAGTTTTTCTTTAAACCCCTTCTCTCCCACCATCTGAAACCAGTTTGGTCAATGCAGCCTGACTGCATCAACAGTTCTGAATCCTGTAATTAAGCAAATTTAGTACTTGTCAAAAAACACCAAGGCATTATATATCCCAATTTGTGATGTGCATCTTTCCCTTTTCATCTTGGTCTCTAAGAATATGCATTTGGGCTCTAGTTTGAAAATAATATTGGACACTCAAAGGACAACATTTTTTAAGCCAGTAAGTTGTCAACTTACTTGAAAGTCCTCTCCTACTTTGTTGAGAGCGATGTTGATTGTGAATGTAGAGGAATCATGATGAGGTCTGAGCGACCGCTGTCTGTCTGGGCTGTATTTCACAACAAAATTCAGTAAAGCATACCCCTGAAATAAAATATACAGTTCAACATCAAGTTGTGAACTGCCAAGTCAAATACAGGGTTCTTGGGATTTTTTCGAAATTAATTAAAAAAAACGCAGCAACATTCACTTATAACTACTGCTATGTCATGATAGGGTAATTCAATAAAATCCTTGAATTTAGTCATGCCATGGAGTAATTATCTACAAAGCTTTAATCCCATACCTTGGTATAATAGCCAGCAAACACTTTCAGTGTTACTGGTGCAATGAACTCCCTTATGAAATGCAGCCATTCATTATCCAGTCCGATTTGCTTCATATGAATATCATCAGTTGGGACATTTTCATAACCTCCAGAAATACGGCTGTCCTAAAGAAAACACCACAAACAGTGTGAAAGTCCTCCCCCTGAGGAGGAAAGAGTGGAGAGACAATGTGTGATGACCACAATCTCCCATTTTCCCACCCACACGAGTTGCTGGGGAGGGGGAGGTAGATAAAGTAAGGACTAAATTTAAGCCTGGGAGGGAGGAGTGGGGAGAAGGTGTTTTTAAGATGTGATTTCATTGCTCATTATATTATCAATCAAATCAGAGTAGGAAGCAAACTAATCTCCTCAAGCTGAGTCTGTTCTGCCTGTGATGGCAGTTGATGAGTGATACCTCCCTGTCCTTAATTCACAAGCATTTAGCTATATTTTCTCTCCCCTGTTCAGCTGAGAAGGGCAGTGATAGAGTGGCATTGGTAGATGCCTGGTGTCCTACCAGGGTCAACCCACCATAAGGTTAATTGAAGAATGTCTCTAAATCTACTGAATAAGCAGCTACATGGTAGGCAAAACTAAGCATTTTACACCACAAAGCAGAGGTTTCAGGTGATTGGCAATTGTTGGGATATTTTTTGTTGCAGTACACTGTGACTTACTATTATAAAAAGTAATCACTCATTAAGGACACGTTTATACAGGCTGACACTTACTTGGTGTTTTCCACCAGACCATTGTCCAAAATGTTCCATTTCTTCTACCAGTTCATCACAGGCAGTATCAGAAAATATGGGAAACCAAAACACATCTGGGCATGGCTACAAAGAAAATAAAATTTAAAAACTTGATCCAGAAGTGCATTCTCACAAAAGCAGAAACTACAAGCTACCTCATAAGCCATGACCCAGCATTAACAGCTGTGTCAGTGTACCCACACATTCTGTGCCTTATGGCTCTAAATAGCAACCCTGATCTTCTACATTACAAGCTATTATGAGGAACAGTTTAAAAATTAACATTGTTTTAAACACAGAAACAATTTTTCTTAAGGAAGCAAAGTTCATTAAGTCACTGTCCCTAATTGTCACAGAACTCATCATCCAACACAAGTGCTCTGTCCAGATCAGCTACATGAAAGCAAGAAGCCTGGACCAAATGGGACCATCAAAGCAAACATTCAGTTCTGATCCAAAACATCAAAAAAACTGTTCAGTCACAGACCAAAACAGCATTTGCATGGAAATAGTTAGTGTGTGCCAATTTATTATCAATCAGTCTCACAAATTTTTAGAAAACTACTTATACCCACCTGTTCTACTATATTATCAGTGAAGATCTTTGAGTAGTTTGGATTTATATAAGTTTCCTTCCAGTCCTAAAAAACCCATGATTTTAAAACATTAAAACAAAACAAATAAATTTAAGTGACAAAAAATAATTTATAATTTATTCATTTGCTCTATTGAAAGCATTGAAACAATCAAACAATTTCTTATACCCATTAAAAAATTGGTTCTTACGTCAAAACTCATGAAACCTGTTACATCAGGAACATATTTCCAACTCCTTACTCTCATCATCAGTTAGCTTATTGCTATATTGTCATTTGCTTAGATGGGTCACAGAGAACACCTTTTAGTACATAATCAATGTTTGGTGCATAGTAGACAAATGTTCTCCATGTAAAGTCTTTAAAACCTAAGCCCTTTGTATATTATAAACTTTACTCTTTTTCTAATAAAATAACTCATCAATAATTAGATGCATACCACAGGATTTTCAAATATCTGCCAGAGGTCATTGTTGTAGTGGGAGGTATTGTAATTGGCTGTAGAAAGAAGTCTTCCAAATTCATGTCTGTTGGTAATGTACATGAAAACACCCTATACCAAGTAGAGAAAGCATCATTAGCAAAACTGCCTGTCTTAGCAAACACCAAGTTTTTAAAAGGTCTGTTTATGACTGCACTTCCATAACATATATCACACACTTGTGCACACATATTATACATGTGCTGACCATTTAGCATCCTAATTTTCAAATGGTCGACTCTAATCACCAGCTACTGTTCATAATATTTTCTTTACAAGCATTTGGTTGTATTATTTTCTAAAAACATTAAACTAAAACCTATATTGTTGAGAACATAAAACCATGTACAGTTATGGAAAGGAAAAAACAGAGAAGCGATTGGTTGATTCGTTTTCCAGAAAACCTAAGCAGACACACTGGAAGCATCTGTTCTCAAACTGCAAATGCTCACACAAGAAAACCAACATCTAGGATTTAGTTTTCAATTAAAAACTGAAAGAATAAGCTAACAATTAAAGGGCTCTTGAAAGTCAGAACAAGAAACTTATTTCAGAGTATTCACTACGTGATCCGTCTGGTGAATTGGCCTGAAATAAAAAGATATTGGCAAATACAGCATACAAAAATATTCAGATCAGCATACAAAACAGCTGAGCACTCTGAAGTCTGGTCACATAATTATGTGCAAGATATGAAGTGTGGTAAGATACAGCTGTATTATGAAGCTTTTAACAGAAGATATTAACAGAACTCTCTTGATTAGAAATAGTAGTAGAAAATAGTATTTTTAAAAAGAAACTTAGGTTCTGTGGGACTTTTTTAGTTTACAGTTTTTCAGACTAAAACTTCATTTCTGAAGTGTTTGTGACTTTTGGATTTGCAGCGGATGAAGACATCACGATTTGGGTATTTTGGTATTTCTGTCTATGTTTTTGTCTGAAAAAGAGTTAAACTGTTAGAAAGATAATGATTATGTTAAACATGCCCAGTTTGGGCACTTACCAAATCATAAAATAGCTGCAGCAAGGAGAATAAGGAGGGCCTGGGTCAAGAAATACAGCTTAAAGTGACAGTGTAGTCACTGAGGGGGCCTGGCAGACCTGGGTGATTTGAGCTTTACTCCTTCCTAAGACTGCTGAATCAATTTTAGCTACAGAGGCACAGTGTCAGCACACCTTGACCTCAGAAGCACTAAGAAACCTCCCTGGGGAAACAATGAGCCTCTTTAAGATGCTTTGAGCTGGTCATGAAGAACCTGTCCCTGGCAAAAACTTGAACCTTAGAAGACTGAAGAGAAAGCTAGAGCAGTATTTCATTAGAATGAGTGGACAGAAGAGAAGTATCTTCCTGTGGTAGAATAATACTGCATGTAATAATAACTCATTAATAACAAACAAAAATAAAGCAAAACCTTTGGGGGTCTGAGCATATGGAATGTTTCCGAAGAAGGGGAGTCTTTTTCCCTTTGTAAAGTCTAAAATGAAGGAGAATCATCACATCAGTTTTCTGATACATAATCTCTCTTTTTCTGACTAAGAGTAGGTTTCCACAGTTACATCAGGTAAATAGCAGCCTTTGCTCTATAGCTGATATGCCTTTACAGACAACATGCATCTCCAAGCAAAGCTCTTAATACACATGTCCAAGCTGTTTCCACCAGCCCCTTCTTATCTGCTGCCAATACAAAACCAAGCACATACCAAACCATCCTACAGCCCAGACTGAGAAAGAGGAAAAGAGAAAGCAATTTCCCAAGGAGCCAGTCAGATTAGTTTAATGAGCACATGGAAAGCACGGATCGGCAATAACTGACGCTGAGAAGGTTTGAATACAACAGGGTTGGACAGGAACGTTCTGAGGAATCAGTACAAACAAAGGAGATCATGCCTTGTTATGAGGGAATAAAAAAAATCAATACTTGCCAACTTTTCTTGTTCAATTCAGCAAAATTATTTTTCAATGCTATAGTGTCTGGAAATAGGTCTGGTTTAGGTCTTATTTGTTTCTGTGCTGAAACTAGTGTAAATATCAGTAGAAATGTGGATTTACATATTCATAACTTTACAGTACAAATACGTTTTCTCTCAGTACTTACAGCTTAATGCAAGTAACACAGTTTTTATCTATCTAAAAAACTTAATGAGTAATTCATGCTCCTTAGAAGATTCCTACCATTTGATAAATGATATAGGCGTCTCATATAACACTGCTCACCATTATTTTAAATATATACCTACTTAGATAAAAAAATTGCACAATATTCCAACTTCGTCTGCTACAAGTTCCACACTGTATAAAAATGTGCATAAAAGAGATGGTCCAAATGCATTGGTAAGTTTTAAATAAAACACAGCAGAGAAGTTGAGTCCTCTTTCATCTGTTGAGGTTGCGCCAAGGAGAAAGGTATTTTAACCTCAATAGAAATTTCCAGGAAATTTAACTAGAAACCATCATGCAGTCAGTGCATCAGTGCACTGGCTTTGCAAAAACCTCTGTTCTCCACAATTTAAAGAAGTAAATCTAAAGTGTTCCATTTCACAAAAATTGGCCAGTACTTTAAATTAGAATTAAAATATAATATCTGAGATCAATCCAGTAAAGCAGTGAAGTTCAGCAGGACACGAAGACGTATATTTGAAAGCAAGCTGTTATAGATACACCTTACCATTTCCCTGGCATTCCTGCAGAGTGCCATATCAGGATCCAACTTATCACGCATGAAGTAGTTCTTTTCTTTCATCTCTGATCTGAGAGTTTGTCCCTTAATTAAGTATATATTAGCCATGTAAGGGATATTCCATACTCCTCTGTTAAAAAAAAAACAAACACAAACCCAACATATAAAATAGTTTAAAGCTATGAAAACTAATTTGTTGCCTATTCCATTAAATCAGGATCTCTGTATCTGCTGACAAGACTAAGCAATTTGCAAGGAAAAAAAGCCGAAAGGTTCCTAAGAGATTTGAAAAACTACATCTGGACATCTCAAACATAGGCGTAGGCAGTAATTCAATTTTTATGAAGAATTGTTATAAAAATATAGAGAGGTCAAATTCTCTATAGAGTTTTAACTAGAAATGCACTTCATGTTTCCATAGTTAAAGCAATCAGTCAAACTCTCTTAAAATATTATTCCTCACTGCCAAATGGAGAAAGTAATTCCAAAACAGATTTTTAAATGAGTTTAAAGACTTCACACAGCTGGTCTGACCTCCTCACACAAATACCCATGGACCACAGCAGGCTGTGTATTTATGTGAGTTGGGCCAATATCAACACAAAAGCATTGCTTTCAGAATGCTCACTCTGCAGATTTCCTCCCTCTCAGCACCACGAGCACATCTTTCAGTACAACTGAAAACAAGCCAGTCCTATTCAAGAAGTCAATCTGTTTCTGACCTTTCTGTTCTTCCAGAGCAATGAAAAGGCATCACCACATGGGAAAGTCAAGCTTGGAACAATTTACATCACATTCATTCAGTGGAAGGATAAACCCAGGAGTTTATCCTTGACAAAAGTATTGCTGAAGAGCTCCTTAAGATATATCTGACAAAATATATAGGATGAAACAATGAAACATGCAGAGAAATTGCAGTTGTCCCAAAGAGATGACAAAGTCATTTGATCAATGCAACAACCATTCCTTTTGGCTGAGGTTCCAGGGACACAGAGTTTCGCGGTTGCTATTTGTTCGTCCTGCCTTTTCCTGTATTATGCACTGCTAGAGTAATCAGGCACAAAGAGACCAGTACTAGTAATGACTGTGCCCAGTACTAACACCAACTCATTAGGTTAAGCACTTTGTTTTTTTTTTCCCCAAGCTGTGAATGGGAAATAAGTGTATTTCTATGAAATCGAAACCGCAAAACGATATAACTAACCTAAGATCTTCAGGAATTATACCATATTCTTACATTTTCATGCAATATGTTGCTAATAACCATACTGGGTGCCTTGACTTTAACAATCAGCATAGAGCTACTTACACTCTGTTCCCTTGGACAATATCAACATAATCTTCTGATCGGGCATAGTAGCCATCTGGGCTCAAAGCACCCCAGAAATTGGACCAAAGCTTCCCATGACGAGTTACGAGCGGAGCAATTATCTTTCTGTGAAGTGACATATTGAATAAGAAAATATCAAACTCTGAAGCATTTCAAATTCACATCAGGAATTGCTGCTTGACAGGTACAAAATGCTTTGTGGATTGTTGGTCTCCAAGCCTGTTATGAACTACAGCAATGAAATACCACAGGTAAACAAAGAGGATCTAACTCTGTGAGAGCAGAGGGGATCTTATTTTCTCTGGATGGGCCCCAGAGAATCCTTTCAACCTAAAGGAAATTCTACAAAATAAGAGATATACTGCACCTGTTCTGTTCTATCAGTATTCTTAAAGTTTTTGAGTTTGTCAGCACAACATCTGCATCTATGCTTAAGTAATATTCACATGCTTTATCCTGGCGACAAAGGTCCCTGAAAAGACAAAAAAAGAATTATTAACTCCCATGTGTCCAGGAAAAAAAAAAAATAAAAAAAAAAATCACAAACAACAAAACAACCAAACAGATAAACTCCAAACCACAACAACTCTACTAATTCATTGCATTAAAAGCCCTCTGCAGCACCCTATCGTAAAGAAAGGTGTGTTTAGATTACAGTACAGTGATTAACTAAAAGAAAATTTAAATACACGAATCAGATGCCTTATATTTTACTTCTAATAAACTAAGTGGCCTCTAACCTTTACTAGGTTCAGTAATGCCTACTACATAGTGTCCTAATGGCAAATGGGGTGGAGGAATCATGCCACTAATTTATATAGCTGGGTATCAGTACAGTCACTTAATAGTGAAGTAGTGAAGTATGCATAAGCTCCTCTAGCAAGTAACTGCATGTGGTTGTAATATTATCTTTGAAAAAAGTTTCTACAGATGTGATCTGCTGATCTGAATAATAATTAAAACCTTATGGAGGGTGTAAGACAAAAAATATAAAGAAATGTACGTTTAAAGACCTTTTCTTTATCTTTTTTGACAACAACAACAGGATTGTTTGACAAGAACAACAGGGTTGCTAAAGAGAAATATAAACAAACTGCACAGGCAGTGAATAGAAAGTAGAAAAAGTAATTGAATTTGTTCACACACTATTTCTGTATTACCATTTTGATCTCAAGAATAAACTACCTGTGCAGATTCCCAGGCCTTCAAGAGAAAGCTGCCACCAAGCAGAAAACACATTCTACTGTAAAGATAAAGGATACACAGACCACATTTCTATGTTTCTGTCAGGGTGCACTTGCTAGGCTATACCTGCTATAGTGAATTTAGCTTTCCTATGCCATTAGAACAGCAGGAGATTACAGCAAATCAAATACACTTCTAGATAAAGTGGAATAATTTCCTCAAGTCAATACTACAGCAGTAGCTTCCTATCATGCAGGTGGTAGTATTGATTATGTGTATTTTCCCTATTTTAATTCCATCGCAACAGCTTGAAACACTAAAATTATTTTACTTGGTTTTAAAATATCTATAGATACTGCTTTAGTTTAAGTTCCACTTGATTTGATTGACTGTGGCTGTTTTCTGCAAAGGAAAAGGTCTCTGTCGCTTCAGAAGATCTGATAACACACTGGATGTGACAGGTTACATACAAGTCGAGACAACAGCTGACACGGCTTCCTGCCTGCTTTTCTTCCCTTCCACTACCTAGCACTAAATGTTCCATAAGAACTACTACTTATCAATATCTCTTAGGTCTTTTTGTTCAAACTTTCTTCTGCACAAAGGACTGAAGAGGTGTAACTTGGTTGGAATCATAGAAGGTAGAGCTTTTTTATTCCATAAATTTGAGCTATCCTTCCTCTTCAAGTCTGATCACTAAAGATGTGATAATGATTTGAGATAAATTCTTAAGATACCCAAATGTCAGAAATGGTCTTCCCACTAGTGCTGAAATCACTGTGTTTGGACAACATCCTCAGTTTAAATCTCCACTCTGTCATTTGAGGCAAAACTAGAGATTTTCTTCTATCTTATGCATACGTTCTTATGACAGAAATTCCTTAATCAGCACTTTCACACATAATTGCCCTAGTTGAAACCATCAGGTTTTATTTGGCCATAACATGGTCCTACAATTCAGTCTTTATGACATTTTCCATTATTAACCTATTCTGTTAAAAGCTTTATAACTACTGAGTGCAATTCACATGTAGTTTTATCATTAGCTTAATTACAATTACTAATAGTAACCTGACTTTTATATTGCACTTGGCATTGGATGTTAATTTTCTTCCAAAAACATTCAGCTCCTTTGTCATTATTCTAATGAGGGAAATAAACCTAAGAGACCAACAAACTTGATGCCAGCCCAGGGTTCTAGCCACTACACCAGCCAGCACATCCCCAAAAGCATGTAAACTGCTGCTAAGAAAAATATGAATGGAATTAATGTTTTTAATTACAAACATGTGATAAATTGGGACAGACTATAGTTAGTTGCAGGTAAACATAACTGGAAAATTAATTACAAAATAGCAAAATGAATTGTCCTTCAGCTTTTGCCTTTTTTTTTTTTGCATCCCCATTCCACTTAAATCCAGAACCAGAGAATTCTATTACAATTGGTCCCATGTGCTTAGTGTTAGAAATCCTCATGTTCTTCATTCACACAGTAATCCAAACCACAAAATACTAAAAAGCTTTGGTCTAAGTCACATTCATTCATTCAGTAATCTATTGAGAACTCTTTGAAAGTATTACTGTCTTAAATAGTCCAGAAATGTCAAAGTTACCATTCTGACTTATTTTTACTTTGTATTTCTTTCTCTACAACACTGAAGACTGAATAACCAAATGGCAAAACTTATTCTTCACGCTTAACACGATGACTTGTATCTGAAAATGCTAGGAGAATCATGCTTTAAAACATCAAGTTTTGCCATTTGGTGATCCTTTGCACTTTAAGCTCACTAACAAAAATTGCCCTAAAACACTACAGGCTTCACATAGAGAAAGAAAGACAGTGATGAAAGTCTCAGTCAACATTAATAAAGCAAGCATACCCTCAAGAAATTCATGCATCTTCTCTTTAGGCTTTCAGTGTTGCCATGTAGCTTTCTCAAGGAAATAAGTGTAATCCTGAATATTCTCATGATTTAAAGTATTACGTTCTACAGTATATGCTAACCTCTCCAGATGCAGAAATCCCAGATCATATGTGAAACTATTTGTTATGTATATCCAGGTCACTGCAAGGAACAAGTAGAAAGTGCTTTCTAGCAATGCTCATATGTATTGTAATGTACTTTCTTACTTAAATTCAATGGCTAAAATCTTCAAACTACTTGCTTTACACTCCACCTGCTCTAAACGAAGACCAAGTGTTGAAAAGAAAGCTGTGTTCTTGTGCACAGAGTAATTTCAGTGTAGTGATTAACAAAAATTTAGAAGGCAGCCAAGATTTTTTTGTTGGAAGTGAAGCTCAGCAGATCAGTTTGAAGTATTTTGCAATCAGAGTGATGTCTGACTTCGTTTACAAACCACAAACCCATCTGGAACAGTGACCTCATCTGAAAACGGGAAAGTGTCACTGCTCCCTTCCTCATACTTTCCACTGAGATATTCCAAAGAATTAGTTGTTTATTACAGTGAGATATTGTCTACCCAATTCCTTTGCCATTGAGCCACCTTCTTTTTTGACATAGTTCGAACTTGCAATTAATCAAGTTACTGTTTTTACACCCCTCAGTTTGAAAATACAATTCCAAATGTGGACTGCGAGCCCAACGTGAGAGCACTTGAACCATTTGAGAGATCTTTAAAAGAAAAGGTGTTCCAGATACAAGACCTCAACACCCACTGAAAGACTGGGTGACATCACCTGCCATTTAGGGGTTACATTTTGCATTTCTCCAGGCAGCCACAATAGTATAAAGAAACTTATCAACCATCACTAAAAATAAACAAATGTAGCCAGAACACAGCACTAATGTTTAGTTTTGCCTCTCATGCTTAAGTATTGTTACCACAGTCACCACATCTGGAAGCTACTGAAATCAGGAACAGGCAGAAAAGTTGTTTTCCTACAACACTTAAAATTCAAAATATTCCTCCTCCACCTGAGGCTGAAACCCCAAACTGCTGAAGCGTTTTGGAGAACCAGCTCCAGAAAATCCAAGTCTCTAATGGAAAACACATGACATCTAGGAGACGAAGATTTAATCCCTGCTCTTACTTCAAGCCACAGACAAGATACTTGCCCTACTCAAAGGGCTGAAAGGGAGTCCCCTCCTGTGTCCATGCCATTGATTATCAATACCAAATGGAAGCTCAGAGACAGTGATTTAATATCCTCCTTCAAGAAACACCAAATTTAGCTCAAAATTCACAGTGTTGTCAATGAACTCTAACTGATTCTGATCTATTCTTCCTGAAACTTTGGAAAGCTTTCAATGTAAACTTTCATTAAAATGTGCATGTTACCACTAAAAGCTGAGGNGCCACAGACAAGATACTTGCCCTACTCAAAGGGCTGAAAGGGAGTCCCCTCCTGTGTCCATGCCATTGATTATCAATACCAAATGGAAGCTCAGAGACAGTGATTTAATATCCTCCTTCAAGAAACACCAAATTTAGCTCAAAATTACTAGGGCAAAAATATCATGGAAAATAAAAAACTTATTATAAATAAAGCCTCAGAAATGCATGAGAAAAAATTCCCATATTTTGCTTGGGACATATTTAATTGCTATTTTATGTTTTCTGTCATAAAAAATTCTGTAACAGCTGGCTGAAATCTCATCTGCAACCAAGGCAAAAATCACAGATTTTTTTAAAGAAAAAAGAACTAACTGTAAGAACTATACCTTATAGACAAAGACTACCAAAAAAAAAAAAGAGATATGGAAATGCTAGTGTTTCAAGTGATGTACATTCAGGGAAAATATACAGAAAACACGCAGCTGAACCTTCCTTCTCTTTATTCTACTTTGTTCTCCTACCATTTTGCTTCAGCCCACAAATAGAAAAGCTGTGCACTCCTGTTCCCCAGTATTGTTGAATTCTAACAAGTTTTTGCAGACTGCACAATTTTTGGTCCCTACTCAACTTTCACAGGTTCAGGAAAGGGCTTTCCATGTCAAGAAGAAGCAAGAAAGTAAATGCTTCAATTATTCTTTATTATGCAAATTAGAAAAGTAGATCAACTGCATTATATACTCAAAGCACTCTGCTGAAAAACTAGTCCTTCAGTGCCTAAGTTCCCCCTCTCTGTATTTACTGAATCCCGTTTTGATTCTTCAAAACAGACTCTGTGTGAAATGTGCAAGTGAGGAGAACAAATTAATTTTAAGTCTACTGGAAATTAAAAGCAAATCATTTGAAAAAGGAGAGAAAGCAAGTGTTTGAGGCAGATAGACCAAAACTATCAGTCAATAATGCAGATAGAGGCAGGAGAAAATTAAATCAGAAGACTGAATATATCCATCTCTGTAAATCAAAACAACAAACAAGTTTGAAGAATTACTCTTTTCAAGTTATTCCCATCACAGTATTAGCGAGAAATAAATAAGGCTATGATGCTCAAAGCCAGATGAAGCGTTGAAAATCAAATAATTTATTACAGTAACTGCCCTTGCCCTGAAAATCCTGTACTTCCAAACTGGACTTTTTAAAGAAATGTAAAATGTGTTTGTTCCAGTGAAGTTGGTGAGGTTCACAAGGGCAGCCAAGCAGACCAAGTGTGCAAAGCAAGCAGCAGATTCATTGAATCTGCTTCAGATAAATTGAAAAGAGCCACTGAATTACATCTACATTGTTCACATGAAAGATCCTACTACTAACACTCAGACTTTTTGGATGATTCAGTGTTTTGCAATTGTCTCATTCCACACACCTTATATTCATGTTTTCTCGATATACTATGTATCTCTTTAGGACAGACTCTTTATTAGAGGGGCCTTTCAAAACAGGAGCAAGATGGGTCAGATTACATCCACACCACACATATGATTATCTCCCTGCCTTTCAAACAGAATTTGAAAATTTTATGCAAATATTACAGAATCACAGAATCAACTAGGTTGGAAAAGACTAAAATAAAAGACCTCTGATCACTGAGTTTAACCTAAATGGACAGCATTTTTATTTATTTAGCATGTTAAATATGCACTTGAATTACTATTTTTTATCCATAGATCAAGCAAAAACCATATATCAAAAGCTCTTTCACATTATAAGTTGGTAGATTCTATCAGAAGATGACAGGCTTAAAGATCTTTGGGTGAGATTTAGTAACAGTATAGATAGTGATTACACTATCTATAGAAGATTCTGCTTTATGTTGTCTGTACAACAACAAAGAGGAAGAGGCAACTCCAGAATCTCTACCTCAGTTACATGAAACATATACTAAAAACAGAGTTTGCAAACATGGCACATTTGCTTTAGAGACTATTTGAAATAAAGAAAAGAATGATTTATAAACAAGTGAATAGTTGCGTAGACTAACACTGGACATTTGCAGCATTCCTAGAAAGGCGAGGAGAGAGACTTGGATGTCAGCCAGAGATCAGTTTCCAAGTGGCTTCAGCACAACAAAACCCCATTTAAACCAATGTCCAAGAACACCACAGAAACTCAAGACTAGACCTTCATTCTTTCAGTTGATGCTATGAACAGCCTTTGCTTTGCTTTTAAGCTCTGAACAGAAAATGGCCTTTTGAAACTAACTTCTCTGCTCTGACACTCATGGAAGATTTGGGAGAAGAGAGAGTGAAAGAATTATCATAGAATGAAGCCTGCTCCAGGGCCACCTGGGACCCTGATCTTGGTGGAATCCTGGTCTGTAAAACTCGGTCATATGTCCTTGGAGAGCCACGAGCAACTCTGTGGTAGCAGCCAGTGCTGCACCCACTAAATAGACCTTTGGACAGGGAGACCTGATGTAGGATACGAACTCTGAGGTTCAGATTTAGGCCTGGCAAGTGCCAGGTTTAAAAGCTAAAGTTTTGGGTACTCTAGTAAGAAGAAAAAAAAAAAAAAAAAGAAAAAGCGTAAGAGAAAGTCTTTGCAAGTCTTGGTTTTGTTTGTTTGGTTTTGGTTTTTTTCCCCACCCCACTGAAAACAGAAGCTAGATCACTTAAAAAAAATATTTCTGCCTCTTTGAACCACAGGAAGAAATATAATTCCACCACCTGTACACCCAGATCAAGCCTTAACTGCATGTTTACTTAAATATAATGTCACTTAAGAAAAAGAGTAGGGACTGGAACAACCAAAGTGCGATTGTTAAAAGCATATCCAATGCAACAGGTACTTCTATTCCATTAAAAGTAAGTAAGCTTGAAAATGTTTTGAATAAAAACCAAAAATAAAACAAATACTATTGTTTATGCATTTTCTATGCCTCCATCAGAAGATGAGACTATTACATAGTCCAAAGCAGAGAAATGTTTTCACAATGACTAAAAGCTTTTTATATTAGACAAAACCATAAAACACTCAACAGTTCATATCTTATGTCTAGATCTTTTCTACCAAAAAAAGCTCCCAGTTTCATATCTGAAGATGTAAAGTTGCTAATGGTCAAGATGCAAAATAACATACACGCAAGATGAAAACATGCTAGTGGTATGCATCAATAGAACATATTTATAAATTAGAACTTACATTCCCATGTTTCGGGCTTCTGCTTGACTTAAATTTTCTTCAGGTCCAACAATTTTTATATTTTTGATAATATTCTTGGCTTTTTCCCAGAATTTCTTGATGTGCTTTTCATGGTAAACCTCCTGTAATCATGTTAACATTGTTTATAGCAGATGTAAAGTACACTGCTATGAAATCATAAAACATAAGTGTCCAAGAACACATTGTATTCTGCCCTAAAGAAACGGATGCCAAACATTTAAAATAAAGATCTTCTGTCCAAAATCTTAGCAAAATAATCCAATACATCAGCAATACTAATCAAATGATTAATGATGCAAGATTCACAGACTGTTTATGCAATATTTTTCAGGATATTTACAATCTAAAACCCATTCTACAACCTCACACAGGAGTTTTTCATGCCTCTCCAAACATTTTAGAGAGGGAGCTGCCACCTGTACCAAAGTGTGCAGGCACAGTCACTGTTTCTTTAAAATGTAGTCACATAGTCACACTGTTTCTTTAATTTCTGCTTACCCTACCTCTATTTAGGAGAGCTCAGCTGGATGTAATACTTCCAAACCAGCACCTGCATTGTAGCTTCTGCCTATTACACCTGACTACAGAATAATTAAAATATTGGGTAGGGTTTTTTCCTCCCACTGTAATAAAAAGCTATTCAGTCTTTATATTCATTTCAAATACCATATGATATCTGGGTGAAGCAACAAAATAGCCTACAATTCCTATGTGCATGTCATATTAATACCTTTAACATCCCCTTAGGAGAGCACACTGGAGGCTTTAAAGGTAAGCTCTACTGCTATCACTTACCCCTTTCATGCTACCATATAAACAGTAATGTACGCACAGTGAGAAAAGCTACAATTAAGTTTTACTCCCATTCCTCTTCCAGCCCAGTTTCTTCCAAAAGGACCGTACACATTTGCCACCTCACTCATTAAAATCATAAAATCACAGACTGGTTTAGCTTGAAAAGGACCTTAATGATCATCTCCTTCCAATCCCGACCTTCCATTAGACCAGGCTGCTCAAAATAGCAAAACTGGCTGAAGGCACTGGTGAAGTATCAGATCATTAGGTAATTAGCAAAAAGTATTCAAAAGCAAGTTCCCTATAGTAACAACCAGATTATATCTGAACACACCAGTCTTTCCTATGGGTCCCAGAAGGAATGCCAAGAGAAACACAAATGCACTGGTGTATCAAGATGAAAAGCAAACTCCATGTCAATTATTAGATGACAATTGTTAATAACATTTGGTCAGTCCTGAAGTGGTCAGGCAGTTGGCCTAGATGATCGTTGTAGGTCCCTTCCAACTGGAATTATTCTATTCTTATTCTGTTATCTTGTTTTATGTCAAGCAGTACCTTCCCCAGAAGCATACACTTGAAAATAAAGTCTTTTTCATTAGTAAAAGAATCTAAGTAGTTTCTTTAAATAGACTTCAGTAAGCCCTGCCACAATTTCATTTAATTAGTGCATTTTTCACAGTTCAGCATACTAAACTCTGAAAAATTATCTCTTCCTATGCATTTTAACTATGTTCCTAGGTAGAATCCATATACTCCCTTACACACTTTGATTCATCACATCATTTCCAAAATTGAAGTTTTGCACGATAGTAACATCATACTTACATTATTATGAACAAAGATACTGAGTGCCTCCTGCGGGTAGTCCAGAGTCAACAGTCTGTCTAAAAATTTAGGTAGGAAAGGAGTTGGTTGTTCAATGAAAACACCAATTTTTACTCTTGGATATTCCTAAAAAAAATATTTTGACATAACCAGTAAGATTTGCCTCCTAAGATTAGTTATATTAAAGAGCAACTAATGTCACACTGTAGTAAATTTAAACAACATAGCTTTCAAGCAATCGCAACCAACTAGCTCAGAAGTGCTATGTGCTCTGTTTATTTTCACTGGCTTCACAAAAAAGCAAAGATAATGGATTTAATATTGCTAGAAAATTCTTTGAATTCAATAACAAACTGGAAACACAAAATAATGCATTATTGTTTTTTAAATTCTTACTTTAAAAGAATACTAAAACACCAAGAGAAGCATTTAAGGAAATATACTTAGAATGGCATGGCAAACTCCTTTTTTGAAAATAACACACATACATACCTAAGTTACATTTACAATAAAATATAAGGAAGACTAGTTTTTTAAAAATAAAGAACAAATACCACAAAATATTTTAGTCATTTGTACTTTAAGATGAAAACTGCAGTACCCCCTTCTATAAATGTATATGCACTGTTCCTCCCTGATCATTTTAAGTGGGTTTGCAACTCATTGAGTCTAGAAAGACTTTTGATAAACTAATTAGAGATTCTCTCCTCACATCCAAAGATATTGAACTTTTATCCACCTCATTTTAATGTGAATTTACATCTTTTGAACAGTGATATTAATGCCTGGTGTGGAATTCCTGTGCTTGATAAAGATCATAACCACTAAAACAAACACTGACAGCACCTTTGTGCTTTGTGTATTCCTAAAGTATAGTATTACATTATGCAAGACAAAGAAATTTAACCTTCAGAGGCCTCAACTCCTACACAAAGACATACATTGATTTCACAAAAATTATTTCCATCTCAAACCCAGACAACTATTATAAATGTCTAATCCACTAGAAGGCTCAGAGAGAAACCTTATATGAGTATAAAAGGCTGCCACTTAGCTTTCCTTAGCTTTCCAACACCCACTTGGAGAGTGTCTGGATAAACCATCAACACATGCTGGGATTTTACAGTGTCCCTGTCTACATCAGAAATCCAGAAACATCCTGGCAAAGGCACCAGATCGGAAACATTAGGCACCAGTGTTTACCCTGACTACCTCCTATTCACAGCTTCATCTGCAAACCTCATAAGCACTCACAGGGAGATCCTTATAACTTCAAAATAACTGATGAAGATATATGTTGATGTGTCTTGAAAAAGGCACCTGAGAGTGGTGTCACGGGAACTGTTACCACTGGTGGCCAGGAAAGCGCGTGCCATCGGACCAAGCTGAGCACACCCCTGTGCTGCCAGTGCTACAGCTGCTGCTAGAACTGGATTTTGTCATTCTCCCCTTATTCTCTAGGACAAAGGGAGATAGGTTCAGGCTGGACCTGAAAAGGTTATACAGAGTGAGGAATTACTGACACTTCTTCAGTACACTGAAGTGTGAACCACTTGGCCCTGCACTAAAATCTCAGGCATGTGACCAAAGCAAAAGAGTGTTTAAAAATTTAAGAGTAAACATTCCTGTAAACTGCATCTCCTCAAAGCAGGGGTCATCAATGTAGACCTTGATTTACCACAGAGTTGTCACTGCATAATCTGAATCTACATTACAACAAGTATTTTGAGTATATTAAGTCAGAGGTTTTGGTTCTTCCCAGTTGTGCCTCAGGAAAAACATATTGGAAATACACAGTCTGCACCAGGATGTTACATTTTCACTGACAGATTTTCTCTGACGTCATACATTTGACTTTAAAGTTTACTTTTTCACAAGCAATGGCTGAGCATGTGACAATTTTTGGAAGAAATACAGAACAATACCTCAGTACAACTACACAGAGCAAAGTCCCAGACCTCTTGACACAGGAGTTACCAGTGAAGTGAGAGGATGAGTAAAGTCATCCTTTCCAGGTACATTGGGAAGTCTTCACAGCAGTAGCAAGCTTTAGGATTTAAGAAGCATTTCTAGGGAGATTAAGTTTGTTGTCCAGTTTAATTTAGGTTTTAGAAGAAGAAAAAAAAAGGAAAAAACCAACACCTTAAGAAAAGTGGCAAAAATTTATATTTTTGTCCAGGTGCATTCTTCAACTTATTTTCCATTACCCTGCTTTTACCTGAAGAGATAACTGATTTGGGGGTGGCACAGTATGCTGACATTACCAGATGAAAGCAGTTATTGAGTGTTTCCACACCTCAGCCATGATCACTGCCCGGGAGATCCTGTTTCTGTAAAGGGCACAAGGACTGAGCAAAAGACTCTGCAAATGAAGCTCAGCTCCTTTGAACAAAACTCCCAAAAACATGCAAAATCCTCAGAAGATATGAGTGTACAAATGCAGAAAGTTAAATAAAACAATATGTGAAAAATTATTAGAGTAGTACTGCTCTTTTCACTGAGGATTTCTTGTCAAGTAGCAGCCAGGCAGGCCTGAACAGAAAGCACGCTCAGAAGATGAAATACTGCTTGTACTTCGAAATGCCTGAAGTAAACACTTCCACCGAGGCCAAGAAAAGTCTTGTTATTTCTACTGGCAGAGTAAGTGAGGTATGAAGTCCAAAGAATGCCTTACAGTAAAGAAGACACATTCCAAGTAGATATACATAAACCATAGGAAGCTGTCCAGTAAATCATTGCAAGCTAATCCCCATTACTGGCTTTAAGATTTAACTGCTCCTTCAACCATGTTTTAATTACCAACACCATTAGAAAAAACTTAAGACTACTTGTTTTCCACAGGTAAACTTTATGATGCGAGTGCAAACACTATTTCATTAGATCACCATTCAAATGTTGTATCTTAAAAACAAAAATAAAACCAAAAGATATTTAAAAAATCTGAAAGTTATTACAATCCCACTAAAGACTTTTTAAATTTATATCCCAGTCCATTAGCTACTTGTTGCTTAGAAATTCTTTCACTTTTTCCTTTCACTATGAAGATAACAAGCCACTACTTCTTTCATGCTATCCTCAACACCACCTTCTAAGACCTGTTCTCATTCAAAACCAGTACAGAACAGAAACAAAACAGCTGCTAGAAACCGTCTGTTAAGAAAAATCAGAATTTCTTTTTAAGTACAAGCCTTACAATTCCACATGGTAGGGCTTAGTCTTTACTCTGCCTAAAGTTTACTGAGTACAAGCTGAAATATTCATAAAGACACTAAAAGACATCATGCTTGGAGCCAAAGAGCCAAAATTGTCAAATGTGGGATATGCACACATGCCACGTGTATGTTTTTTCTGCAAGAATTCTGTACTGAAATCCAGTCTCAATTACATCAGATTTTTTCTATAGAAACACATTTGCATATAAAATACAGATATTGTCCTTTACAAGGTAAAGCAGTTTTGACTGTTTATCTCAGCAAATAGGAATTGTAACTGTGTTCGTTAATTATTAAACTCTATTTGTAATAGAAATTGTTGAACTGATGCATACTAAGTATTTTATACGTCTGCCGCTAAAAAGCTGAAATATCTAAAGAGTTTTTCTACTTCCCCCAATATTCTGATTATTCACTTGTACGTTGCATGATTCAAAAATTATTCATTCACCCTCAGTAACAGAGGTAAAGATCTGGAAGGCTGTTGGGGATGGGATCATCTTCAGTAATATTGGGGAAACCTATATTAAAGCTACTGATTATTCCAGTAAATTAGAATTTCTTCTTTACAGTTTCACGTACCAGAAAAAAAGTCCTGATGTGTCTCTAAGAAATGTAATATTGCATAACAAAGCCACTTTGCCTCAGAAATCACTATACACCTCTCAACTGTATTCAAAAGGGGGGTGGTTCCAGACAGGAGTATTCTTACCGTTACTGTTGACAGGTCTAGTAAGTCTAAATCACAAACACTGCAACCAGTTTCCCGTGTCCAAGCATTAGGAATATAGTTCCCCAAATAATTCAAGTGAATCTGGTAAATAAATAAATAAACAATTCAGATTAATGAAATTCAAACAATTCAGATAAATGTATGCAAATGGTGATCTGTACCTTTAAACAATTCAGGCTTATTCTTTAGTCTCTTGTTACTAAATGCAACTGATGAGAAACAAATATACAAAAATAATAAAAACTTTTTTTTATTCTTTTTATTTACAAAACAGATTATATATGTACCATAAAGTCTACAAAAATGAGTGTTTCATTAAAATGACATTGCACTTGAGGTAAAAAATATAAGTATTTCAAGTCAGAAGGTGAGGATAATTTAGTATCCATTTCAAAAAGTGCCTCTAACCAATGCTATTTACTAACCTGCAAATTGGAGAGATTAAATATGAAACAGAAGTATCTTATAAACAAAAAACTTTTAACTGTTTGGAATAAATTCTGGGAATTACTTTCACACTAGGTTCCTTTACTAAATAATGAAAACTTTTTCCAATCCTAGTATACTATTGTCCTCTTAATTCAATTCTAAGTTTAAACGAGAAGAATCTAACCACATTGACAAAGTGATGCACAGGAAGAGTTTCCTCTTTGTTTTTAAAACCACATCACTACATGCAGAGATTGAGTTTTGCTGAATGTAGCATGACTCATGGATTAGTATAAGAAGTTCCATCCTAAATTGTGTGCCCAACTGTAAAATACAGAACTTTCTTTGGCAATGTGTCAGCAAAGCCAATGATGACAGATAACTTCAGGATTTAATTGAGGTAAAAATAACTGTAGCAATATGGAAGAAACTGGTCATGTATTTCACCACTAGTGAGTAATTATAAGCCAAACAGATAACAGCATCATTATATTCACTAATTCCAAAAATGAAATACAGTGCAAAAACTAAGAAGCAGCTGTCTCTGGGATATTAATGCGTTTCAAACCTAATTCTCCTGAAAGCAATTTTTCTGAAAACAAGGAGCTACAGTAAGGAACATTTCTTCTTCAGAACTTAGAAAGTAGCCATGCCCAATCCTTCAGCCACCAGATGCTCCTATAAATAATACACCCTTACACTTTGACATAGAGCAAAAGAAATGCAACTCCCATATTACCAAAACATAGCCATTTCTCTCAGAGAAACTGTGCAAGGTTCTCTGGACCACTGAATCATTACACATGAACAGAATCTGTCACAACAGCTATTTCACAGGGCAGAGAGTGCCCTACCATGAACCCAAAGCTCATGAGCCAAGGGCACATTGCAGGCAGTGATCAGTGACACTGAACAACAACAAAAGCCAGCCATATACATAGAGATTTTTTTTTGCCTGTATTCTATATATATTTTTATATATGCATACACACACCCAGGTCTCTGGTAGGAATGGATGCGTTACTGTTTTGTACCAGACTGCCACTCTTGGTTAGATTATCTTCCCCCTGAAAACCTCTCCTTCTGATTACAATTTAATAACCAGATAGACATTCATCACTAGCTTCAAGAACTGTTTTGTGTTAGTGAACAAATTAACGTAAGCTTACTCTCTCATAATATCCCATGCTACAATGAATTTGGGAGCAGAACAAGTTGTTTCAGCAGTGATATCAAGTTACAGTGACAGCAGAATAACATGATGGAGAGAGCTATTAGAATGGGAGTTTTATCCTTGTGATTGCTATAATATTAAATGGAAATGTGTAGTGGTGGTTGTAGACTGCTTCAGACACTTCTAGCACTGGGGTTTTTTTGTTTGTTTGTTTATAATAAAGTTGTGGTTTTGCAAGAAAATAAAAACAAACTGCCACTCACTTTAGTTGGACCATTTCCATGAATGGTGACCGGTAGTGTGTCATACACTGAATTCCTTGCTCTTACTTTTCCTTCTTCAAATTTCAATAGGACTTCATCTGCAAATCAAAGCCATACAGTAATAAGTTAATAAATAAAAGCTAAAATTTCAGAGTTCTTTAAGTCATTGCTGATAAAATATACCTTGCTGTTGCTATCATTGTCAGTGTTACTTATTTAGAAGCTTTTGTTCATTTTTTTTAAATTAGATCTTGAATTCTAAGATCTTTATGCTAAATAAGGTGACATAAAACCTCAGAGTTTGTCATCAGCAGCCTTCAGTATTGGAATGAAATCTGCTTAAAAAATAATTCTAATGTAGTGCAAATGCTATTTATAGAGAAATCATAGTTATTCCAGATGTGATCTGACTATAGAAAGTTGTTCCATAATTGGAGGTTAAATGTAAGAAAGGAAGTTTGCACAGATGCATTTTTCCATTCAAATTCATGATATTTTAATAAAGGAAATTCTACATTATTCCACATTGCATTTCATTATGTATAGCCATTTGCTTGAGAACATCTAAAATGCAATTTTAATTACCTATCTTACTCCTGTAACTAAGTTTGTGAAAGGCAGATGAAAAAATTGTTCTTAACTCTGTACTTACTGCTAACTTAATTTATTAAAAAACTATTTTTCTATTTTAAATCAAATACTTTATCAACATGAGAAATCAATTAATTATTATTCAACCCAAAAGACCTGTAACTAATCTGTTAATCAGATCTACCCATCCAAATATTTCTTTAAAACAAGCATAAGTTTAGGGAACTACATTCACAGTTAAGCAAACAAAGTGTTAATAACAGTTAATAAAACACACAATGTGCAAATCATACACTTACCAACAGCTCCATTTAGGGTCTGGAAAATTGTACATTTGTGGTCCAAAGTAATGTTAATGCGTTCCTGAAATAAAAGTACCAAAGATGTTGAAGCATTCTAAAAGCCGATATTTTTACAGTAACTTTGCCATTATCCCACAGTGGCAGCAAGTAATCAGGCAAAACTACACTACATGTTCAGCTCTTTAAAACAATTCTTTATTTTATATTGTTATTTTTTTGAATTCCGGAGTTGTGCAGCTATATAACAATCAGTTTTATATATGCAGAGACTTTAAACTTGAAAGATAAAGGTCATAGCTCTCCAAAGAAACAGCAGTTTAGCAGTATAAGCCAAAGAAAATTTCTGTCTTAAGAAAATTAACAAGTCTTGGCCAAGCAACAAAACACACTGTGTTTCACAGTCTCAAAAATACAAAAGTCAAATTTAAGTATCATGTCATGGTTTTAAAACATGTTTCTGATGTATTATTAATCCTACCTCAATTCTTACTTTGAGTACCATGTTTTACCATTTTCAAAAAGTTGATCAAAGTAGATAACCTTCACAACACAGTTAAAAACCCTTATACAGATAGCATTCTTTGTTTTGGTCTTCCAAAATTTTCTCACATATTCTACAGCATTGGGCATTACCATATAAAGCAGCAGTGGTAATGCACAGTAAGCACCACAGAGGCATTTTGAATCACAGTGCAGTAGTGCCTAGCACAGAGATACACATTTTTTTGTCTGGAAGACAATCTGTTTAGACAACTAATCATATTACTTCTGACTTTGGTGCAGAGTCAGCTTTAATATCTCTACACCCTGTCTTTTCAATTGCATACCTGGCATCTGACTTCACTTCCATGAAATCCATTCAAACATTAAAGGCTGGAAGGAACCTCCTACGAGGAGCAGCTGAGGACTTCAGATTTGTCTAGTTTGGAGGAGGTGGCTGAGGGGCCACCTCATTGCTCTCTAGAGCTTCCTGAGAAGGGGAAGGGGGGAGGGAGGTGCTGAGCTGTTGGGAATAGTTCAAAGCTGCGCCAGAGGAGCTTCAGACTGGACATCAGGAAGCATTTTTTTATGAAGAGGGTGGTAAAACCCTGGATCAGGCTCTCTAGAGAGGCTGTCAATGCCCCCAGCCTGTCAAGTGTTTCAGAGGCAGTTGGACAATGACCTTAACAACACGCTTTAGCTTTTGGTCAGTCCTGTACTGGTCAGCCAGTTGGACTAGATGGTCACTGTAGGTCCCTTCCAACAGAAATATTCTATTCTATTTCTGAACCTGCATCCAAATAGACATGATTTTCCATTAAGTTATGCCAGGAAAAAACATGTATATATTTCAAAAACTTTGCATCTGCCTTAAGCATACAAATTATCAAAATCATTTTCAAAATTCTGCTTTATCAGCTTCTAAAAGTCTTTTTGCATCAATACACTGTTAACTTTCCTTAGCCCTCTTTCTCCAGCATCAGGGACATGCCTCTGACACCTATCATGCTTTAATGCTGCTACTCAGCAGAGAACTTTGTTAAGCTAGGGCACAAAGAGGTCTTCAGCAAAAATTTACGATGCAGCTTTATTGAACATATTCGCACAAAAAGCTGAAGGCAGGATCTGAAATGGCAGCAAGCCAAAGTATAAAACACTGGATCAGCAAGTAGTTCAGTGACACCCTGGAAAAATGCCACATTCTCTGGCCGTCAAACTGCCAAGTACATGGGACCCTCATTGAGATGAATATGTCTGATCATATACCTCAGAGCTATTATTTCTAACAGTGAAGCACAACCTCCCTGGATCTGAAGACAGCCTGAAATAATATATCAAGTCATGACCCTTTGGAAGCCTGTTCATCATTCCTGCAGTAGGAACCTCAAGAGAGCAAACACAACTGTCAATATGGCACTCTGGAATAAAGCGACAGCATTCCTTTTCTTTTTATCTCCTGGTGTTTTAGGAGAAGCAGCATGTTATTTCAAGTAGAAAGAAATGAGAAAGCCATTCACTACATACCCTTGCCAACGGATCAACATAGATTTTGGTGTAAAACAGCTGGTCATCATCATTATCCTGCAGATTCCATTGCTGCACAATACGATTTATATATGGAGCATAACCAATAAATCCTGCAACATCACACACACAGAGGTTATTTCCATAAAAAGCACTACCCTGCCAATGCTGTCCACTAGTCAGGGACTTCATTCTGACTGATGCCAGCAAAGGAAAAGTATGAAATTCATACAACTTGGCTCAGAATCCAGTTTTCTTCCTGTGATGCGTAACAGTTCTGTTTCAAAGAGTTCATAATAAATGGTTATTTTTATACTAATGGTATTTTAAAGGAAAAGTTAAAACAGATCTGTTTAGGATGATCCTGAGAACACCAAAGAGATCAGACTGCCACTTTTCCCAAGAAGCCCATCTGTGGAAAAAGTTTGATATTCATCCATCAATCACTTCTTACTGGCAGAGATGCCTGAATGTAATACTGCCAGAAATACAAAAAGAATTCAACTCAAAACCAATATACATTATTTTTAAGCCAAAATAAAAAAATGATAGGGCAGATAGGTGAGGTAAAGGAGGAGGCAAAGAAATAGGGACACTCCCAGACCCGCATACTGCCCAACTCCATGTACCTAGAAGTGACATACTGTGCTCTGCAGCAGTTAGAGAGTATCAGTGTCAGTGCATGTATTAATCGACTGCAAAACTATTACCAAAACTGGCATTCAAATGAGGATTCCAGAATTAAGCCATCATTGAGATTAACAGGAGTAATTCCCTCTCCTTTTGGAATGAGCTACGTAAGCCATGCTGACAGGCTGGGCAGAGCTACCAGCACATCTCCCCTTGATGCAGAGATCCACAAGAACAAGGCAGCCAAGTCAGGAACTTCTGACCCAGCTAAACTGCACCTATAAATAATAACATGTGCTGCTCTGACTGGGCTTGAACACTACATTGTTTCTGAAGCAATTGGGTCATCCCTACACAGCATTTTCTTGCAATGCACAGTTGCTTGCTAAGCTGTCACTTTATTTACCTGCTTTTTAGAAGTGATTGCCAAGCAAACTATGCAAATTCAAATGAAAACTATGCTTGAGCACAGAAGAGCAGCTATTCAAGTGGAAGGAGAGGGGAAGAAGAGGACAGCGAACTCAGTCCTCAATTTTATACTTGGGGAATTCGGGAACAGTTCCACATACAAATACATAAAACAGATAACAGAAGTGAGTCATGTTGAAGTTCAAGAGTTTAATGGGTTCACAAGAGGATCACACTTGCCTCCTGAGTTCAGGAATCGTTTTCCACTCCGGACAACAGGATACTTGTCAGCTAGCCTTTTATCTGGCCAAATTAGTCCATCTGCTGCAAATACCACTTTATGATTAGTTTCCTGAAATTTCTTTAGGAGCTCTTCAGGGCCCCCTGCAAAGATAACATCATAGCTGAAAAGTAAAGAAAACACATCCATTAGATTAGTTTATTATAATGCTTCTGTGTTAAAAACAAAACAAAAAAAATCATTGGACTACTCAAATATTAAAAATCAAGCAGCCCTTTTATTCTGAAAAATAACTCAATTGAATCATGTTTTACCACTATGCAAAAAATTTTATAACCTTCTAGGAGAAAAATTTCAATCAACACTATTTATTTACAGATTCCCCTTCTGCTTTTTAACCTCCCATTTCAGGTGTTTTGAGAAAAAAAAATTCCCTTTAGAAAACTGTTTCTGTTTTTAAGAACAGCAATTAAAAAAATCGAAACAGATGGAAGTAGGACTGAAAGATGCTTTAGGTGATTTTCATTTGGAAAATCTAGATGATCTTGTTCCAAAACACAATAGCACTGAGTCTTCAGAAAAGCATTACTAAGAATGTATTTACATCTCAAAGTCTAGTTGCACATAAACTTAAACTGTGTTGCATCCTGACACAGATTTCTCCCTAAGCCTCTTTAATGTGCTGAAGACCTTAAAAGGCTCTAAATGTCACAACATGTATTTATGAAAAACTTCACCTGCCATTATGTGTTGATCAGATTTGAGCCTCAATTACTATTGAGGACAAAGACCTAAAGGTGCAGGGCTCATCTTCGGCAGTTACCCACAGCCAAAGGTCAACACTGTCCCAAAACAGAAAGAAATCTGCATGGGGTTGGCAAAGGTCATGTACGAATGTGGTATCACAAGCTTAGTGGTTTCTTGTTGCTGAACCATATCTAAATCAATGCCTCGGAGGGGAGGGATGGAGCACAGCCAACCAAACCAAACAAACAAAACCAAACACAGAAACTAACCCAAAACCTCAAAATACATATAAATTATTAAAATATTCACAGCATATGGTTTCTTTTTCATAGTTGAGATCCACATATAAAAGCATTATTCATAGAATGGTTTGGGTCAGAAGGGACCTTAAAGATCATCTATTTCCAATCCCCCCACCACAGGCAGGGATGCCACACACTAGCCCAGTTAGCTCAAAGGCCCATCCAACCTGGCCTAGAACACTGCCCCGGAGGGAGCATCCACAGTTTCTCTGGGTAACCTGTGCCAGTGCCTCCCACTTCAAGGTTCACTTTACACAGCATGAAGAATGACACAGTAAAATTGGAATCAGGACACAGATTAGTCTCTGCATGAAGAAGCACAATAGTTTAATTTAATGGCAGCATCTCAGCCTCAAAGTTTCTCATCTGAATACAGGTATATTCTTATTCCACACATGTACCTTAGTAATTGAAAGTCATCAGCCATGATAATGGGCAAAGGAACGGTACAGCTGCCAAAAATCAAGGTCTAACCTTGACCAAGATTTTTTTTTCTTGCAAAGTCTTTTAGCTGCAGCAGCTTTTAGCTCGCAGTGCACGGAATTTTCTGCATTGCAATGTATTATTACACAGCAATAGTGCCAACAGATCAACCATTACTGACTTATGGTACTCCTTTATTATAGTTCTGAAATTATTCAAAATGTCTTTACTTCAAAGAGGATTTCATGAAATTGGCCTAAGAGAAATAACAACAGCTGGCTTACAAATGCAAAAGATTTTCACCACAAAGCAAAGTATGAACCCTGGAGAGGAAGTGTGTTATGTAGGCTATATAAGTAAGTGGGTTTCTGAAAACTCTCACTGTTCATGTTTTTCTGTAACTTTGGCAGAAGAATGCAGGAAAGAAATATTGTACATTTTGGAGCTTCCCCAGTTTTGCAAAAAATGCCTGTTTCTGCCCAAATACACAGGAATACACTTCACTCTCTTTTCCATTCGATTTCTGTAGCCCGACTGAATGCCAGAATGAGCCTGTAGAACATGCAAGAAACAGGAGACAAGTTGAAGGCAGACAAAAAGAGATTTGTCTGAGGCTTCAACTTAATAGCTTATGGCAGGCTGTGCTTCTCCTCTTTGATCAGGTTAGTGCTGCTGCTGCTATGACTTACAGCTGCAGGAAGGAACCAAATAACCCTGGAACATTGCTTCCGAGGACTGTCATTCTGTAAAAGACAGCCAAAGTTGAGCAACATGCTGGGCCAGCCACAGGCGCTGTTTGTGAAAGGGATATGCTACTTAATACAGCACAGCTTATAATCCAAAGCACAGTCCTGAGCTGCTAAACTGCAATGGATATCATGCAGGAGTATTAATCCAGCATGAACCTACATTTTCCGTTAATGTTGAAGGCCCTCTGATTTATCAAGAGGTGATTTACTGCCACCACGCCTCTTCCCGGGCAAGACATACAGCAGCCTTCTGCCCCTTGCTGCCAGTGTCCTCATCAGCTGCTTTATGAAGCTCCCACTTTTCTCTCCAGTCTACACCACTAAGACCATCATAAAACAGGTCTCAGGACTATCCTTAACAGTTTATACTGTTATTAAGGTTGATGCACATGGCATGTTTTAAACAGAACTACAAAATTTGACAGGGAAGAGTGCGAATATATCCAGGAAAAAGTAGGCTTCCTTGGCAAGCAGGAAAAGCTCAGATCCTCTTATTTATTCTTCATAATTCCTTCTGATTAAGTAAAAAGCAAGAAGAAAAAAAAAAACACCAAAAAATTTCCACAACCCAATCCCATTTCCTGAAGCTCCCAGATGACAGTTGCTTGGGACTGGAATCTACCCATGTCTCCTCCTCTTTTGCAGGAGCAAAGAATCCTGGCTATGCACCCAGCAACATGGGAAACAACAACGGTGACTTGGGTCCTCTAAAACTGATCATGCAATTTTTTGCATCCACAACTTTTCTAACAATGAGAACTTGTTACTGTTGGAGCTGCAGGTTAAGAGCTCAAAACACAAATAAGAGAGGGCTCACTAGTGACTAGCAATTCAGGTCCCCAGTCTCATCTATCTTAGCTGCATTGTGCAGCCACAGAGCTATTTTGTCATTTACTCTGTATCGCCACCAGGATCACACCTTAAACATTTTGAGATACGTTTATCCCTTAGATTGTTAAAATTTAACATTTTAACAACTGTTAGGGAAATAAACCCACAAAACAAAACAACAAAACAAACAACAAACTGAGAGGCTTTAAACTTTGACCATACAAAGAGATGGCTGTGGGAGCTCTGGATGAACAGTCACAGCATCAACCAATTTATCCAGTCTGTACTGGCCATTAGCCAGTTCAATCTGAAGTGGTCCAAAATAAATCAGTAGTTAGCTCAAGCAAAAACAAGCCTCATTTAAATGAGGTTCTCTCTGCAGACATTTTTCTATCTACACCTAGACACGAACTGTCTACAAAAGAAGCTCAAACTATTTCCAGCATTCTGAGCTATTTAACAAACTGCTCAAAAATAAAAAACCCAAGAAACTAAGTTTGTTAAGTAAACAGTTCCCTCGAAGTTATTTACCTCGTTACAGTAAGCAAACCAGACATTTCCTTTCCCATCCCCCAAGATTAATATTCCAAATGCTTCACAATGAATATAATTAGAAACACTTGAAGAAAGGAAGTTCATGACACTTGTCTTTTCTAAACTATAATGATCAACACTTAAATTGTAAACCAGGATTTCTGGAAATGAAAAAGCTCATTAGAATTAAAATATAATGCTAGAATCAGCAAACTGGTTTTTTTCTCCTATCTGGAAACAGTTCCACCAGTTTTAAATAAATATGTATTTGGGATTATGGACCTCAAGAACTTGGGAGACCTTAAATCCTGTGATTTTTCATGGCAAAAAAGATTATTGCCTCTGCACTTCGACACACATGGTCCTCTGTACTCTCTCCTCCACGCCAGCAGACAGTCTGCCCCTCAAGAGAATAAATTATGTCTGAGAGGAATTCGAGCTATACCCTGATAGCAATCTGATAAAAAATTTGCATATTTTACTATATAGGAAGAAAATCGTGATGAATCAGGATAATAAATTTGAAAACAGAAATTCAATCTAAGTTGAAAACATTTGGGAAATGTTTGATTCATCTGAGCTTTAGTAAAGAATAAAATCTTCCAAATTAATCTTTTAAAGTTTCAGCTATTGTATGATTAGTAGGATAACATTATGAACAAACATGTAATATATTTACTTTTAGAAAGATCCTTTTTCCACTTAAGAAATGAAAAATTGATCAAGTCAATAAGAAAACAAATTCAAAACCTGAATGTCTACATCCAAACTATGTTACCTTTACAGTCAACTAAGCATATAAAGAAAATATTCAGCGTAAGTGTCCCTTATAATGCTTATTTATAAATTGCTGAAGATGATTTAGATTTTTGGCTTTCTAGGTCTATCTTCAACTCATCACAAGAGGTAAAATTAGAACAAAAAACTGAGTAACATTGAATTTGCTACCAGTTTAGTAGGCTACTCAGACTTTCCCGAAGTGATAACTCCAGCAAAACAACAAATTAACTTTCTATAAAATGCTACTGTCCAACCACTTTCTGTCTTGTGATAAGGTCTGCTGCACAAATCCTACCAGAACTCCACCTCGAAAAATTGTCCCTAAAATTCTTCTGCTGTCAAATTTGAATAAATAAATAAATAGAACAAGTTAAAAGCTGAAAGACAAAATGCTGGAGCAGACATTCCAATATGACTTGGTAACAGCAGAGTGAACCCATGCATGCAACTCCCCAAGCTTGCACTCTCCAAACTGAGCCTCTCCAAGGCTGCCTGTCTGCAATCAGAGCTCCTTGTCCCTGCTTCAAGGCTTGGTCCCATGCCTTCCTTGCAGAGATTAAAGCTGTGACCCTGCTCTGGTTAACTTTAGTGTAGAAGAGCTTGGTAGTTGCTGTAAGTTGGACTCTTAGTTACTGTGATCATGCTGTTGTCACAGGGGCAAAATAGGAGGAGAAGAAAAAGCAGAGAGAAGCAATAGAAAATGTGTGATTTGAACATGTTTGAGCTCCATGTTTTCTGTGACAGGGAGAACCCTATCCAGCCTCCAGGGAGGATGTTCAAGCATAGCTGTGCTATGAGCTATAATCTGGCACCTGCAGACAGCAGTACTGTCTGTCCATCCTTCTGTCCATCACACAGACAGGACAGGCACCAGGGGTACAACTGGCACCCAGTCTCTCATCTCAGTACTTTAACACGTAAAACAAGCTCTCCTGTTAAATGCTTTTCTCAGGGTCCCATTTTCCAGCTTCCTCCATATCACTATAACTTCATGGAGTAAGATTATGC
Organism: Cephalopterus ornatus; assembly: GCA_013396775.1. NCBI lineage: Eukaryota > Metazoa > Chordata > Aves > Passeriformes > Cotingidae > Cephalopterus > Cephalopterus ornatus. The sequence goes on from VZRE01011967.1 coordinate 409,989, forward strand.
TTCTAGTCCCCACTGGCCACTTTATTTCTGGAGCTGCTTTTGCTCCCCCTCCCATTCACACTCCCAGCCTGCAGCCACATCCTGCTCTCACCACAGCTGAACAAGGAGAGGACAAATGCTTGCCTAAAAGCCTGTCAGCTCTCAATAACATTTTTTTACCCCCTTGAGGCAGCAGAACTATGAACAACTCTTACATCTGTAAATCTGCTAAAAAAGTAATGATTGCTCCAAAAGCAATCTACTATTTTTATGAATGAGGAAAAATAGAAGCAAACTCTCACAAATAAAACAACGAGAAGGAAAAGCAGTGTGCAACTTTCAGCGTGTCACAGCAGCCTACTTTTGCGTGCCTGCCCAGACTAAAATATAAAGACAAGATGACAGGTTTGCTCACCATTCAACAAACAATACAACCAAGTCCTCTTGATCAGCATAGCTTTCTATGCCTTCTTTCAGCAACCGAACTTTCTGCCCTCCGCCAATAGAGTTAGGCAGCTCACCACCTTTCCATTCTTCACCTTTTCCAAGAACCTGGAATAAGAAAAAAAGAAAAGCACTTTTTGCTAGTACCCAAAACCATGAGGCTTTTTTAAAGCAGGCCCTTATTAAAAACAGATGCAACACACTAAGGCATAGCAAGCCAGCATTTCCAGCATGGTAAGTTTTCCATGTCTGAAGTAGCATTCAGCACAATGACATCACTGCAAAAACATGAGAGAGACATTTCTTAACCAAATAAGAATCAAGCAATTGCCTGCTACTGTCATTTATTCCAATGTGTCTCCTTCAGAAAGAAAAAAGAAAAAAGGCAAGAATTGTACCAAAATTTCTATTAGAAAAACATCCTGAATGAGACCTTTAAAATTCAATATAATCACTTTAGGAACAGGAGGGTCAAGAGACTTTGGTGGATCAGGGTATAACTAATTCAAATTGCAAGCTCCAGTCTTTTTGCACAAAAAGGGAAGGACAGGTTCCCCATTATGCAGCTCACTGTCAAAAATCAGCTAAACAAAAAATTCCTCCCAAGCCAAGCACTACAGCAGATTACCTGACAAAGAAAGAAAAAAATAAACTCTTTATGGATTTTGAACATAATGTTTTTGGAATGTATAAAGGCTGGAAGAACTACATTGCATGATGTTTCAATCAAATCTGCAAAGCTAAGAGATGTATCCAGAGCTCAGGCTTCCCAGGTATTTTAGTTCGGCTTTATCATACTCAGAAAGGTTCTCTCAGTCCTTGAAATTCAGTGGTAGAAGTCAAACTTCAGAGACCCAAATAACTTCCTGTTTATAGCGCAGGCACTGTGGTAAGTAAGCTGAAAAATTTCATACCACCATATGAATTCATGGATTTTCTCCTGGCAGAACCAATTTATGCAGAAAGTTTAGAAGGTTGGTGCCCTCCCTTTTCCTAAGGTCATGCAGAGGCCAGCCTAAGAACGTGACATATGGAGGCGTGGAGCAAGGCAGAAAAGGCTGGTAACAATTACAGAAATGCATTGTCCTCTCAGAATTAGAGGTTCCTGGGAAACACAGTGAAATTTTCAGTTGTGACCCTCCCTCCTTCCTTGCAGCAGTGATCCAGCCTTTCTTAAGGAGAGAGATCCAAAGCCCTGTGAGTACAGTACAGCTTCCAAAAGTATTCATGCAAACAAAAATCAGCCACACTGAAAAACAAGGCTATGTGATAAATCATGACAGAACCTGTGAGTGGCTGAGGATGCTGACCACAAGGGCTACAAAACTGTAAAGCAGCTCCTAAGGCAATGGAAGCATCTCCCTCCCATGACGCCTCAGAGAGGGACCAGCAGATAAGCAACAGGGAGAACAGCAAGTGCCCTTCCTGCCCCCAAGCTCTGCAATTATTATACTTTGTCCCAGCACACAAGGAAGCTCAGACAGGGTCAGTTACTCTTTACTGGTTCTGTTTTACAGCATGTACAGTATGAATATTTGGTACGAAACGTGCAATACCTTCACTGTGTAGTTGAAGTGCTTTGCAGTTTGCATGAAACGGTGAAAGCCATCGGTTTCTTTAGTTGCTACAGTAAAGACTAGTAGTTTATCTGAGGGAGAAAAATAAGGAACATGTATTAATATGTTTTCAGGGCACAGTTTATAAGAAAAAAATGCATGGAACAGCACTGAATCAGGAGGCTTTATGACCTACTTGTATCTCATTTAAATAGAGGAGGCAAATACACTGTCATATATAGGCTTGAAACATCACCAAACAAGAATTGATATGGACAAGGGTGCTGTATTTAAAGTTTTCCTCAGAGAGAAGAAGCAAATAAACCTATCTACTCTGTAAATAATTAGTTCAAGACAAAAACAAAGCTAGTATGACTACTGGACAGGAAGGAATCTTCAACACAAAAATAACTTACTAGTTGTCAGTCCTAGCTAATCCTGTGACCTCTTATCACAGGACTGAATGGTACCCAACCTCAGTAACTGTCCTGAAAGCCAGTGGTTCATACTCTTCATAAAGACAAGACAAAAAAATCAGCCATGGAAATCAGTCGCCCAAAGGACAGCATTTAGTGCTTTTAAGTACTTGGGCAGAGACAAAAGGGCAGGGGTTTGCTTGGTTGGTTTTTTTATTCAGAGCCTATGTACATTATAGCAGTGGTAATTTTGCCCTCTTACTGCATGGAGGCAAATGACCATGCAACCCATTTCCCCTTCACATTCCAGAGCTTTTAACACAGTTCGAATAGGGTCACAAAATCCCACTAAACAGCTTCCCAATTAAACTACTAAACAACATTTAGAACCCTATGCATTACGTTGAATAATGTGATTCAAAGCTATGAGGAGGACAGGACCCCTGTCCAAAATCAAGTATTTAATCAGACCAGCCAGGACGCCAGAGAACTCTGCAGTTCCCCAATTCAGTCCAAGTGCAAGCAGCAGCTGCCCTCTAAGCAGAGCCCATGAGATCAATCCTTACAAGGAAATAAAATCAATCGCCTACAATGAGCATTCCAGACACAGTTCTTGTTGCTGCTTCACTTTCTCAAAAAACCTTCAGATTTATCTTCACCAGCCCAGTAACATGTGCTAGAAGTGGCTAATATGGAAAACATTCTTATTAATTCTTCAGCCTTGTCTACTACCACAGGCTTAGCAGCCCTCAGACACCCCAGACATCATCCTAAGTATTAAAATCTTCCACCGCTTGCCATTTTGTTCTATGTGACACCAGCAAAGTTAACACATGAGATGATAATCCACTTCCCACTTTGTAGAAGAAATGCGCCTTGCAAGTCACTCATGTGATGCTCTGCAACCACGTATCAGGGTACTTAAAGTGTACCTCTGCTCAGTCAAGCAAAAATACCTGTCAGAGCACAGTCTTTAGAAAAACATAAACCCCCTTGTTGTAATGAAATTTAAGTCTGTCTGAAATAGCCACAGCACTCAAACTATGTAGATTAGTCTCAGGAGCCACCAGTACTGTTTCCACTAAAATAAAGCTTAGATTCAGCCCTAGTCAACAGATCACTTCCAAGAACACTCCTACCAGGCCTGGCTAGTCCACCCTCAACAGCAGCTGTAATGGTGTATGTGAGGAAGAGCAGGGATAAAATAAGTACATATGATGCTTTCTCTGCCTTTTTTTTTTTTTTTCTGGTCTCTAGGGGTTTTCCTGACTTAGATGGTGTTTCTGCACATTCCAAAACAATCTGCTTTGAGACCTTGCTCTTACCTAGTCACTCCTTGATGCAACCTTTAAGCAGTGACACCACCATTTAACCAGTACCTACAGTTTTATCTGAGACTGCCCAAGTTCATCAACCACAGACAACATTTCTACCTGCCCTCCCCACCACACACAATTTTGTAGACTTCTCTCACATCCTAACACCACTTGTTGCTTTTCAAATGGGAGTAGGGGAACAGGTGATAACACACAATCCTTTTCCTCAACAGTCCTAGTGATGATTTTAACTGCTGGCTCTACTGAACCAGACTGACACTCCTGCAATACAATGCACAGCAAAGAAGAAACTGGAAATAAATAGTTCAAGTGATTCAATCAACTTGAACACCCAAAAATTTTGGTAAGACAGATTTGGAAGATAAATTGCTCCATCTTTATCCCACTTAAGTGTTAGCAGCCTTTTGAAGGCAAGAATCAGAAGAAAATCCCACAGGTACATCTCAAAGGGACAGGAGGACCCCCCCAGAGGATTCCAATGCAAGGCGTTCACAGACACACTGACTCACAGAGAGACACAGACGCAGCATTTATGGTTCAATACCTTCAAAATCATTTATTCTAAAGGTCATGCAATTTAAAGTAATTCTACAGAAGCCACCACAGAATGAACAAAGAACATGATATCTTAGACTATGACTAAAACAGAACAGAAGTCAGAATAGGGTTTTCCTCTATGGAACAGATTATGACTTTTTTTTTTTTGTTCAAGCACTACATTTTCAAATTACAGGGAACTGGAAAAAATCTGATCATACCAGACTGCATCACCAAGCCAAGAGAATCCATTATTGAAAGTTTCCTAGGTGACCAGTCAAGCACTGACTAGAACTATGGAATTTGGTTGGGAGTAGGCATATTTCACACCTACACCTTCCTGAGGAATCCTAGCAACAAGGATTTCAAAGATCTGTACTTGACAACATCATGTAAATGACAAAATGTGGGCTGCATCAGATTCCCTCCATAGTCACTAAGTCAAAAAAAGTTGTATTAAAGTAACATACAAGTACAGTTTGGCAAGCAAAAAATAATCTACTGTTCTTTATGGGATATTGTTACTCTCTCTTAATGGAATACATATTATTCATGTATTTCAAGAATCACTATGGGGCCTGGTATGTTACTCGACTTTCGTGGAACAGGAGGAAAGAGAAGAACGTGCCAAAGCATAAGGGATTTCAACCTGAACTATATAAAATGAAGAAAGTTAAGCAGACAAATAATGCAGTTTATACTGACATGAGAAAGGAAAAGAACCTGTACTGCACTGGCAGCCAATAAAGAAATCTAAGTAGGCTGTTTGAGTCAGGTTTGCAAACAGACACAGTACAAAAGGAAGCTATTTTTAAAGTTATTATTCATGTTGAAAATGTTTTCTTTTTAACATACTTGCCTATGGTCAATTTTTTAAATATCAGATTAAAAGGTTTAAAAGACTCTATTTTCATGTCTTTGTTGCACCACTGACTTTTAGATGCATGTGGTACTTAAATAATTTTTAAGTGCAGCAGAAGTGTAATTATAGGATTTAAAGTCCCTTTAGAATTAGTGATTCTTTATAGATTACTTAGGCTTTGTTGTTTTGTGGGGTTGGTTTTTTTTGTTTGGGTTTGTTTAGTTTGTGGTGGTTTGTTTGGGTTTTTTAAAAGTAAGCTGTGTCTGACCAAAGAGCAGAGAAACATGTTTGTTTCTATATATAGTATGTATGCAGAGACAATGCAAAGTGCATTAAATGAGAGTTACCTTGGTACATTACAGAGGGTATTATTAACCAAGTGAGGAAAGCAGAACTATTTTCTTCTAGATAATAAGAAACATTAATCTAATTCCTGTAGGCTGCTGTGATTTTATTTAGATGTAAGTGACAACGTGCACAGTTTCACTGGAAGACTTCCACTAAACATAGCATGGGAGATACTTGTTTCTTCCAGTGGAAGTGAGTGAAGAGAATGCTTCTGACCACTAAATACTTCTGCTAATTTCTTTTTAACCTTTTAACTTCATTCACTTTGAAAAATCTATTCCTCGCTCACTACATTTAGGTCCAAAAACCTCTTAGAACACTTGTCCCATTTGTGTTTAGCAACATGAATCCAAAGTGACTTTCATGATCGCACAGGAGTGTCCAAGTGCAAGTACAACACTCCCAAGGGAGTAAGTTTATCCAAGTGTCATTTCCATTTCAGGATGTGCTGAGCTACATCTACTTCAGCCCCAGCCACCCACAGTGTCCCTGCTGTGCAGAGCACATCTGGCCCCATGACAAGCCCTGTCGGTGCAGAGGTTCAGGGCTGCACCAGAGCCCTCCCACACAGAGGTTGAGTGACCAGCCCAGTGTCCCCAGCAGCACCACTGTACCAGCTCCAGGGCTCAAATAAGGTGCAATGAAGACCAGGTGTAGCAGTGGAAAGATGCCTGCAATTACACAGACCCCAGGCTGCCACTGTGGCCTGGTAATCCCCATTGAGAGTGCCACAAAAAACTCACAAGAATTTCCAGTTGCAGCTAGTTCCTGCTTCACTATCCACTTTGCATAAACCCCTGCCCTCCACTGAGGTGTCCACCCCAAGGAGCTCTGCTGTGTGCTCTTACTTATAGGCTTGAGCTCTACAGTTTAAGTCTGACTATCCCCAACACACAAGGGGATGAATACGCGCTCTCAGTAATATCTTCCAACAGTAACAGCATCCCCAAAGTGCAAACACATACGAAAATAAGAACACAGCAGGTGGTCACATTCCTCCCCACTCACATTCCTCTGAACTGGGATGCCACAGAGGGTACAAGCTGCCTGGAAGGACTGGGCTACCCCAGCACAGAGCCTGCCAGAGGCATCTTGGCAGTCACTGGAGGGGATTACCCAGCTTGGTATTTATTTCCACAAGTAAAGTCAGTTTGTGTAAAAAGGAAATGCAAACCCTATACTGAAGTTCAACAGGAAGGCATGAAAAAAAAAAATCTCCCAAGAGCTCCATGCCAGGTATGAGGGTGGTTAAGTTACTAGAATGCAATTTTTTCAGGCAGATTTCCAATAGTTACACCCACAAAACAGCTGTTCTGTTTAGAAAACAAGCCTGAGAGAGCATGTGTTTGGCCAAGAAAAGTATATCCAGCAACAAACAGAACTATTTTTTATATGCAAATTCAGAAACCCTTTAGCACAGACAACAGTGCTTATAGAGCACATGCAGCGCATTAGGAAATGCAGTGAAGGTTTATCAAAACATCTCACTCTTCTACTAATTTTTTTGTGCTTTCTTCAAGGACCTGGCTGCATCATAAATATTTATTTCTAGAAATAAGAACAATAAACCAGAGCCTTTGTCTTCAGTGAATTGCCTGGCCAGGTCTCAGTCAGGAATTTCCATGGCAGGACTGCTTTAAGTAGCAGTGACCTTTCTCCTTGTATCCTGGCAAAGAAGCATGCAAAGAACTGCAGTCATTCCTCACACACCCACATGGTTCTTATTTATCTTGAATGAGCACTGTCAGAGATTACTACATAATTTCTACCAGGGGTTGTGGGCACTAGTATAGTAGATTCAGAGCAGCCAAAACTGAGGATATTGCTCACAGCCACACAGAAGCCGACATTTAGTCCTTGGATTCAAGTACCATGGACTTCTCTGGAACAGAAGCAAGCTGGAAGATCAAAGGACATCTGTGCATGCTACCACATTATGACATTAAAATCTACATCTTTAAAACTAGTGGTTTATAATGGTAAACAAATGATGTTTTGTAGTTGTAATACATTTTTATCCATGTCTACATTAAACACAATCTACTTTCCCATTTGCACATGACAACCCACCCAGAGCTGCTCAACAGAGTAACGATTGTGTATCCATCTTCCCATTAAATGTGTAAAGTTACGTACTATTGAAAAATAAATCACCAAAAATTTCCAGCAAGCTAATAAACAAGTTGCTGGAGATCATAGAAAAAGCTTGGAAACCAGAAGCATACTAGGAACACCTCCATGGATTTAAGGAAGAAAAAAGAAAAAGCACACACACTGGCAAAGACAGGTCAGGTAGTACTAAGGCATGGATTAAGCAGATGCCTGGAAGAGAAGATGGATGGGATAGATACCTGGAAGAAGCACATGGATGCAACCAAGCCCATTGATTAAGCTATGTAATTGTGCCTACTATGTTTCTTGCATCTCTGGAGATAGGGGAAACCAACAGGATGTAGTTTCCCACAAAAAAAAAAAAAAAAAAAAAAAAAAAAAAAANAAAAACCAAAAAAAGAAAACAAAGAAACTCCAGACAACTCACAGATTGGATTTAGCTTGCCTTTACACCCCATAGGAGCATCATTAAGCACTAAAGCTCAACACAACTAAAAAGTGTTTTCAGCCTGGATTCCTCTTGTCACAGTTCAAGATCACAAAAAAAAACAAACATTCTTCTATATGCTTTCAAGATGAGTTGAAGCTCTGCAGATGGCTATAGTCATCAGTGGTGCCAACAGTAACTTCCCTTTCCTATTTATATGGACTTAGACTGTATGTTCAACACCCAAAGAACCATTAAGACAACTAAAATATCATAGAGCACTTTCAAAATCCAGATCTTTTAGCACAGCGTGATCTTCCACTTATCCCTCACAAAGGCAATATTAGACTCCTCATAAAGAAATCTGATTTCAGGATCATTGCCTAAACTTAAGATTCTGCACCAAATAAAACCATTGAAAATCCACATACTGTGAAAAGATGTCAAACAGCCAGAAACAGAAGAAACCCATTATATACAATGTAACCACAATTATAAGTTATACCTACAGACATATACTTGGTTAATGTAATCCAGCAAACAAATATCTTAAGTACACAACGAGAAAAACGCGAGCTTTAAACATATATATCTATCCACTGTGAACTTGTGACGTACATATGGTCAAAGAAAGCAGTAAGCCAACAGAAGAACTTCTGGTCAAGTAAAACTTTCGGCATAAAGAGAGAAAAGACAGAGCCATCCGACAGCTGTTTATTTTCTCCCTAGGATTCTTTAGAAAGGCAACAATGTGCTGAAATAGCAAACATGGTCATCATCTTTTCTCAGTAAATAAATGTGCATTACACTGCAGGAGGGGGAAAGATGAATGGGGCATAAACAATACTACTTCCTATTTGGAAGTCCTGAAGTTTTTTTAATCTGATCTTTATATAATACAGTCAACTTCCGCTCTGCACAGGACACTGCTGCATTCCTCCATTTATCCCACATTTTAGTGCTTCCCAGAAAGGCAGACTGGTTTCAAAGTTCCACTAACCATAGCCATGATCATGTTATAAAACTGGATTCTCTGCAACTAAATAGCATGGTTGGATTGATGCTAAAAAATACCCTTGGATGGGAGACAAAATATGCTTGAAAAACTCATGAAAGATCAGCAAGAACAAATGCTTCAAATGCTTCTGAAAGACCAGATTTTGAAGAAGCAGACCTTCCTGCACTAAACTCTTCTGAAAGTTTGGTCTGTCTTCCTCTGTATCACAAACCTTCCTTTAATCACTGCACTTCGATACATACATACATGCCTTACTGCAAAATACAGATAGTAGCACAAACATTATTTATGTGATTTCCAAAAACTTATGAGATACTTCTTAGCAGATTTGTGGAAGTCTTTATTTTGATGGTATAAAGTGATTGAAGAACTAATGGAGGTACGCAGGTATCACCGCTGCTACCACCAGATCCTTAAATTAGTTCAATCTGCAGGAAAAAAAGAATAACTTCTGCCTTGAAACTGTTGCAAACAGTTTATGACCACAAATGGCATTTATGGTTATCAGGATCACTCAATGCATGGGCTGTCTGTGGATAATCCTTCCTGTGCTCCTCCAGGTTGTTTGTAAACCTTGCTGAAGTTACAGAGCAATAGCTAGTGGTATCAAAGCTGCCAACACTCTTCCAAGAGAAATATAGAAAGTATCATTTCCCGGTTTCAGTTACTTTCAAATAGCTGGTACTGTTGCGACTTCCTCAGCCACAGTACGCGCTGTCTGTTCTCATATGTTCTAAAGAACACTTATACTAAGCAAGAACTGCTATCAATTTTCTCGTATTACAGAATCTATGTTACATTAGCACTTGCTAACACACAGCCCCTGGCCAGGACACTAAAATTTTTTTCTTTTCTTTTCTACAAACTGAAATTCCCTCATGCTTTAATTCACAGCACACAGTGGTGTGAACACACATTTGCCTCTCCCATGCAGACTGACTCCAAGAGCAAGCCTGCTGAGCTGCTGCTTACTACTGTCTCTTATCACATAATTTCTGATGTTGCAGAACATCACCTAAAATACAGGTTACATTAAAATGATCAAATGTTGAACAGAGCCAGATCTAAAACAATTAAATAAAGAAACTTGTGACCCATAGGCTGTAACTCTATTTTTCTGTATATGCATACATATTACCTATACACAGCTTCAAAGATTAGCAGTTACTCCCAATATACAACTGATTTCAGGAAACATTTGAAAGCCGATTATGTCTCAGCTCTTAACTCACTTTTTTAATTTAGTAGTACTGAATACACAGTCAACAAGAGCTCATTAAGAACTGTATGTGCACTCATCAATCACACACATCAGTCCCGGGTGCAGCGCTGGCCAGTGCTTAGGCCTGCACTCTAACGCAAGATTTCCTTGTTTTGATAGTTGAACAAAGCCAAATACAAGCAGCAGTAAAGTGTTTTACCATCAGTTTCAGAGGACTTGGATCAGACCCTATTTACTGAGTCAATTCTTCTGTAGTAAAGCAAAGATAAGAGGAGTTCCTTAGTTCCCAGACGAGAAAAAAATTAAAATCAACTGTTCATAAATGACATCATTGCCATGCATGAAGGAACTGCCTAACTTCCTGACAAACGGGGAACAGATCAGGTTACAGCTGTTTATTGGTGCCCAGATAACAATCAAACCACAAAAATCTTATTGAGAGTGGGAATGGATGGAGTCATGGCACGGGCTGTGTCTTGCTCGAACGCACCGATTGGATGGCCCTGTTTATAAACTGTCATCGGCGCTGTGCAGCTGAGAGCAGCACACAATTAGCATCAGCTGGCTAAGTGAGAAAGTTTACTCAGCTTCTGCCTTTTTGCAGCCTTGCCCTCTCTGTTTCTCTCATAAATATGTATCTAGAGGAGAGCATGCTACTTCTTAAGCTGTTGTTTAGCAAATCCAGCTGTTTAAACAGAAGCAGTCACACACAGCACCAGGAGCTGTTAAAGTCCGTTTTTTGACAGGTAATCAATCCATCAATGAAAGTCCGAAGTTAGGACATGCAATAACTGTTTATCCTTAGATTAGTCTTTACTTTAAGAAAAGAGAGACATTTAAGCTGGAACTGGAGCCATCCTGAAGACACAGAGCTGTCCTTCGTGCCCGCACTGTGGTTCATGTTGTAAGCAGATGCTACCACCCCGATCAGTCAGTTCATTTGAAAAAGCTGCTCTACAGCTTCACATCTGGCCCTGTGTACAAACACTGGACATCTAAAATTCTCCAAACAGAACCACAGGCCACACTACCCTGGAAAGGAAGGAAATCCCATACTTCTTTTAAAAGTTCTCTTTTCTGTGCAAACAAGCAACTTAAACTCCACACTGGTGGGATATAGGTCAGTGCCCTGTTTTGAACAACTCAGTTCTTCAAATCATGAAATAGCACTGAAAACTTCTGTCCTACTTCTGACACAAGATACCATGACATGTCATGTATGATGCATGTTTAAAGATGCCTTTAACATCATACACTTGATGCAGAAACTTCAGCTCATAAAGTTATGGACCTGGTTCTGATCCAACACGAGTACAGCTGTTTTACAGCAAATAAAACAGAATTAGTAAACTGCTTATGAAGATAGTCTAAGGAAACGCTTTAAAAGTTTCATGTGAACTACAAAACTAAATAGTCTACTTTTACTTCTTAAAAAGTAAAAAATTAGGAAAGCAATTCTATCAGATACTGATTACTTCTTGCACAGCTGATTTCAACAATGGGCTCATTCAGAACACTAACACTTAGACAGACAGGTACAGAATTCATTCTCAGAGGAGTGGCACTTTAATGACAAACCTATTTTTGTTTAGCTTTTTTTTCCTGTGTCCTCTTTTTCCTTACAGTTTGTTAGCATTAATTAGGAATACTGCAGCTTTAAAAACATACTTGCTCTTTCATTGCAAGAATCAGTACTACCATCAAAAAGGATTCCTCACACACCATTTTTCCCCCTCCATGTCTATTTTTTAAGAAAATCCACAATGGATCAAGAGATTGGCAATTTGTCCAAGAAGCAACCCTCAAATATTTTCAAAGGGCAGACCATAAGATCTGGTGAGCTGAACACTAAAACAAAGGCAGTTTCTTCAGAATTGTTCTATAAATTCAAAAGTAATGTTTTAAGCCAAAGCAGAGTTCTACTGTTCAGCTTTAACTATTAAGGAAATTAGTCTGTAATTACTTAGTACTCCATTACAAAAATAGTCATGTCTTAAAAGAAATTATGCAGTAATACAGAGGATCTTTAATTTTGGTTCATGCAGAAACAGAAGAAAATATTCAAATATGTCAACTGTATAATTTGTCAATAATCTAAATATTTAAACCATGAATAGGTACCTAAGTTTCTGCAGTCTTAGTGTTTATTGGAACCAATGTTAAAATATTATATTTAATTAAACAGTTCACAGCAAGAGAGGCATGCACACACACGGAAAACATGAAGAAACCAGATTACTCTGATGATCAAATAATGTTTCTTTAGTGCACTTGTAATTTGTTTGTCTTTCATGTGTTTTTTTTCGCTTCTACTACAAATTGTAAACAAATTCTAGCTCCTGGAAAACAGATATCTGAGATGAAACAGTGACTTTACATATTTAGTCTCCTCATGACCAATATCATCCATATTTTTAAAAATTAATTCACCTTAGGGAAATACTCCAGAAGCAGTTCTATTAATCCTAAAGCCACTTGTGGTGTCAGACTGTGCCTGCAAGCATGTATTCTTTGATAATTAAATGTTGTTTATTCTCTAGAGCTACAACACTCCCACACATTAGTAGCAGGATTGTGTCCTATCTGTTTGGCCAAGTTGTGTTTTGTGCTTGAGAGAACTCTGCTCATGTTTAAATTAAGAGGGATCAAAAACATTCTTCACTTTCAAACTTGTTTGCAACTGGTCCCTCAAAAACTATAAAAAACCCTAACAAGATAAATAAAAACAAAAATGCCCTTATTGCAACCATACTTACTCTCCACGACAAAGACATTCACTTGAGCAGCATGTCAAGTAATTTGTAATTCAGACTGGCAGTTCTACACAAATGGAAAGATAGGGCTTTTGATTCCACAACATAACAGTGCTAGTTCAACAGACAAACTAAACACTTCCCTACGAAGAGACTGAGTCACTTTAGCTTAAGTAAGCAGAAGTGAGGGAAAATGCCAAGAACTTGCACATAAATAGTGACCCTCCAGAATGTGCCACCAACATAAAGAAAACCTTGAAAAATAATATTAGTTTAGACCCCTGACAGGGACACATTTCACACAAAACACCCCCTGGCTCAGATAATCACAGCAGTCATTCCACTGTACCTTTACAGTGCAGTTTACACCATCTAATCCTGACGATGAAGGTCACAACTGTTTTACTTTTTCTTGCTTTAATTAGCAATGCATTTTACAGTCAAAGTTGCAGTAATTCCACTGTATTTCACAGAGAGAAGCAATGTCACATCCATCTCTGTGGTCTACTTCCATAGCCTCATTATTCCCTCTACCTACAGAAAGAAAGAAAAGCCTGACCAAAAATGTCTACTTTTTTTTTCTTTTGCCACAGATACTGGCACTGTGCAGCCTCTAAAACAAGTGCTACACAGAATTCAGACTGAAAACTTTGTGTGTCTTCAAGGATGAGTATTTTCATGGGAAAAATATTGATGAAAGAACAACTTTTCTGTTTTGTACCTCTACAGCCATATTTTTTTACTTTTAACTTCTTTCCAAATACCAACGCCCCTCACTACACACTGTTACATTTGTCATTCACTATTGATTTCAAAGCTGTAGGCACCCATTTGAAGTGGTGCACACTGATGCTACAAGCATGATGGTGCCCCAGACCCAGGCAACCCAAGTGCTGTCTTCTGCAGGGTCAGTTCCGGGCTCAGGTGGCAGCTTTTCCATAGAGTCTCCACAAAAAGAGCCCAGCCCCAAGAGACCTAGAGGAGGTTTTTCCACAACACAGGTTCATGTGGCAGTTTTAGGTACTGTGGTGACAAGAGGAGACAGAAGTAGCACCAACAAAGAAGTCAGAGACTGAAGATTGGGCAGACAGATGGAGGCAGGCATAGAGTGCTGTATTTATGACCTCTCCTCCACCAAGCAGTTTGAGTCTGTCAGTACTTCTAATAAGTACTTCAAGGTGGCTGAATGACCAAAGTCTCTTGTTTGGGCACCACAGGCAACCCAGAAGGAAAGGCCTATTGATGGCTATCACTCATAGATACTATTTTGGCTGAGCCCAATAAAGTCAACACAAATGGCAATAGTACGTGCTGTATCGCTAAGTGAGTCCTCACAGAGCTAGGCCAGCCAGCAGTTACTGCTTGAAGCATTTGTGACCAGCAGCTGACGGACGGACGCCAAGGTGGAGGAAAGCCCACTGGCTCTGAGCACTCCCACAGCTAGCTGTGCTGCCCCATCTCCTAGCCAGGCTTCTCTGGAAAGCCACCCACGCTGCTGGAGCCCTCTTCCCCCAAGCCCAGCCCTCCCACTTCAGGAGCACACACAGACACCACGGACCCACCTCAAAACCTGCCCATTTGCCGTCATAACAGCCTGGGTCCCAACACCTCAGAGCAGCCACGGTCCAGCCCAGTCCCCACAGCCGCTCTGGGGAACAGACTCAAAGGCAGCAAACTCATTTCCCACACAAACAGCTGACTGAAAAATATTTTAGGTGAGAACATCATCTGTGCCTGTTGCCAAGAGCAGTGTCTGCCTCTCAGGCAATGACAAATACCATTTGCACTGTTTTTCTGTGTGTCACAATCAGCAGTGTGCATGCAGCAAGCGTGGTCCAATGGAAATATTTCAACGCTGATGTTTTAACACAGAAACTTTGCATCTTCACCACACAGGGGCCAGTGTTTCAGAACTCAACAGTGCTCTTCTCCGCAATTGCCTGAAACATAAACTTGCGGCCAAGGAAGGAGCGCAGGACGGATTTCTGCAAACACTGTTTGCTACAGGGCAACACTGACTCTCACTGTAACCAGTGCTGTGCAACAGGCAGCTCTTTCCAAAGACTTTTTGAATAAAGTCTTATTAGGAAATGAAGATGCAGCTTGGCAGTCAGTTTCAGACACTCTTGTTAGAGCTTCTGACTCAAGTAAGCTATACGAATGGACTGTGTTAAAAACTGACATGCAAATTGTGTCTTCGCCTGCTGTTTTACACCAAACTGTACAAAGTATCAAGAGACCAGAAATTAAAAAAAACAGATTTCTAGAACTAGAGGCACCATAAGGTCTGCCTCTCTTCAGGCAATACAGCACACACTGGGAGAAAACATTTAAGGGTTAAAACTGGAATAAAAACACATAACACAGCAGGAAGTGTCTGGGGTCAAGAAACTACTCATGGAGTGGTTTCAGCTCAGCAGAGATTTCTACAGTTCGGGCTACTCATGTTTAAACTAAAAAGAATTAAGATCTTCCTGTGCGAACACCTATACAAAGTTATCAGTGTTTTCTTATACTGTAATTTGTGTAGCAACACTTTTGCTATTGATATAAACATAGCAGTCTATTTTTGGGTTGCTGAATCATACAGTGCTGTCTGGACTAGGCACTCTGCTTTTCACAGATTTGAACAGCAGCAGGATTAAAGAAAAATCCTTACCATGCCAGATATTAGTTTAAATCAGCCTGAGATCCCACTTTTCAAGCACATAGTTAAAAAAAGCATCACTTGAATAGATGTGTTTGTGAAAATGTAACTGTGTTTGTAATAACTGATTTCCGAAGTAGCTCAGCTTGCAATCACTGCCCTGAAAACAGGTATAGGAGCTCAACTTTTTGCTCAAAACTGTCCCTGTAAGGTGTACCTCCAAGGGGCAGCAAAGGCTGAATGGTAATGCTCACACGCCTCACTACCCTGATAGACAGCATCCACACCACAGCCTTCAATAAGTCCTCTGAATGACCAAAAGTAGCAAAGTACCAAGAAAACTGAAAACGAGAAGTTCATTGAGTGGAGTCTGGTATTCTTCAACACCATTCTTTTTAACTGTTTTAACTTTTTACTAGTTATCAACCAAGTCAGCAGTTTTCATATCAAAGAACTTGCTGACAAAACTTGCTTCTCAAATAAAGCAGCCTCCTTATGCACACTAGAAAATTACGCTAGATATTAAAAATAACTTCATTACACTCTTGCGTAAACAAGCCAAGAAATTAAGCTATTTTGGATATCATATGGTAACAATCAAATAGGATGAAATACCTTTGTACGCTTAGAATAGAAATCAGACCTATGGACTCTTAAAAGCATTAGAGCAAAAAATATGTTTTGGCACATCGATGGACATACATGTGCTTGGACACCTCTCTCTCAGGGAATTTCCTGTACACATTCCTTTATTTTACATGCTGAAGATAAACTTTCCTTCTACCTCCCGGTTCCTCGAACTTAAAGCTACTAGAGAACACAAATGAAAGGCAAGGCAGACACTGCGGGGCGGGAAGGGGCACGGGAATGAGTCTCCAGCTGACTTTTGCACGACGTAGGAAACTTCATCATTGTTCAGAGAAACAGCGACTGACGCTATTGCTTTCTCCAGCCTGGAAAAACATGTTCATCAACACCTTGTCTCAGGGAGAGGGAAGAAAACGATGCGGGGTGGGGGGAGGCAAGGCGAAAGTCTAGGAGACTCAATTCCCTTCAAGGAATCCTTTTACTTTTCTTTTTTTTCTCCCAAGGGAGAAATATGCATCTATGACCCCCTGGGCGGGCTAAGGCACTTTCAAGCCGAGCGGTTCCTCTTGTCAGCAACCTGGGGATCGCTGCCCCGGCCGGCGCCGCCGCTCCTCCCCGCACGGCCGA
>VZRE01011967.1:427280-461231 GCA_013396775.1 Cephalopterus ornatus
AGCGGTGCCTGGGGGCCGCCGCCGCGGCGCGGTACCGCTGCTGCTCCTCCTCCTCCTCCGCAGCGGGCAGGAGCGAGGGGCGCTGCCGCCCGCCCCGGGTTTTATACGGCGGTGGGAGGGCCGGGGCGGCGAGGGCACCGGCGGCGCAACAGGAGCCGCTGGCGGCGCACGGTGCTGCTCCGCCGCCGGGGAGGGGCGAGCGGCCAAGCCCCGCCTCGGCCGCGCCGCCGGAGATGCGGGAGCCGCAGGGATGGAGCGGAGCGGAGCGGAGCGGGCTGGGGGGGCGGGGGACCAGCGAGACCCGGCCCGGCCCGCGCTGTGTCCCCGCGTCCGTACCAGCCGGGTGCGGGGCCGGACTGGCTGCCAGTGCTGGCAGTGTGGGCAATTACACTCGCCTGCCGCTCCGGACAGTTGCTCAGTACTTTCATTGGCTGTTACGTCCCCGTAAACCTATTTCTGAAAATTTGATTTTGTTCGGGCGATTGTGAGCACCTGAAGCTGCTGGTCCGTGAGCCAACAGAAACAATGTGACCCTTTCGCATATGCGCCCTGATGGCATCGGGACCGCACCGCTCATCCGCTCTGCTTGTGGAAGACATACCTGTCAAGCACGCTATCACCTCAGCATTCAACTTTCTACAAAGACACAGGTAATTTGTCTAATCTTAACACACAAAAACACCTTAAACATTAAAGAAGGCACCAAAAAAAATCACTGAAGGCAAGCACAGCGGCAGTAAAGAGGTGTACTGACCCACCTCCACTCTTTTTCTTATTGTGATACAAAGTATATTCAAAAAAACCACCATAAATGTTTAAAAGTCATGTAAAATTATTAAAGCAGATGTCAGCCTATTGGAACCAGTGTGGATTTACACCTTGGAAATATTATTTGAAGACCAAAGGCATAATCCAAACCAAAAATTAGTGGTGAAAGCAAGAGTCATGTATGTGAGAACCACCTATATAATCATCAAAGACACCTCATTTTTTATCCAAAATGTGTCTATGGGCTTAACAGATGTGTTTTCTTGGAGCCACAGAGAAAAGAAAAAAAGGGGGAAAAAAGGAAAAACTTGACCTGGGCTACCGCAGCTGTAAGAACTGTGTGCTTTTATTTGGAACCCAGGGCAGCAGAGAAATCAGAGCCTGCATTATGCTCCCAGATACTTTTACGTTTAATTGGGAGAGCTCATTCTTTCTGGATCAGGCAGCACACACAGCAGGGAGGGAGATAGAGCAAACCAAAGAAAAAGACTGGATTTTTGGTCTGAAGGAGCTCCTACAACACAGAGGTCCATGAAAGCAGCAGCCAGGAACTGAAAATGTAATCATGTAATTGATGATGGTGCAGCTGCAAACTATGAAGAAACAAAAAAGATCCTCCAATTCTTGGGCAATTACTCATGATATACTTTCTCCTGCCACCTCTGCCAGGCATACAGAGATTCACCAGAGAACAAATATCTTTTAAGTGTAAACAGTATGACCACATCTATGCACATGGCCATGATGGGATGATACTAAATCTTTGGTTTGTTTGTGTTTTTAAACAAGTTCAAGAAATTTTGCTTATGAAAAATTATGATGGAAAAAATAACTAATATATCACTGCTATAGTTTTAATGTAGAAAACAGTTTAAACAAGCATTTCAAAAGAGGTTCTCAACACATAAAACCTCACCTCAGACCCAGAACAGCTTAATTGTAACACGGGCACTGAGAGATATAGAGAAAGTGTAATTACAAAGCTGAAAAAAGTAAAAACACATTGAGAAGATATTAAATCAGAAAAAAACATGTAGAACACACTTATACCATCATCCCTGAAAGAAACAACTGATTTTGTCAATAAAGTCTGAGAGGAAAAAGACAGGACCGTTGGGTAACATTTCAGAATACCATGGAGATGATGTCATGGCTCCCATGGGTGGGACAGGAAACAGATGAAGCTTTGGCCTTGAGAACTGAGAGTAGAATCAGCAGCTGACTGTCACGTACATACACAGTGCTCTGCAAGATCAGGCCGGCACCTCACCTCTGTCATAAGCAGCTAGTTTCACCAGAGAAAATACGCAGGTCCTGAAACAGCACTGTTAGGTGGAAACCAACAGGCATAAAGAGGAGAGAGCAGCCAAGAGAGATCCCATGAGGCTTTTTGTTATCAAAATGTACACGTAAACAGTAGCAGGGAAGAATGAAAAGAATTGGTGAAAGAACTCTGTAAATATGCAACAATGAAAGGAAAGGAAATCGCTGGAAAAGACAGATTCCTAATGTATAAGGAAAATGGGTTGAGAGAACTCTGATATAAACACAGTTCATACCTGCAAGTGCAAGCCCAGACTTGGACTAGAAACTTATACATTTTCTTGTCATTTTCCTTGGTCTCTTGAAGGCTAGTTTCATTTTCAACTGTTCTTAGAAAATGCAAGCTTTGTCCCCAGAGAGAAAACAGAACTGAAAGCTACCCAAAACACTCTTTCAAAGTGACAGATGTGGTCAAGACATCTCCCTCCCCCCAGAGGCTTCACTCGGACATTGGCCGATGGAAGGGAAAATGTTTGTGAAACTCCAGAACTGAGCTCCACCAGCTGTGCAGTGCCCAAGGGCTCTGTCTCGCCCTGCCTTCACAGATACTTGGGTTAGAAATGCTATTTTTGTCCACAAATATCGACTTCAAGGCCTGAACTGGCAGCTGGTAGTTAGCAGGGTCTTCAGCTCCTCTGATGCTGTTGCTTCAATACTGTATTACTGTTATAGCAACTCATCATTTAAATCTCTGAACTGCTAAGGGGGAACTTACCCTCAAACCAAAATAATTTTAAAGAATAACATAGGCAGTGTGTAATGTAATGTGCAAATATACCTGTTACGCTACAGAGGTTAACTGCAGAAACAATTCTCACATATGTCCCAAAAAACAGGGTCACACTCTTGCTCTTGTCACTATTTGTTCTTTTGACTTTATCAAACCTTTTTCCTTCTCTTCAACAAAGCCATTTCTTCATGATTCTAAGAAATGAATCAGTTTGGTTAAGTAGACATGGAGGAGAGGAGAAAGTTTTAGCTGTGGGGCTCTGAACGTGGGAGCCCAAGGAGTTTTCTTGTCCTAAAACTACAGCAGTAGTGAGGAAAACAAGAACAGTTTTGCAAGAAGTCTTTACTTCTGAAAGTAACCTTGAAAAGTAATTTTCCAACCTCATAATCAGTTGCCAGTTTCTTTTTTCTTCTGACCCTGTGCATTTTCAACAGATCAGCACTAATATCTAGGATTCACCTGGCAGGTATTTGGGCAAAATTCTACAGGAACTCTGCAGAAGACAATAGCTTCCTGAAGTGTTTCTAATCTCAATTCCTTCAGTGCCTCTTTCTCAGATGTTCAAAGAGTTCTTTTACAGTCTTGGTAACTCCCTGTCTGTATCTGCCTGTCCATAGGTCTCTTTCTTGATTGTCTGTAGGAAATTATCACGGGACTGGAAACTTCCATCTTTCCCAAACCACCACCAATTTTATATTTCAAAATGCGTATAGATAGTGCCACATGGAATGGAAACAGAGGGAGTTACCAGAGAGAGTTACCATTACCAGTCCCCCACTGCAGTCAAAGGGAGGGAGGTCCTGTCGCAGGAAGCTGCCTTCAAAACCACAGACACTTCTTGTGGACCTTTTTCACATGCTCTGACTACTCTTCATTTCACTGTCTTTTTAAAACATAGTCTTTCCTCCTACTGTGCTTTGCCTGTCCTTGAACTCACCTCATCTTGCATCTAGGCCTCTAAAGCTATTCTTTTATTCTGGAGCCCCATTAGAATATCTTTTCCATAAATGCTACTATGGAGAAGTGTTGGTCACGTGAATTTCCTTTCCTAATCTTTTAACACTGAAATTCTCCATTATACAGTAATTAAAACAAAAGCAAAATAACAAGATTGGTCTGTGGAAAGCCATATGACGGAAGTAATTGTCAACAATTCCCCAGCAGCAGTATAATATAATAGCAATAGAAACTGACATTCTAAAGTAATAAAAAATTTAAAAATCGCTTTTCAGACATAGGAAAAAACCTTCTTCAGATATATTTCGTTTAGATGCTTGAAGTTGTTTGAATTTGACCACAAGCCAATGAAACAGTAGAATTTAACTAGAATTAATTTTGGTTTAGGTTTTTTTTTCACAAAAACATTAATATGAATGTAAAAGTCCATCTGGCAATAATATGGCATTCAAACGTGCATCAAATTGCTTGACTTATTATGTGTATAAGAGCCTGTAATAAGGGCCTCTTCAGTACTTCAACTCTAATAAGATATCTTCCACAGACAATTTATTTCCAAAGAATCAGGCTAAAGGTTACTGAAATTCTAGTCTTGCTGTCTGAAAATAGTTTCTCTTTGGTTGCCTCCCTTTAATTTATCCTCAGCTTCAATAAGAACATTTCTTTGAGTTGCTGCCCCAGTCTTGTTACTGTGGGTGTGATCCAGCCCATTGCCAAGATGTGCTGAGTGCTCCTCAGGGATGCTGAGCCCTGCTGATTTCGGTGGAGGCTCAGCACCTTTTGCTATTGAGCACTGAGTGAACCCTTTGGGCCACAGTCATAGTTTCTTTCCCAAACCAACCAATCAGAAATGACTTCATTTTATTCACTATTTATAATTATAGCTATAAACGGCCCATATGAGCAAAAGATTAATAGTGTTAGCAAGCATTTTCAGGGTATAATCGGCTGTCATCCCATAATTACTCAAAAAGATTGAACGAGTGGCTTTGAAATTACAAGGAGAGTTACATTCCTGTACTGAGATGGGAGCAGCAAGACATGAGTGCTCATGAAAAGCCGTGCTAAGTTTTTGTCTGTGGTCCATCCTTTGGCATTATGACATGATTGCTCCAGCTTCAAGGGCCTACCCTTGCTACAAGTTTGGATGAGCAGCATAAGAGTAAAAATCCTGCTGACCTGGCCTTAAACCAGATACATTAGACCTCTGTCACTGCTTCTGGTGGACACAAATATCTGATCCCCATTTTTCACTTTAATTGCATTCATGTTTATGTGATTTATATACCCAAAGAAACTAAGAATTAAATCCTGCAGACTAAGCTGATGATGGTTGATCTTGTAAAGATATCACTCCCATCACCCAATAAACCACAAAATTCTTCCCAGAGTCTCAAATGAAAGGTGTTGAGATGCACAATTAATCATAATGATTAATGTAAAGCGTTGCTTTTGTTATTTTGGGATGCAGAAAAGAATATAATACAAAAGGAATTGACATTTAAGACAACTGGCAAAAAGAAAAATAATTTTAAACATTTACTGTGGGATTCATAGAAAGTAGTAGAAAAATGCCTTTAAGAAATTTTCTGAAGCTGTGAGGCAGCTGAAGTTTTGTGTCTTTCAACAAACAACTGTAATGTAAAAGTGTTTCTCTGAACACACCTGTGGTATTGAACAGGTGAAGTGTGGCACAGGTGTGTGATGGACAGAGGAGGGGAGGTCAGTATGTGTTTTACAATAGTTGACCTAAAGCCTACTTTTTTTGTCATTTCAGAAGACTAGTGGAGAGTTCTACAGTGGCAATTTGGGAAAACCGCTGGAGCAGAGAAGCACATCCCACAAGTATTCCCCTACGGGAAGACATCAGATTTCATATTCTCTGTTACTGGAACGGTTTTGGTCAAAGTTTCTTTTCCTGCCCCTGCTCTGGGAGTTTTGTGTCTGCTCTGTCTGTCCACAATGATCTCATTCTCTCCAGCCGACTTGTATAAAGTAAAGAGAAACTGCTATCTGACAAAACCTAATTTTGACAGGTAGGTCTTTTCAGTAATTTAGTTTGATTTATAACAACATTGCCATTAAATAAGTCTTATTTCATACTTTCTGTATGATCTAAATGAGGAATCCCAGATGGCCCCAAAACAACTTCTGGCAGCATTTCTGGAGCACTGGATTCAAGACAGAAAGAAAGGAGGTAGACTGACCATTATTTTGCTGCTGCAAAGTCCCCTTGCACAGAGCCTTTCAGCTCCCACTTTTCAGCAGGCAGTGTGTGAAAGAGCAGCCACAGGAAAGGTGAGGAAAAGCTAAAAACTACTGATCTTTCCTAATTTAGTCATTGGTCAAAATATTATATGGCTTTGCAATACCTAACTATTTTGCCTCCTGACAAAAAAAACCTTTTATAGGGAAAAAAGGTAGCGGCCAATAAAAACAAGGTGTGGAAAGTAAAAATAGGATCTTTAAATGAACAGCTAAATACAGTTACCAGGAAAGCTGAGGTTTTGAGCAGTGTCCTTGGCATAAGCAAGCAAGCAAGAAAATCTCATGACTGAATCTGTAGGAGAATATGCTTTCAAACTCAGAAACATTTAGGAGCTTTACAACTTTGAGGGTTTTTTTGTCATCCTCTTCTCCCACCTTGCATTGTGTGTGCACATAGTTTTATTTGATAAAAGGGGATATGAAGGGAGGTTAGGTTCAGATCACTACCAGAAAACTTCCTTTGCAGAGCAGGGTTCATAACTGTTAACCTACACTTGTGGACTTAATCTCTTCACTCAGTCACTGATAGGGCTAGTGTGAGAGCAAAACAAATTCAGACCTTTAAGCCTAAAATGGCCAGGAGTTACTGAAGCAATGAAAAAGTTTTAGGTTACAGGCCGTGTACTGTGAAAGGGAAATACATCCAGTACACTGGATGCTTCTTCTCAGTTGTGCTTTTCAGGCCAGTGAGCAAAAAGCACACATGCCTTTTTTTAAGACTGGGAGCTTGACTGTTCTCAGCTTACATGGAAAGGGGCACAGAAGAGGCAAACTTTGAATAGCAGTATAGTTTCGATGAATGTTACCCACTCTGCATTCAAGACAACTCACCTATCTGCTGTTAATGGAATGACTGGAATAAATTGAGGACTTCCAATAGATCCTCAAGAGAACTCTTCTCATA
The DNA here is from genome assembly GCA_013396775.1 of Cephalopterus ornatus. Lineage (NCBI taxonomy): Eukaryota > Metazoa > Chordata > Aves > Passeriformes > Cotingidae > Cephalopterus > Cephalopterus ornatus. The sequence continues at coordinate 434,231 of VZRE01011967.1, forward strand.
AGATTTTGAAATTTAATTATTTTTAGCACATCACTCAATAGAAGCCAGGAGGATGTCTACTTTGAATCTTCGAAATAATTTCTCAGAGACTGTAATTGTGTTTCTTTAGTTTGGATGCTCAGGAAGATGAAGTCTCAGACTAAAATAATTCTGATGACTTGTCAAGGTTGGCAAAACCTGACATTGGCAGTACATCTTGCTTCTGTAGTCTGGGCTTTAGGAGGCTAGTTTCAGAGGTGATCTGGCTGCTTCACTTCCAATAATCCAAAGCCTGTGCTGTTCATGGCAACATACAGATTGAGTCTACATTAGGGAATGTAATGGAATGAAATACCTTCCTGTTTAAGGTAAACTAAACAAACTTGCTTTACATATTGGAAGCAGACAGCAATCTCCTCCAGAGTGGGGAGAAACAGTGTGATGGATAAATAGCAAGAGTCACAAGTAGCCATGCAGTGCTTCAGCACTGTGAATGGCTGTTTATAAAATCCCAAAAAGAATTAACAAAGTGCCCAAGATGTCACATAGACTAAATAACACACTCTGGCAAGCCTGGGTCTCTGTCTTCTTCAGCTTTTCCCTCTTCTTCAGTCTTTTTTCACTCCATCAAGAGGATATGTGTAGTATATTTTCCTGCAGCCAAAATCACTTCTGTAGGGTTTACAAGAATGAAAACTACAACGCTCAACCTAATAGTATCCTCAGATAAACCATGCAGGCAGCCTCTATTCCGGGGTACCTAAAGGAGGCAGGAAACTTGGTAGGCACAGAGCACACATCCCCAGGACACTCCTAGTAAATGGCCAGGTAACATCCATCCTGTTGTCACAGCAAAGAACAGGGGTGGATACAAGTCCCCTTTCCTTGTATCCGTGTGCAAATGTAAGGATATACTTGCCTTTGAGATATTTACACATTAACAATGTTCTTTGATGTAGCCAGAATGAAATAAGGAAAAACTTATAGCCCCTATATCTGACTCTGGCAGGCAGCTGTCTAGCAAATTATCACCTCTGCAAAACTCTTACGTACAGGAAAGTCTTATTAATGTGGGTGTCTCATTGTGGTTATATTCTGCATGCTAGAATTTAGAATTCTTCTGAAATAAGGCCTGCAGAACTCACTGTGCTCAGCTATAACGCCCCCCACATGTAGTGGGGAATATCAGTAATACTTGCATTCAGGTTCCCAGAGTAGGACTTGTACACACGATTCAAGAAAAAAAAAATAATCAGTAATACTACTCTTGTTACTCTGCTTTGAAAAGCTTCATAAACATTTGTGTTAAGCTACTAAAATGTTTCTAACCAGAGATATTTCATACAAATTATAAACAAAAAATAACCTTTACACCAGCCATTGTCATATCATTTCCCTTTCATGTATCCTGGTTTTCAAGATGCTTCTTGTTCACTTTTTTTTACTGTAATATGCTCATGAAATGTATCTAGAACTGTATTAGCCCAGTCTCAGTATAAAAGCTCTATAGGTCCATGCATATTTCATTCTCTGTGTTTCATGACAGGGACATGTGACTATCTTTAGCTCTGTTGCATTTTTTTGTGTATAATTGTTTGTCCTGTCCCCTCTTTGTGGAGATGACTCAACTGTCTCTAAGTTCACCAGTCTGCTCCAACCTGGAACAGTGCTCAGGAACATCAGCACGCTTTTCCAGCCCTTTGGTGAATGGATTCAGCCATAAGCAGAGCATTTCCAGTCACGTGGCCTTCATTTTTTTATCAAGATCCTTTTGAAGTTGTTGGTTCATGAGAAGGAAGAATCAGATCCCAATACTGTGGATCACTGCGTGTACTTTTATACTCCAGTTGGAGCGTTTGTACCTACACTGAACGCAGATCCAGGCAGTTGTTGGATCAGGCCCCTGCAGGTTAGTGCCGTACTAAAGATTTCAAGTTGCCAGATAACATAAAAGCCACGTTTTCCAGTTCTCAAAACAGTGTCATGAAAGTAATTTCAAAATTGTATTTTGTGCAAGAAACTAGGGACTCCTACAAATGTTACTGGTTTCTCATCCCAAGGCAAGGCATCTAGGTAATTTTTTTATTTTTCAACCTTGCCTTCCTCAATAATACATCCCTATTATAACCATCTTTGGAAGTTTTTCCAAGGAAAAAATATTTAGTAAACATTTTTCCTCAGCAGGAAACATGAAGTAATCCTAGCAGATTATTATTAATTTGATTTTATTATAGCTATCAGTTTAGTAAATATGGTATTGTTTGACTCCAGAAGAGTGTCAGACACATTGTGCACAGCATTGTGGTGACAACCTGCAAAAGCCTACTGAGCACCACCTGGGATAGTGGGGGGCTGGCAATCTGAATGATGATATTGAGACTGTTATTAAATATTTACTGAGCCATCAGGACTCCTCAAATCACTATATAAAGCTGTTGTTAGGTATTATTATTGCCACAGGCTATTCATGTTACTCAGTTTTAAGGTTCACCCCCCAAGAGGTAATAGTGATAACATCACCAGCTTTCCAGTCTCATGAATAGAAACCACTTGCTTCTAAAACAAAATACAGTCTTTAAATTGGACCATACTCCAAGTAGCTACCAAAGCCAGAGAGAGAGCTATGACACAATTTTCAAAGCAAAACAAAGATAACATAAAGGCAGAAAAAATTCCCCTTTAAATCAGAGAAATTCAAGAAAACTCATTTACCACTGAAGCCAGGATTCTGCAAAATCTCAGTGCCAGCTTCTTTCTGTCCTTGATACCTCATGTATCTTTTTCCAAATCAGTATCAGAGAGAATGAAGATTCTTGTTGTTTTAGTAAGAGTAGGCCGTTTAATCCTGCTCTTCATATCTTCCTTCAGCTGCTCAAAACCAGCCCAGATTGCTGTATATCAATATGCATTTGTTCTGTTGAATTGCTATAAACAATCCTCTAGTTCTCAAAAATAATTTAAGCTTTTTATTCCCCCTGTGCTCTAGGACTATTTGAGACAGCTGATGGTGTAGCTGAATATAAGTTTCCATAAACAAAAGCTCTGCATTGGAACTGAACTGCACGTAGGCCATCCACACAGTCTTTCCACTCTGGCTGCTTCTCCCCGCAGCCAGTTGGGGAAGATGTTTTGGCTGTGACTCCCTTATAGGGTTATTCCACACCAGGCCAACAACCAGCTGCAGTGAGGAAAAAGCTACTTGGTTAAATGTCCATGGTTTTCAGTTGGCATGGCAAGAGCCTCTGACAAGATGCACTTCTTTTCTCTTCTGAAAAGGTTCAACACTCCCAGGCTGGCCTTCAAAGCTGAGCTCTGTTTTTAGGAGTCTGTGCTGTTCACCTCTCAAAGACAGGGAACCTACTGCAGCAATTAAAACTTTACTGTCTGAGTTTGCTTTTCATATAGTACAGACAGGATATTAGGCAGGGATTTGCTTTACAATCACCGTTTATATCATTTACTCTTGTTCTTTTCATCCCAGAGAAAGCCTAACCTTTCTCCCATGGAATTTCTCTTAAGTGAGTCACAGAAGTCAACTGCTGCCCAGGCACTCACAGGAAAAAAGGATTTACATTTTATGTGCGTTTTTAGGAACACTCTTCTGTCACCCCATTCATCTCAATGACTAAATTAGGTCATCCCTTTGCTTTTTTCCCTCTTTGCATTGTAGAGGAAAACAGACGTGATTTATCAGTCTCTCATTATGGAGGAGGCTTGATTCTGAATTTGTCCATCCACTTCTAACTCCACGCAAACCTCAGTCGGTGATTCCCATCATTTTGGGGTTCCGTAACCAGAGAGCATGACTGGGCAGAGAAAGGCTTTGACACTTGGGTGATTAAACATTTATAAAACACCTAATTTAGATGACAGGTGGATGAGAGCAAGAAAGCAGCACCTCTCTGTGACCTGCTCTCCCTATAACCCACTGGAAAATATTTGGCAGTAAGCAAAGATTCGGAAAACAGGTACTAGCAAATATGCTTTGTTTCTCCATGTATGCTTTGGCTGAGGTGCCTGTTCATGACAAGTCACTGAGGGACAGCACATGGCACTGGGAACACGACCTGCAGCCCCTGTTACAACACCCTGGTCCTCCCCACCTGCCCCGAGATCACTCCCCATAGCAGTGCTGTTGGGAACCCTGTGCCTTTTCAGTGGTGATAGAGGAAGTGAATACTACTTTTAAGGGAACGATTCCTGTGAATGCTTTCCAGCCTTCTAAAAATTTACAGACTTTAAATTTATGGAATAAATTCTTAGTCTTGCACCAAAACTCATTTGCAAGTTGCATATGTAAACTTTTAAACCAAAGCAATCTTTTGCACTTGTGATCTACTCCATTAATTACCATGGAACTGATGGGACTTGGAAGAAACTTAGTTACTGCTCCACAGTCATGGAAATCTTCAATAAACAGGGCAATGTCTAACTAAATCCAATGTAACAATTAATTCAAGTATCTTATTTAGACAATTCCATTATATATGAAAATATAAAAGCCTTATGCACAAAATCACTAGATTAACAGGAACATCATCATTCTTCATGGCTTCTTTTTTTTCCTTCTTTTGGGAGAAAAAATTACAGTTCTTATATTTTAACATGAAACGAGACTCTTGATAATGGCACACTCACTGCATTGCTCTTACATACACTCATATTACAGCCAAAAAGGAACATGCGTTAGATTAAAACATTTTGGTCCTCAGCAGAGTAAACTTGATGCCATTCTGACAGCCATCAGCTATTAGTAGAATTGCTGTGGGAGTTTGTAAGAAGGCATTTGCAAATGCTTTATCAATACAAATATACCTCAGCAGCAAAAGGACAGACAGCATCATTTGTTGTAGACTGGGTGGATAAGCCTTGTTCTTCCTCCTAGCTGAACAAAAAGCACCTGAATCAATATGAATTGCAGGAAGATAGCTCAGGAGCTACCTGGGGCAGAAGGTAATGGTCTCAGGGGAGGAATGAAGTTTCAGGAATTGCAATAGTTTTCCAATTTTTACCTGTAATCAGGCAGCACCAAAGCACATCTCCAGGAAAGCACATCTCAAGGAAAGCCCTTATCATGCTCTCTTATCCAGTCACTCCAGACTGCAGCTTGATTATGCTGATATTTTTAGCCCCCCTTCTCTTGCTTTTTCCCACTATCAGCAGCTACATTTGCATTTTTAAATGGTCAAATTCTAATCATAAATGCATATTAACCAAGAATCACCTAATCTGTACCTGGATAGAAATACTGCTCTGGCTGGACCTGAGCTGAGATGCAGGGATTACGTGGTGTTAGGCGCCCTCTGGACCAGGTAGCTAATCGCCTTTGACTTTGCAGAGCTTTAGCTAAAGGGATTTTGAAGTCAAACATGCTTTATAGATGTTTACACCTCATTACATCTTTCTGAAAAGATAAAAACTTGACTTGTGCATACTTCTGTCTACAAATTTGGCTTGAGTTTATCTGATAGTGAAAGCTTTTGCTAAATTTCACCACATAATTACTGAACTGCAAATCCCCAGGAAAAACAATTTGCTGTAAAGATTTCATATTTGCAGCTTAAAAGGCGTTGATTAGTTGCTGTTTTTACCCTGGCACCACATTGTGGTAGCTTCCTTAGAGCATACATAACCACCGACATTTTTAAAATTTATTTTCCGTTCCTTTTCTTTAATATGCACTTTTGCACAAATATTTCCTTCAGCTAAACTTATTGCTTAAAAAGTTGAACACCATAAATAGGCACAAACAATGTTCATAAATTTAGTTGATTTATTCAACAGAGATTTTACCTTCCTCTGTCTTGCACTCTTCTCTACGACTGAAACATTAACTAATTGCTCTTTTTTTTTTTCTTCCCATGTGTTCTGCAACACAGAGGTATGTTCTTGTTCATTTCAATGGCTGGCTTTAATTCTTGCTGCTTTTTAATATTACCTTACTACCTCTCATAGCCTTTCCAAGTTTGTCCAGTGGAAAGGACAGGGCACAGTGAGCCCTTGTCTGTGTTGAACAACTTTGCTTGTGTCCCAATCTGGCAACAAGCAGAATATGGACATAAACAGAGTGTCGGCGATCTCAGCCTCAGTCTGCTGAAAGACCTATATTTTCCAGGAGCCACAAATTCTCTTCTTAGAAAAACGAGACATTTGCTGACACAACAAAGCAGCGTGCCTTGGATCCATTGTACAGCCATACTCAATGGGATTAAAAAAAGAGAAGTTTTATACCAGTTAAAAAGCAGGATTGGCTGCACGAGTAGAAAAAGATAGGATTTAGGTGCTAATGTGTAGGTCTTTGGCAAACATACACAGCCCTTACAGTAGCAGGATTGATTTTGTTCAAATTCCCAAGGGCAAGTGTTGTTCCTTGTAATACTACATGGCTGGAGAGAGCCACAGTGAGACAGAACCTGAGCTGAAATACTGAAATATCAGCTGGGGTTGGGAAAGATTCATTAATAACTGAAGGAGCAACTTATAGCCTGTAAAGACTTGGAGTGAGTTCCTCAATGATGTATATGACAACTCAGTTGTATAGCAGGGTATAACTAAACAGAACGTGGACCAGCACAGAGCAATGCTTGTGCAAGTTCAGATACCTTGGGAAGTTGTGCTGTTCAAATCGTGCCAAAAAAAATCCCAACATTCAGGAAGAACTGTACACTTACACAAGAGGGACTATACTTCAGAGCAGGAACGTGCAGCCAGGACCTCAATTACAAAACACTACTGCACTGATGTGCAGGTCATACATAACACCAGCAAAACCCTGCTGTAAGCCACTAAGTCAAGGCAGACCTTTAGTGTCTTCAGGGTCAAAACGTATAACTGGGTCATTTAAATTAGCAAGTTACCTTTTGTTTATACTTCTCTTCTTATGAATAGCTTTAATTACAGCCTTCACCACAGACCTCAGCCTCGCCAGTTTGTTTCCATACAGCATTTGCTGCCCACTGCTCCCTCCTGGGGCCCTGTGCCAGCTCACTGCACCACCACAGTGCCTGTGCTGATCCCCTGCTCCCCATGCAGTGCTATGGCAGCGTTGCAGTATTTGATCACTTACCTTTGGCCATGCTCCTTGAAGTTGTGATGCAGAGTTGCACAGGAATTTTCCCGTTGCTGAACATCTCTGTGTCATTCTCTGTCGCACGTGAATCAAGGAAGAAGAGGCTCCTAGCCAGAAGGCAGCCAGACCATCAGTACCTGCACTGCACTAGCCGACTCTCCCTTTTTTNTCCCTTTTTTTTTTTTTGGCATGCATTTGCCCTCAGGGGCTGATGGGGGTTGTGCATCAGGGGCAGGGATACAAGGAGCTTCGAGGGTCCTGGTGTATACAGGACCACTGCAGGCTCCCATCTGTGCTGTTCAGCTTCCCGCCAGTGTCTGTGTATCTGCTCCTCTGTAAAAGGCAAGCAACAAAGGAGAAATATTGACTTCCTCAGATGCTACCAGCTGCCCTAGTTCAATAACTAGGTCAGCTAAAGGTTAAAACAGCTGAGGCATGAGCAGCAAGTTTAAATTTAACAGAGAGAAAAAAAAAAAAGGGAAAAACGCAACCAAAGCCTGCAGAGAAGCCTGGAGCAGATTCCTAGGCCCTCCTGGCACAGGTCACCTGTCCCTCGCCCTCTCCTCCACTGCTCTGCAGTGCGGTCCACATCATAGCCATGTACACTGAGCCTGTCTCACATCTAGGGGGCTAAATGCACCTCAGACATAAATCAGTGACGTTAAAGCAGCAACGAAATTAGCCTGTTTGCTCTGATGTACCCTGCTGTGATGTATTAGTAACTTTTTGCTTTCGGTAGTAAATTCTGTCAGAAATCATAGTCCAATTCCAAATTATACCATTTACCAAGCCTGATGCAACTTTAAGGACATTACACAGTATTTTGTCTAAGTATTCTAAATCAATCATGGTTTAACATACTTTCGTGCACATTTTTTAATTTTCCTAGTGGTGCATAATTGCATTTGAAGCTTAGGATTTTGCCGCTTGGGTGGGAAAGACACATCGAGCTTTCCACACTCATGTAGGGAATACATACTTTGGAGATAGCGTAATCTGAAATTCTTCCACTAAGAAAATCAGAAAGACATCTAAGCAAACTGCCCGTGGATCTCATAGCCAGGTTTTAAGCAGTGAAAAATTAATTTCTGTGCTAACACTGCCACCCATCGAAAAATAGGAGACACAGTCATTATATATTCCTGTTTTCATCTCTTCTCCCTCTTTGGTATGCTGCAATGCTGTCAAGTATACTTAATCTTCACTGCTGTCTTTAATAACAGTGTCATTAATAAAGTCTTATCAGGTAAAAAAAGTAAATAAACTAGAACTAAAGGACAGGTCAAATATATCTATAGAACAGAAGATAAATTCTCTCCAGAACAAAATCAGTAACGTATGGAAGTCTCCCTGTGAATGGTGACAGGGAGCTACTAGAGCCCCAGAGCAATCTGATCAGTACATAAGTATATATTACCATATATATCATGAAGGAACATATAAAGCCCTGATCCAACCCAACAGAATTCTCCACTAGCTGGGCTTTTCCCTCCACTCTGAGAGAGCTTTTTGCTTCAGTCTTCTCTCTCTCTGACCTCTTCCTGTTTCCTGTGGTGCTCTTATACCTTTATCTCCTGTCTCACTGATTTTAAGATCAAGTCGCATAATTGCTTTTTGCTTGACGTGGCTTCTTCATCTTGTGGTGCAGTGGTGGTTTCCCCTCCAAGCAACCTGTACCTGTTTCCTTGCCCTGATCATGAGAGGTTCCCTTATCTGCAAGTTCCTCTTGTTCCACAACTTCATCCCTGCATCATGCTTTTACCTTTACCATTTATCAGTTTCATAAATATTCCTGTCACAAATTATAGCTATCGATATCATACAATGCCCATTAGTAGTCAAACACTATAGCCATGCTATTTTTCAATAACTTCCCTTCAACAAAGATTTGATTTTCTTTATTATCACTCATATTTCCAATGAGTTACTCCTGTACCTCCGGTAAATGAGCTAAATCCAGCTCAGGAAAAACAGTTGCTTTCTCCTTCCCTGACTCACCTTTTGTTGTGCAGTCTTGCTCCCACTCTCAGCTTCTGGTCAAAGTTATTCTTGTTGGTAAAACCAACATGAAGTATGTGAGGGATGTAAGGGCCACCCTTGGGTTCACAAAAAGACCCAAGGAGACCTTATTATCATCATTGCAAATATGAATTAAAATGTTTTTAAAAGACCAACTGTTATACTATGTACTTTAAAACAATGCCCCTTCTCTTTTTCAATTAGCAAGATTATTCTCTCTCTTCAATCAGCAAAAAGCCAATCTCAATTATGACTAAAGGAGTAAATTACCTTTTTTTTTTGTTTGCACTTATAATTTTGGTTTCTGGAAACCAGAATTAACTATACTTTTTTTACTGAGAAACATCATATAAATTATGTCTTTCTGTGCTATACAGACCCTAGGGTTTCATTAAGTGACTGCATCTCCTGTTCAGCTGGAAATTAAAAACTTACAGGGATGATACAGATGGAAAGGTCATTAACCGAACTACAGAAATCCATCTGCAAATCTCACTCTGTAAAGGTTTTATGTAACAGCTCCATCTCACTGAGATGCTATTGAATAACAAGCGGCATGCTGAAAGTCTTCTAATGCTTTCCAAGCCTGGATTTATGGATGGGGGGTAAATCACTCTATTGCTTATGGTCTGATGGATGAACAGTGGAGAGGTCTCGTCTGGTGATTTATTAAATATGGATGCTGTTATGAGTTCTTTCAAAATGAAGAAAGACAGTGCAAAGAATTATTTATTCTGCATTTAGCACAATTAGTGTCAGAAATGAGAAAGTCTCCAGAAGTTCTTGTAAAATTTAAGGATTAAGCATTTTTCAATTAAATAGCAATAGAAAAAAAAGTGAGATTATAAAGGCGATAAGATACTGTTTGGTTAACTGAAGAGTTATCCCTTGATAGTTTTAGTTAGGACTTCCCATGCAATATTTTTACCTTCATAGGAGACTGTGAACTGTTTCACAAGACGACAGTTTATGAGGTGAAAGTTTATGAAGAAAGTTTATGTGACCAGGATCAGAGTTATCCAGTTATCCAACCAATGGAGAGTTCCTCTAGTTCAATGCTCTCTCTGTCCTTTTATAATCTGAGGTTGCAGAACTTCTTTCCTGTTCTGGCAAATCTAAGATGCTTAGCTTCCACTTCTTACTCCTTAGCTGGAGTAAGAACATACTTGTTCTCTTATCTAATTCTTCACCTTATTTACTAATTTTGCTAAAGATGTAGTAAAGGAACAAGCTGGAGGAATTTGACCACTAGACTTGAGCAGCATAAAATTCAAAAATCTAAATGGCAACAGCACAACTTCATTGTTGCGTTTCACTGTATTTGAGAAACCTATTTTAAGCACAGGTATCTTTGCTTTGATTATACTTTACAGAATTGTTACTGTCTGCAAACTGAAATTCGCCTTAAGATGTGAGGGTTGCAACATTTCCTCCACATCTTGACGTGAAGTTGATCATTCTTAACCATTTGCATTCTCACATTCTTCCCTTACTGCTCTACAGAGGTGTACATGAATTTTTCTTTGTAATTTTGTATGCAAGATTGTTGAGAAAATGGTCTTTCCAGGACTTATGCTGAATACCTAAGAACAACATCTGAACAAAAAAAATGTTAATTACTTGGAGAAATAAAAATACAGTCTCCTGGTTATGCTGTATTAGCCCAAGCTTCTAATACCTTACTTAAATTTGCATACACTCCCCAGTTTATTGTCAGTGGATGAATTTATGAAGCCAAGATCCTTTTTACCATGGGCAAAGGGATCCCTGTTTTGCTTACTTGCAAAATATTATTCCATCCTGTTGTCAAAGAGCCACAGACCTCATTGTAATGCAAACTGTAAATTTAAACTCTATGCAGCACTTGCCATGGAAGTAAATAGGTATTTTCAAGTATCTCCAAAACAATCTTTACGGAGTATTTATTTGAGTAACTCTGCTCCCTGGTGAAGTCAGCTATCAAGTGTGCTTGAGCTTGGGACTTCAGAGCTACAGGCAGGGGTGATAATGGTGCACTTACTCATATGAATCCCTAGAGGACAGGTCTGGTCCTGGCTCTTTTACTTTGCTTTCTAATGTATGTAGCTTCTATTCTTTACTCAAGCAATCACAGACTTTTAGCAGATTTTAGCAAGACTGAATTTCTGATATCTCATTAATAGCTGGTCATTAAAGCACAAAATTTTTTCACAATAATAATAATAAATTAATTCCCTAAGAACAGTGTTGATGAATCAAAAATGCACCTCCAGCAATTCTACATACAAGGAACTTTAGCAGCAGATGCTAACTTTAAAAAGGCATAATATGCAATTTTAAAGGCTTTCAGAACAGTCTGAACTGTTGTCTCAAGTTTGTACAATTCTTCCAACATCAAGGTACATAGCAGCAATGGCACTTCTCTTTTCCTCTGCTTTTTGACTGGTCAGGAACAATCAATAAATTGAAAATATTGAAATAAAGGAATCTTTAGCAGAACTAGAATACAATTGAGACTACTGGCAAGGTCCTCTCCCCATAGCTGGATCCCAAGAACCATTATATGTACTTGCCTGTATGCTGGGGTAAGAAATAGAAATTTTATCCATTGCTTGGACATGTAAATAAAGCTATAAATGCTAAGAAATAGACTTGCCATTTCATGCGTCTGCTTTTGAAGTGGAATTGTTCTGTTTATTATTCTTGTACCCTCACACCAACAGGCGGACTTAAAATCCATGAAAACCATGGAATAAATGAGGAAAGATAAGTGGAGAAACTGAAAAGTAACTAACTAGTTTTTCCTTGCCTCGGGACACACTCATGCATAAAGCAATTACTAAAGGATTATTAAACAGAAGCAAACACGGACATTTATATTTCCTGTCTCCTCTAAACTTCCTTTACTGAAAATATAAACTTTAAGTCTGAAAACAACCAAAATCAGGAAACACTTAGGAGTCATACTTGACAACATGTTTATCACCACATGTGGTGGGCTGACCTTGGCTGGATGCCAGTTGCCCACCAAGCCACTCTATCACTCCCCCTTCTCAGCTGCACAGGGAAGAGAAAATAAGATGGAAAAGGATTTATAGGTTGAGATATGTCAGTTTACTAAAGAAAAAGTGAAAGTTTGTGTGCGCACAAATAGTTTAAAAAAAAAAAAAAAACCTGCATTCTTCTAGTTGTCTTCTTCCTTCTACAGCAAGTGATGTCTGGCCACATCCTGGGAAGGCGGGCACATGTAGCAGTTGCTCTGGAAGGCAAACATTAAAATGCCCCCGCTTCCTCCTCCTCCTTTTCTTAGCTTTTATATCTGAGCTGACATCATATGGCATGGAATATCCCCTTTGGTGAGTTTGGGTCAGCTGGTCTAGTTGTGTCCCCTCCCAGGATCTTTCCCACTCCCAGCCTACTGATGGGGGTGGAATGTTGAGAGACAGCACTGATGCCGTGCCAGCTCTGCTCAGCAGTAGCCAAAACACTGATGTGTTATCAACACCTTTCCAGCTACCAACACAAAGCACAGCACTGGGAGGGCAGTTGTGGCAAAATGAAGCCAGACCCAATACACCAAATTAATACAATTTTACACTGATTTCAGATAGTTCTTTTCACATCCATTACGTTGTTTTGAATAATATATTTGATATATTTGGATAAGAGGTTGAAAAGTACAAAATGGGAACACGAAGGCAAAACTACCAAAGGATACACAGGAAAAGATCAGCATCTCTTTATTAGGCTCACTGCTAACATTAATATTGAATATAGAAATAGTCCTCTTTTTTAGGAATCTTATTACTATAAGTAGTTAGAAATAACTACTGTAAGTAGTTACTTTACAATTCCAAATCTCTCGGGAATAAAAAGGTTACCATATATTTCTATTTATCACAGCATTCATCTATGCAGATAAGGGCTTCTTATTTCAAGATTACAAATTATTTCACAAGATTACAAAAAAAATAGAAAAAAGAAAAAAAGATCATAAAGCTTTTCCTTTATAGAAATGTAACTGTAATATATACACTTCTCACATTCTTCCTGGAGCTCTGCAATTCACTGGGAAGCTGGGAGATCCATGTTCTTCTTTCTTCTGTATAAAACTCCTAGATTTCATGACCAAACTCCCGCTCGCTGTTTCCTATTAGCACCATGCTCAAAAAACATGAAGTCCTTAGGGGGTAAAAAAAAGCAAAGAAATGAATACTTAATGTGGTTCTTATTTCAGAGATCTCCTGGCTGCTTTGCAAGGTGTTCACCTTCCTCTCTGAAACCTCAAATGATAAGAAGGTGTGGGGGCCTGTTGCCATGCCCCCATCACTTGCGTCCCTCAGAATGGGACACCCACAGAGAGAGATGGTGAAAGACCAACATGGCAGCTTTTAATTTATCACTAGCCAAAGCTATGCTTCCTTTGCTCAGGATTCCTGCCCTGGCCTTGTTCAACCTGACTCAGTCCCTTTCATTTTACCTCAAAGTGGATTCCATTGTAATAATGATTATCTTTAAATTTACATGTGGGGGCCCCATTTTCTGTGCTTGGAGTCCTGGGTTGCTCAAACTCACCATTGCTGTACTTGATGCCCAGGAACACACCCAGCTAAACAAGGCCTGGTTCGTGCACAGGGCTGTTAAGAGGCTGGTGAGACTTTCAAGCACTCAAGGTGCTTCACATACCCCTTTCCTCCCCCTCTGCAGCCCTGTCGGCACAGAAGCAGTGCACATTTTGAAACTGTACTGATGCAGAATTGCACAGGTGTGTTGCACACTGTTTTAAAGAGCAAAGAGAACTGCACTGCAATATTGACACAGCAGAGTCTGAGTGCAGCTGAGAAGTGCTCTAACAAGTTCAATGTGCTTAGCCTCCACAGTAGCCCCTCCATTTGGAAATTGCTCCTCTGAGTGCATTTAGTCCTGCTCAGCTCAGTGCTTCACATACTTTCAAGGACAGTCAGGATGAACTGTCTGCAGCATTCAACAGTCCACCAGCTCAGCAGGCTGCTCTGGCTTTGGATGGATCTCTTGGCTATTTTTCTGGTTTCAACATCCATATAAACTTGCTTTCTTCTGCTACTGAGTCTGTAAGGAGTCTTCCCTTTACAGGGCTTTTCAGTCCATTACATACAAAGCTCTTCTTAAATACAATTAGCATTTCATGTAGTCTGGAACAAGCTTATTATCTAAAATAATTCTTTATTGCTTTTTATGGTCAGTTTTACACGTTGAAGTTCAGAAGCTGTCACCCATTTCAGGGAGCTCAGAATCCTTTACCAGCACAATTCGAACATGAAGATGAAAAAGTTAGTTCCTATTAAAATATTAGTGAACAATAGACTTACGATAAGGAAGCAAGCTCCAATCATGACAGCTTTCATTTTCACATCAAGGTCAATTGGGAATGTGATTCCAAAGTTATCTGCATCTGTAAAGGCTTCTTTCACAAACCCAGTCCACTGCTTAGAAATCCTTCCAACAGTACAGGTCTCATCCACAGACTTCACCTGGTTTAATATAAAATTAAAACAACATCATGAAATCTGTCATGCATAATATTCCCAAATCCATTTCAGGGTAGGTCCATTTTAAAGCTTCAGACTATGTTAAGTGAATTAATTTGATTACTGAATGCAAGTTTTGTACCAAAAGGCAGTGAGACTATCAGAAAGTCATTCTTTAGTAGCACAGCCATGAACTTAATTCTGAATCTGACTGCAAGTTGAATGCTTTAAAGGTGCTGGGAGACAGCTACCACACACACACGCACACACAAACACACTCTCTCCTGGAATTGCTGTCTTTTAGTCAAGAGAGTGAATTATTTCCTCCTGCCATGTATCAGGAACAAATGAAAATTAAACAAACTACATTATTCTGTTCCAAAGCAGAGATTAGCCCCTTGTCAACATGATGTTTCCTAAAGTTAGCTCCAGTCTTCTGTGTCACGTGAAAGACTAGTCCCCAAAATAAAATCATACTAAATTTGCTTCAGTAACTCTTTGAAACATTATTTTAAATGGTAGACTAGTATATCTACTACTTAATGTGCATTAATCACTATTAATTTAAAGTGAAAGTTGCAACTCCTCAGTCATTCAACTCTTTTAGGTCTAAATTATCTTAATTTACTAGTTCATTAAATGATTATTAAATTATTAAATAAGTGATTGTAGAAAGTAATTTCAATAAATACCTAATGCAGCTGAGAACAATATTTTTTGTTAGGGCCTAACATAATAGATTCAAAAAGACTTTGCTCCTCAATATTTTAATTAACTAATCTGTGTGCAGCCACAGGGAATTATTCTCACTGATCACAAATGAGTGACTTTAAGATGTAATTTCTGGCATTTCGTCTGTTTTATCTAGAGTAATTTAGGTATCTAGAGAAGTGAGTTGATTATACCAGCATTAAAAGATTGTGTACTAATCACTTAATATACTACCTGTCAACTGAACTGTAGTATAAGTTGAGCCACAAACTACTATCAAGCTACTATCTGAAAACAGATACATGCAAACAATTTTTAGCACTGCATACCTCAAAATTAACATCCTCACAACAGCTGCAGACAACACACGGGCCAGCAATTTTCAGTATATCCATTTTTTTCTCATCTTGAATGGTAAACTTTGGCAGGCAGGCATGCCAGTTCTGGACAACATAACCAACTGTTGTTCCTGGAGGCGCCTGAACTTCCACCTTTGCAGGAAAGAGAAAACTTCCAAATGAGTGTTCATGCTTTGATATGCTTGTGAGATAAAACCCACAACAGCACACAAAGAAAACAAAACTTATTTTTCCACAACAATCTGGCCTTTCAACGCATGAGCTGCATAGAATTTCCTGCAAGTGTTTTCAGAAGACTGCACTCAGATTGCAGACCTCAAATGTAACTTTTGCCTTCAAGAAAACAGTAAGAGACTCCTCAGACTATGGAGTACACAAGCTATGCATCTACAGTATAAAGACCAAATTCAAGTGAAAGAAAGGCAGTAAGTGAAGACATTATAGGGTGCAGCTACTACAAATCCCTCATTAAGAGTTCTAAGTAGGTTCAGATTTAAAGTTGCAGAAGTTGAATCATCCCAGAATTATATTATTAAAAAAAATCATAATCTCGTGAATTGAATTTCACTATAGCTTTCACAGCTGTAAAACAAAAACTCTAGCTATTCTTTTATGAAAGCCACTGCCTTACTCTTCCATTCCAAGTCCACCTCCAGTGCAGATTTCAGCACTAGCCACAAGTTCCCTGATATGCTGTTCAATCGAATTTTTCAGTACTGTAATCAGAAATGTCCAGCCTGAGTCCAAGTGTTACAGAACACTTCCTTCTTCCCAAACTAAGAATCCCATGCATTAATCCCATGGATCTCTCTTTCCACAACATACAGGTAAAACCTGATTTGTTTCATCTCGCCTCCTGATTCAAGACCACCTCATCTTAAAACTGCATAGCAGGTCCATGTGCCACCTGAGGGAAGGTGGTGAGAAGCAGCAACTCACCTCCTGCAAACAGCAGGGACAGCAGCACGAAGAACACCGGAGAGGCCTCTGCAGCGTTATCACCTCACGGCCCAGGTTGTCTATAATCCGGATGGTGAAGGGTCGTGATGGCCCACAGCAATTCCTGGTACAGAAGTAGGTGTCCTCTGCTGCAAAGTACACTCTTTGCCCCAGTGCATTTTTGAGTTCATATTTGTTTTCTGTTTCAAAGCCAGTAACAACTGAAACATAGGAGAAGAAGTGTTACATTTCTGAGGTATGTCTGGTCAGAAATCTCTCCCCGCTAACTCCACAGCTATCCTTTGGGAAGGCAAGCCTCGCTCAAAGTCCTTCAGAGGCAGATGATGGCAAAGGGTAATGATAGGAAAGGACCCTCAAGCAGAGAAGCCTGATGAAGTTCAGAGAGAAGTTGTTACCATGAGAAAGGACACATGGAAAAAGCACAGATGTTTCCACCAGTCCCCATTATGCCCCACCAGACACGGACACCTATTGCCAGAACAAACACCACAGTTATCAATAACAGCATGGAAGATTCTCAGGGAGGAGCTGAACAGATGAGCATTAAAAACACTTGTGAATCTGGGGGTGAAGCCAGAAAAGGGCACAAATGTGTTCAGAATGAGAAGGCCACTAAAAAGCCTCGCAGTCAAGATTCACAGCAGCACACATTGAAAGCAACAAGAGCCAGGGCAGAAATTTTAATTAATTTCTATAACAAATGAAAGCACTCTTTTAAGTTTTATGGAAAGAAAATACAGTAACATTAGGTGTCAGCTGAGATGTACAGTCCATTTTATTTCTTCTATTTGAAAGACACTGATAACTTGACTTTGATGTTCTTAAAGTGAACGGAATGAGGCAAACAGAAAAAAAGCCATTCAGTTTGCTAAAACAGCAGGATTGCCTGTAAACAGGATCAAAGCCACATGCCAGTCTATGGAATTAGGTGGGATATGACAGAAAAGATCTTTAAGTAGGGAAGAGAGGAGAGTAGAAATCATTGTGAATTAATAACATTAGAAATATGTGACTTCATCTATAACTAGCTACCAAGATTATTCAGTTTCATTGCTGTGTAGAACCTGCTTAAAATCCTCTTCCCTCTTATTTTCTCCTCCCTCTCCTCCATAACTTCTGCAGGAATTGAGACAGGTTACTAGAGGCAGGAAAGAGAAAGGTAATGATCCACCTTAAATACACAGTTTTAAAGAAAGTCTAAACTTTACTGTTCTTGGGATTATTAGATTTAAATACTTTGTACTTACTCTCAAGAAGTTCAAGTTGCTGATGAATTAATATTTGGTCAATCTGTCCATGGTTCAAAGATAAAACAGAATAAATAGTTAACAAGTTGTAACTAAGAGAAATGTAATTTTAAGAGCCATTGCTGTTTCATTTCAGAATGAAAATTTGTGGATCAATACATTGTATAGAGGCAGATCATCTACCAGTAAAGCTGTGGGAGTAGCTCACATCCCCTCCTTGTCCCGTCCTCTGCTAGTTCAGCAGAACAGCGTTCCAGAGCACTGGAGCTGATGGCAGGAGCTGTACCCAAACTAGTCTGGTCTGGTTACAAGCATGTAAGACTAACATGCCTGTGCTCCTTTCAGGACTCAGAGACTGACAGAGATGAGACATCACAGGTCTCAGAGCCTCCGTGCACACAAAAGAAGGAAACTGAGACATTTTTGAGCAGAAGCTCAGCTACTGCTCAGCTCTGAGGGAAATTCAGGGAGAATCAGCCTCTCCTCACCACTGCTAAAAAAAAAAAAAAAAAAAAAANTGCAAAAAAAAAAAAAAAAAAAAAAGCAATTTGCAGAACTAGAAACAACACGCCAGTTTTAATCTTGCCAGTGATGAGATGAACTGTATTTTACAGTACAAGGACATATTCTGTAATCTGGAAACAATTTTGCAATTAGCATTCTCTATACCGTGAAGTCTGACTAGCACCTCTACTAACAACATTATGAGGTGGTGTGAAGAAAGCATCATGTAGAAAATTAAGCGCCTCTAATGTTCCACAGTTGCCCATATTACAGATATTTGTTGTATACACCTTGCCAAATCATGTTTCCTATCACAAACAGTAGCTTCAGAAATGGGAAGGATGTGTGGTAGCCCTGTGCCCCTCGCCCTTTAGCATCTTACTTGGACAAGTGCTAGAGCCATAACAGGCACCTCCTCACTCAGACATGCATCTGAGCCCTCACTTAGCAGCCCAAAAGCAGCACCCCACACAGCCGCAACACTGTCAGATGCTTTATTTAGCTTTTCCATGGATGCAGGCTGCTTCCCAGGTAAATACCCAATCTCTGGAAGGAGGAAAGGTACAGGTACCTGTGTGAGGTATTCCAGTCCAGGAGGGCAGTTGGGAAAAGAAGGAGGGATAGGCATCCAAATTGTCCCCCCCTGCATGATGGGCTGGTTCTGGACAGGTGGAACAGCAGGTGCGCCTGGGAATCCCATGGGCTGTGCTTGGAAGGCATAGTTCCCTGCACCTGAGACATTTGGCATGGTAGGAGAGATACAGTTACGGAAGTTAGATACTGGAAAAGAATTGCCCCATTGATCTTCAAAAGATTAATTAGTTCACTGTTTTGAACTACGGAGATCCTTATACCTTCTATATTTCAGTTATGAATACAACAATGTCCGTGAAGGAAGTTACACTGGATTGGGAGGCTCTAATGCCTCAGAAAAAAACCCAACCAAAATAAACAAATGCAGCATTCTTAAATATAGCAGAAATTTCATTCACATAAAGATAGGCAATTCAAAAATTAGACACAAATGAATGAAGGTTATTTCTAAGTAGAGAAGACAGAAGGCTTTAAATTCCAAGAAAGCATTGGCATTTACAAGTTGTCTGTTGAGTAAATGAGTAATTTTAATACAAAGTTTTCCTGAAATTATACCTTCTACTTACATGACAGAAAATGCCCTTTTAGCAAAGATCATCTGTAGTTTTCAAACCAGATGACTGTGACCTAAAAACTGCACTTTGCAATTTGTTTAATGGATTCTCTGTCAAAACCCAGAAAATGCACAACTCCTTCATGAAGGAGGTGCATAGTAAAGGAGGAAAGAGTTCCACGTTTTGTGAATGCCGAGTAAGTCTCCAGTTGGTGCCGAATAGAAAACACGAAGTCTCGGGAGCACTGCAGGGTGTAAGTGCTCAGCAGCCCAGCAGATGGCACAGGCAGCACTGCCTTGGTGTCACGGCCCATCCCTTGTCCCCCTGAGCTCAGAGCCCTGCCTTCCTCCCACCACCACCACCCTTGTCGCTAAAGCTGCAAAAACAAGTTATAGTGAAAGTTACAGAACAACTGTATTTTTTTCCCTCATTTAGTATCTTCCTGGTAGGCAGACAGGCTTTCAGTTTTACACAGAGGATTTTATATTTTACTCAGAAGTGAGCACAACGCAGAAGGCACACAGAGTGTTTTTGTAGAGCTGTACAAACAGTTCGAGATACTGACTTGTAGACTTATCTTTATCCCACACCAGCTCAGCACCAAATTTCACATTATGTTACAATACACGGACTCCTACATGTGAAAGATCAGGCTGTGGCCATAACCAGGCCAGTAAACAGCTGTGGCTTAAAATTCATAGGTGGCCAGCTCACCCCAGAGAAGAATCCACCCTTTGGGAATACAAAATCACTTTTACGGCTGAGGCTTTACACATAAACTATCTACTGTTATTGTGTGCAAGTGTGTGCACATACAATTATTCAAAACAAAAATGCTCCCGCGACCTTCACGGCACAGGCAGTGAATGCTCATTCCTTGCTGAAGCCAACTGTACTTACAGACCTCAGATTGACTTGTTGCAAGATGCACAAGCTTTAACTTATGAACAGCACAATAACTTAGGCCAAACATTTTGCATGATGTGTAACTCGTGGTTTGAGCCTGATTGTTAGGTATTCCACATTGTGATTCCGTGCTTCAGAAAGCACTCATTGGCAGAACAAGAGAAGGTGTTTGGGAGTGCTGCATTTTGAATGTAGAACAGAAAACAAGAAAGAAGAGTAGAAATGCAAGTGAGGGAAAGTGTAAGGTATAACCACGTGCTAAGTACAGCAACAGAGCAAGAAATGGGAACGGAATACGTGGACCAGCAGAACTGCAACAATTTTCTTCAGTTCTAGATTTCTTGAGAAAAGTAAAGTGAAATACTGAAATAACAATTAAAAAAATCTGATCATCAGTAAGAAGCTGCCACACATTAATTGCTTTGCATCAGTTAACCTCCCTAGCAGGGAAATTTGCATCAAAAACACCTCCCTAGCAAACTCCCTACAGAGACCACAGGAGAATATCTGACATTTTTAACTCCTACCGCTGTTGATACTGCTCAGTACATATTCAAAAAGGAAAGAAATTACTTTGCAGCAAAGCAAAAATTAAAAGAAACTGTATAGAATGAATAGCAGTAAATTGGAGATGATCACACTTGCACAGCCCCCTATTCCCCGTGGTTATTTCCTAATAGTATTGCAGGTCTGTAACCAAGCAACCTACCTTGGTAAGTCCCAGGGACGTGCTGAGGGGAGCCAAAGGGGACTCCAGGTGCTGTGGCAGGTTGAGGTCCTGGAAGAATGGAACATACTCTCTGAGTATTGATCGTTTCCTCCTACCCTAGGGTGAAAGATCCCCAAGACTGCCTCCTTTTCCAGAGCACACACATAAATTAGGCAGCTGTTTTCTGTATAGGAAAAACTGTACATCAAGCTCATATTTATGAACAGTGTATATACTGAGCATCAGTATAACTTAAAGGAGTTCTGGTCCTCAAAGCTCAGAAAAAAAGGCAGGTATTGCCTATGATGTCATGAATATGTCACAGGATCATCTGGCTCAAAATGGACCTCTTGAGATCACCTAGTCCAAGCCCTGCTCAAGCAGCATCAGTTCACTCTGTCTGGACCAGAGGGGCCTTTGTTCACTGATATTTAGAAGGAAGTTTTAAATCCAAGCATTGTCAGGAAATGGATGGGCTGCCCTCCAGTACAAAACATGGAAATGAGCCACTCCCTTCTATGTAAAACATCTCCCAACTTCTTCAAGTTTAGACTGTACTACTGCCTCACCAGCAGACTGGGAGGACTATGAATTTAAAAACATTTATCAACTTCAGTTTTTAAGCAGAAATAGAACTTCAAGATTACTTATTATTTTTATTTCACTTCAGAAATCAAGAACTGAAAATGCAAGCTCTATGTTTTGTAAAATATTCAATTTTAAAATTTCAATTTAACAATTTCATACATATTTCAGGTAATTAGAAGGTAAACTAATAATTAAGCTAATATTGCTTGAGCACCTTGGAAGGACCCACGCTACCTTTGATGTTAACAAAAGATGACATTTTGTTTGTATTTTACTCACCTTCCATCACCGTGGGTCTGCTTACAGTTGTTCTGCAAAAGAACATTTTTATTTCATGATGTTTTTAATACATAATTTCACAAAAGAGTTATTCAGCATTCTCTATTATTGATAAAAGATATTTGCCTGTCTAAACCATATGGGAAAGCTGAATTACAAGGTAAAATAATCTTAAATGTCTCAGCTTCCTTCTAAGCTATGTCTCCACCACCACACAAATCTGAATTATCTATGCCTGCATTCATGCTTTGAGTATCCTGAAATCATCCCCAACTCAGAGGAAAGCATTGGGATGTGCAAGACTCCACTGTGTAGCCATTCAGAAACATCATGCAATTCATATGAACAAATTACTGCAGTAATTCCAGAGCAGCTGGCTCAGTGTATTGATGCTGACTACAAAACCTGCTGCATAAATACTGGAGCAGCCATGTTGCCATGCTACCCCCTATTCAGTTCTTTAAGCTATTCCACTTCTGAAGTGGTACTACTAAATAACACTTATCCAGCTTTCACCTTCACAAGATAAAAAAGGTGGGCTCACACTGGGAAGTGAGATGCTAAGCAGAACACCATAAGAGAAAGGGCCAACTGCTTGTCTTTTTCGTTCTACTCTTCCAGGTTGCCAAAGGAATTAAAAGAAAAACAAAACAAACAAAAAACCCCCACAAAACACAAACCAACAAACACACAACCCCGCCCAAACAGAAACACACCACACCAGAAAACATTTACTGATAGCAGCACCAACCTTGAGAGATACTTCTTTTAAGTCTCTGGGGAAGTCTAAAAAAGAATAGAATAGGCACGCATTTTTAATAGAATCAAAAGCTTTAAAACAAAAAAATAACCTAGTTCCTCTTTAAAGATAATCCAATTCAATTTAAACTACCAATATATTTTGTCTGTTATAGATCTCCTAACTACTTCAGTGAAGACTGTCGTCGTTCAAAGCTGGGAAAGAAGCTGAAACTGAAAGCAGTTCTTTCCTGTTTTCACTCCCAGAGTAAAAGCAGATGTCATGGAATGATGTTTATTGGTTCTGGGATGTCACGGGACTAGCTCATTTCCCAAAACCTACACAAAATCCTCTCTGTTTAATAAATTGCTCTTAAAGCCATCCTTTTTTAGTATTTTTTTCTTTCTATTTATAATTATATATCTGATTTAAAAATCTGAAAGAACACATCCAAACTACGTAACTCAAACCTTGTTTTCACAGTTTATACTGTAGAGTGACAAGTTTAATACATGACCATATTAATTATGTTGACAAAACTACCAGCTTGCAAGAATATCCCAAATTAAAGAAGAATAAACAATGTTATTTAAACTACCAAAAGATCAGTTTATACTGAGCTACCTGAGCTTCAGTGAAATGCTGAGAATTACAACTAAACTCTTTGGTAAAAGGAAAGACAGAATCATAAGATTTATTTAAAACAAAGGTTTTATAGCAGTCCAGAATCTTTTATTGTCCCTACAACCACACATATATGCCACTGTACAATCTAGGATTTAGAAAATGTTGGTCTGCTCTACAGGTAGAAAAGCAACAAAGATTTTATAAAGCTCAGCCCCCATTTCATCAGACATGATGCTAAAGAGAATAGTTAAGATTATTTTTTTAATTAAAATTGTCTCTATTCTTCTACTGTCTTCCGTCTAGACTCCTATTACCTCCAAATCAGTCATCACACATTGTCAGTCATGCCCTGCTTTTCATCTGGAAAATTTAAAAAGACTGTGCAATAACATAAAAGTCTGAAACACCACAGGAACGAGGAACAAAAACTCACTTTCGTCAACCTTTATATTGCATAATATATATTTTTCTGCCAGGCTGTCACATGTGGTGAAATTCCCACCTGTTGAAACTTCAGTCAAGAAGCAGTAGTAACAGAAAGAGCAGTCACTCAGAAAATGTGTTCACAGAATCATGCAATCTCCTGAGTTAGAAGGGATCCACTAGGATCATCAACATCCAGCTCCTGGCTCTGCACAAGTCAGCTCCAAGAATTTCACCATGTGCCTGAGAGCATTGTCCAAATGGTTTTTGAACTCTGCCAGGCTTCATGCTGTGAACACTTCCCTGTTGGTTCCACTGCCTGGGTTGCACAGAGCAATGAACTGAAGCCTACGTTTTCATTTCAGTTTAATAAAATGCGCCTTTACCTACAGCTAGGTGTTACTAGTTATAGTAGCACTTTTAAAATAAGAACAGTCATTGAAACAGTACTTACATAGCAGGGAAAAGTAAAGGTTTTTGCATTTAGCTCCCAATAATACGAATGAGAGTAAATGCTATTTCTTTGTAATGGAGTTAAAATTACATAGAATTAAATAAAAAGAGAAATAAAGTACTTCAGCAAGCAGAAGTCCATTACTGAATTCATTTTAGTTCAACAAAAACAGTAGTTGCATGAATCCCTTGTGCTACATTGGTGACATGCTGCAACATGAATTCACAATATAAATCGGGATTAAGCATATTGGAGTGAATAATCTGGCCATGATGTTCCAGAAGAAGCAGCTGCATATCTTTGTAATATGTCTTGTAAACAGCTTTATAAGGCCTTATGATATACGATTCAAAATTTGAATTTAGGCTGCCTTTAAGCAGAGGGATGAAACAAAATAACCTCCAAAGTTTATCCTTTTGAACCTCAATTTTGCAAGGATTATAAGGATCCTTCACATTTTATTACACTACCTGAGGCTTTTTGCTAATCAAACATGGACCAAAATCTCACAGCTGAGTGCTGAAGAGCAAGAGCTGGTGGGGACCAGCTTCACCCCCCGCTTGGGCTAGGGATGTGCCAGGGAGACTGTGCTGGGAAAAGCCCTCAAGTTTTGCCCTTTCCTGATAGATTCCCATAGTAACTCACATCTATGGGTCCACTCTCCCAAAGAGAGTACAGATGAGATATAAATATGCCTCTTCCCTGGAGAAAGGGACATACTTGGGTTCAACTTCACACAAGGAGAAGACAGAAGTGATTTTGCTGCCAGAAAGGAGGCACCAGGGGAACTGGTGATGCTTCACAGAAAGTGGCTGCCTGATCATGAGCCACCTTTATGAAATACAGTTCCTGGATGGCCCAAGGTCCCCCTGCTGCACCTGAGCACTGGGATCAGGAAAGGTGGGCACTGCCAGATGCCCCTCCTGAAACTCACAACCTGAGCCCCACAGCATGGCCTCCAATCTCAACCATTGGAATGCTGAGAGGAAATAATGGCAGAAGAACCACCACCAAGCCCCCAAACAGTCTTTATATGCCACATGCAGCCATTCAGCCGTGGGTTGGCAGACTGGCAGCAGACTCCCCCCTTCATTTCCTGTACTGCTCATAAGAGAAAGGAACTGATACCGACAATTCCAATTTTCATACCCTGTCCCTCTATACTGTACTATCTAGAGCCCATATTGCCAGCCTTCTTCCACATCCGCAGGAGTTCCCAGACTTTTTGCCTTTGCTCTCAGAATTAGCAGTCAATTGCTGGGATACCCAGACCCTCTCACCCAGCACCAGCACAACCAACTCCTTACAGAGTAAGGAAATAACATCCCTAGATAGCTCCTTTTTTATGAATGGCAGATTGTCCATGTTCCTTTTTCAGTCACTTTCTCATTTTCAGAACTACATTACACAGCCTACTCTGACACATGTCAGTAGATATGCTTCCAATAACTCAGAGATGTCATAATTACATTAACTACAGAGCTTCCGCTTTTTATCAGAAAAACAGCATAGTAGCGTGACAGGCAGTTTTGTTTCTTATCCAGCTCATTAAAATGCTGCCAAGAGCATACTGACGTAAGCCCCCAAGCACAAACATTACACATGGTTCCATTTAAATACCAAGCCAGGCCCTTTCCAAAGAGGCTTAACATTTAAAAAAAAAAAAAAGACTTAAAAAGCCAAACAACTGTGAGGTATGCATTTGTTCACCCTAGCCAGCTTTGTGGCATTTCTTCTCATTGTCACATTATATTAGACTATTCAGCCACCTGATTTTAACCCTGACTGCTGGAGAAACAGTATACTTAAAAACCATCCAGTTGATCTAAAGTTAAGCAAATAGTCTTCAGAGAAGGCACAAATGAAATAAGGTGTAAGTTGACTCAAAATATTTTGGCTCTGATGCTGTAGGGTATCCTCTCCCCTTACACTGGTGTCTCTCCTGAAACCCAGGAATGCAGACACCTGGCAGCCAAAAAATCAGGTCACACCCAGGGTATTCAGCCTCACTGAGAGGACGACACACCTCTAAGACTGCTCGCTTCACTGGGGGTCAGGACCACCACCGCCAGAACGGTGCCGCTGCTGCTGCTGTCTCGGGCAGGGCTCTCCCAGCACAGCCTGGGCAACACCACCTTCCCTTAAACCAGTCTTTGCAAGCGACTTACTTCACTAAGGAGAGCTAAATTCTAACTTAACGTGCAATTCCCAACCAGAAAATGTCGTCCTTCTAATCATCAGGCCCTTGTCACAGCCCCCGCCGTTCAATTAAAGCATCCCCAGAGATGCCCGAGAGGACCATGGAATCACGGGCGACAAGAACACTTACAGCCACGGCAAAAAGTACCGCTCCCAAGGCCGAGGCGCAGCTCCTGTCCCGTCCCGCCGTGTCCCCTGCCGGGCAGTGCCCGTGTCCGTCCCCCGGCGGCTCGGGCACACCCAGCGCCGCGGGCGGGGGCTGGCGCGGGGCGGGAGCCAGGGCAGCTCCCTGCTCCCGGAAGGAAGCTGGGGCCTGAGCAGTGCGGAGAAACGCCGAAATTCCCACCGGTTACTGAGCTTTTCTCTTCGCGGTATTTACTTTTTCCGTCTCCGTCAGGATCAATGCCGATTCCGTGTATTTTTAGTTAATAATTCATTAACAATTCATTAATTGCTTTTTGATCTTCTAGTCACAGAATATCAGCTTACACACAGGTGATAACTCCAAGCTGCATGCCCACCCTGAAAGGAAAACAAATGATATTTGAAACAATTTTAGCTTGCTTATAAGGCACCATCTCGGGGGGGGGGGGGG